>CM064554.1:22736333-22869940 GCA_032716605.1 Paralithodes platypus
TACTGGCCGGGAGTTACATAATGTATGGCTGAGGCAACCTCCCTCCCCTCCTCCCCTCCCCTTGTCTGGAGAGACACTGTTACGCAATAGTCTCTCTCTCGCTCTTTCCCACGCTTGGTAACAGTGATGACAATGCCCTGCTACCAACTCGCTAATGTTAGCACGAAAATAGACCACAGAATAAGGGAATAACAGGGAAAATAGGTGATAACTGAAGGAGGGGAGGAAAGTGGGGAAGGAGGGGATGTGGAGGAGTGATATTTGGCATGGCCCAGGGGCAAAAACAAAAAAACAAAAAACAAAAAAATTGGGGTGTTTTAAATGGATTTTTTTAGGCCCAGGACCTTAAGAGTCTTCCCGCAGTCGCCCGGGGAAACTCTTAAGAGTCTTCCAGCACTTGCCGGGTTAATATGACGAGCTGCATTACTTGGTCATGTGTGGTTAATTTATCACCTGCTGCCAATACTTCCTGTTGTATGTAGGTATTTGCCAGGCCTCTGATTATCTGATCCGTTACAATATCTAATGAATAGTCATTAACTTATTCACATTCATTGCATTTTAAGATGTAGTCACATGTCGCAGCTTGTCCTTTGAGTTTAGATACATAAGCAGTAATGGGCTGATCACGCTCTTGCTTTATGATCCATAAAATGCTTCTATTCACCAACTGATTTGTGTCTCTCACGGCCAGCTCCTTTATATGTTTGAGAAGGGTTTCTTCATTCATGCTGTACATGGCTTTGCAGTGCATGTTGAATATTTCACAGCGAAAGTCGTCTGTGCAAGTGTACAGTAGTTGGTCTATAACTGCACTCCCTGTGGTTCTAGTTGTCCGTTTGTACATAGTCCATTCACCCAGAAAAAGACCCAGCCGCCATTAGTCATACCAATGTCTATTTCCGAACGAGTTGCCTTTTGCATGGGTGTTTTGGGTGTAGGTGTAGGTGTGCTATGTGTTCCAGTAGCAGCAGTAACTGCATTAGTGATGATTTGCTGCAATATATCTAGAGTAATAGCTACAGGCTATTGAAATACTGAATCTCCATTATGTATTGCGTTTTCCATTGTTTCGTTGCTAGAAACACCACATCGATGTTTTGTTGTGACTGTACTTTGGTTAGCAACGCTCAGTATGGGATTTCACTCGCTAGGGTGGCCCAGTCTTGAGTTGGGCAAGTTCGGATACACACTGCGCCATGAACAAAGTCCAAGTTTCATTCTTTTCTTTATTAACACAAACACATAAAACACATGACTAAAACAAATTAAAACAGTGAACAATGATTCGGTCAATATTTACGAGACGCACCACAACTATTTTCATTTTTTTTTTTTTTTTTTTTATATAATACTGTAGTTTATAAGTTTTCTATAATAACATTATATCATGGAAATTAGTATTTCCCCATTATCCAAGAGTCTAACAACACGGCCCTCGATAGTGGAAAGGACTATGAAGAATAGGGAAATTTAGGGGTAAAATGCGAATATACTGCATTGCATTTGTAAATAAAAGTTGGCTCGAGTTTGTGCATTTTCGAGACCCATAAAACCCAATTTATTTGAAAATCCAATCCAACTTTTGACGAAAGGTTGACATGGGGTGGAGTGGGTAATAGCCTATGTTATAAAAATCGAGTCAATGATTCAAATATTTCAATGAGTTTACCCTAGAGCCACTGCTTGTCCTTCATAATCACAATGGCTCAAAGGTTATTAGGAACGAGTATTATGTCTTTGAGGAGTTAGGTGCCTTAAATACGATACGGTAGGTGTCGATCCCATGTTGCACGATGAGGTGTGAGTAATCCAAGCGCTAACCGTGTACTGACTGTCTTATCCATCCTGCCAGTCAGTACAGTTACCAACGACGCTCAGTGCTTCAAATCGCCGTGCTTCGTCCAAGATTCGACCAGTACTCCATACTCGATCCGGTTCACCTGGTATCATTGAAGCTGCTTCATTCACTCACCAGTTAGTTATAAAACATACTATTATAATATTGTTTGGTTTTGGTTTATGGTTTTTTTTCGACTTACTTTGTACACATTTTCTTAATGGACTGTTCACTTATATTAGTGGCATATACGGAATTAAAGGTCCTAAGTAAAGTGAGTATCAGATGAGAGTATTATCGTCAATGTTTGATGGCCAACACATTTCTTGCAATAATTCTGGGATTTCTTGCATTAGTATCGGAAACTAGACTGAAGATGTATTAATTTGGGTGCCACAATTTGTATTATAGTTCACTCCTAAGCTGCCAGACCAGAGTTGCAGATAAAAGTTGAGCAAAAATAAAGCTCGTGTTACACCGGTTTTATAGCTCCTGGGGCAAGCTCTGTTCGCGAAAAGTTAGATGGATAATAGAAAATGGTGCACTTGGAACTGATAGTGGATTGTAGGGACTGAATAGAAATGGTAAAACGAAAGGGTGGGACATTGGGGAGAATAATAGATGATGGAGGTATGGGAGGGAAGATGGGAAAATTAAATGGAATACAAAGGAGAGAGAGCGTGAGAGAGGGAGAGAAGGAAGGTAAAGTATGAGAATATGGGTATGAAGGAAAGACAAATAACAATACAAATATTGTCAGTAGAATTAATGGACGACATAATAATTATATACAAGGATGAGATCGTTAATTTCTCGCCCAGCATCCCTTTAAAGCCATGGCTACATAGCTACACACGTCCATATAGTAGCCTACTACTCCTTTTAAACCTCTTCGACATAATGTTGTTCGCTATTGTTCTCAATCATCACTACCTCATTATTATGTTCTCACTCCTGTTGATCAGTGCTTTGCATTGTTCTAGCACAGTTGATAATGTGTGTTCAATCGTTGTAAAATTAGAGACTGCGTCTATAACTATTCGTTAGTAATTTATTGTAGGTGTAGAAACTCGGCTGTATTCAAAAGAACACCAAGGGCATATTAGTAAGAGTCAAATATATATATATATAATAGTACTTGCAGTGATTTATTAATAAGAACAATACATGAGTAACATGTTAATTATGATTTAATTTATTACAATAATTATGTAATCCGTAGCATAAGTCTCTATTATGCAACGCGTATTTAAGGTCCAATAATGTATTTGTTGTTTACTTTATTGGTTACGGACTAATTATTAAATCATATTATAGGTAATAATCAATGGGAATATATAATTATTTTACCTTATGGGTTATATGAAAGAATAGATGTGCGTTCTCAATGCGCATCTCATATAGCTTTTGTCGGGGTTTGTTTAAACCGCCTTCTCTTACTCTATGTCAACAAATGTCGGCTCCCTCGCCGCCGCGGCCCGTGTTGTGGCGTCACTGTACGTTCATGAACAGACCATACCCGTTTATGTCGGAGTCCTGGCACGATTGTAAATACGTTTTCAGTGGTCGGGGAAGGATGGGAGCTCAGGACGGGTATGTATGAACCGAGCTTAATCAACCAAGTCAAGCTGTCCCGACCTTTTACTATCGTCATGAAATATCTGCTCATCCTTAGAACATTTAAGTTCTTCTTCGACTTTGCAACCACAGCTAAGCTCACATTAATCAATCTCGAGGCCTATATTGTTTAATTATGTACTAGACCTTTGAATTCAATAATAGATGTTAAGATCATGTTAATCCTTGCCCTTTGTATACTTGTTATCGTCATAATCCCGATTGTATGTTTCCATATATGTTTCCATTAACAGTACCGGTAGTTATGGAGATACTTTTGATGTGATATATTATCTATATATTGCTGATAAATGGTAAACAAACAATCTGACCATCTGTCCAAAGAAAGAGCTGAGTAGATATATTTTGCTTGACATTCACTTACTTTAAAAAAGCAAACACAAATAGGATAACAAATATATCCCTGATACGATTATCTCTCATACCTGTTGTACTTGATTTTTTTTTCTATGTGAATGAGGGAGACAAAAGGCATAACTGCCTGCAGCGAGTGCCTCCCCCAGATTTCAAAGAGTGACAGGGCCGAAATCAAGGGACGTTCGAGCTAAAATGCCTGGACACACGGAGTTTGAAGCAATTTAAGTCATAGGAAAAGGGAAAGACTGATTCTGGTAGAGAGTTCCAGAGCTCAGCAGTTGAATAGAAGAAAAAATGAGAATAGCGTTTCACCCTTGGATTGGAAAGTTGCACAGAGTTGGGGTGGGATTGTGTTGCAAGGCGGGTACTACGTACCCTACGTAGAGGAAGTGGTATACACTGGGAAAGCTCCGAGGAACACTGATTATTGTAGTAGCGATAGAATAGCGAGGGATGCAACATTGCGGCGAAGAGAGAGAGATTGCAGAGAGTGGTGAGTGGACGGGAGTTAATGATACGAAAGGCTTTCCTTTCTACTTTATCTAGGAGTGCGGTGTGAGAGGATCCTCTCCACACATGATTAGTCTGATGTAACTAATAAGTCAGTCCTCATATTTATATTTACTTTTCAGTATTGTTCGTAGAGCACTTTCAATTACTATAAACCGTTGTAGAGTAATATTTACTGCGTTAGAGCATTTACGTATTATTCAATCACCGATTAACCTTTCTTTCTATCCGCGAGGTTATTATTAATGAAAACAAATCGTCTGACAGTAAAACATCAATAAGAAAGCAGCATTTGTATTCAAAGGGAACACAGTTAACCTTCCGGCGGTAGTTCTTGTATTGAGTTAAATAAAATACTCTATTGTGATTCAGCATGACATAGAGAAAAAACATCATTGACAGGATAATACCATTTGTTAAAATTATGTTTTAATAAGTATAATAAAAGTTATTATTGTTATCCAGAATATATGGAAAAGAAGTAAAGAGGGTAAATCTTGGTGACATTTCCACATTGGAGCTGGTTCAGTCCCTACCACCCCTTGAGGGATTATAGTATTTGGTAGGAGATTGGTAGGTAGGTTGAAGATAGATAGATGGATGGATGGATAAATATAGATATAGACTGATATATAAGTGCGCGGAATTTCGGTGTGAGTGTCCTAGGTTCGAGTCGGTCCTTGGAATGCCACATGTATTTGTTGCTTTCATTAATTGATTTAGAAATGAAGTTGGTTGGTGAACAAATATAATTAATTCTGGTTCAGGAGCAATTTATAACGAGGCCTTCCCGAGGGTTAAGTGCCCCATTAATTACTCCTTCCATTTGTCTAGACATTAGGCTACCATAGCGCAGTTGGAATATATGTAGACATGCTCAGATTAATATGCAGGATTCGAAACTGCATAATAAATCATAGGCTTGTGCATATTTCTTTAACTGTCTTGATAGCGTATTGCATAAGTGCGCGGAATTTCGGTGTGAGTGTCCTAGGTTCGAGTCCTTGGAGTGCCACATTTATTTGATGATTTCATTAATTGAGTTTAGAAGTAAAGTTAGTTGGTTAGAATCCTGGTGGATCACATAATTATATGCTTTCATTAATTTCATTGGAAGTGTTTGGTGTTGTGGTGAAATTAATAAAAAATAGAATGTATATATATATATATTAACACCTTAACCCTCTCCGACATATGACGTGATTTTGAGCCGATTAGGGATCATTTAACACACAAAGAGCGGGTGGTAGGGTATTTTACCTTGTGCCGCCCAGCATTTTTTTTTACCCTAAATAGGGTTGTTTCCGTGCTCATTTTCATGCATAAACAAGACCCAGAGGGTAAAACAAGTATCTATCCCTGAAAGGGCGTAAACAGAGCTTTCCAATGACACCCGAACCATCCTTGTACGACCACTGGTTCTCTTGCAACGATCATGCAACACGAGTGCAAAAACCCTAAAATAAGGTAATTTCCGTACATAATTCCCTGTGTAGCGAGTGAGAGAGGGAGGAGGAGGGTAGAATACAGCTCAGTACACCCACTGCGGTGGTGGGGAGCGGTCATTAAACAGAGCTTTCCAATGACACCCGAACCATCCTTGTACGACCACTGGTTCTCTTGCAACGATCGTGCAACACGAGTGCAAAAACCCTAAAATAAGGTAATTTCCGTACATAATTCCCTGTGTAGTGAGTGAGAGAGGGAGGAGGAGGGTAGAATACAGCTCAGTACACCCACCGCGGTGGTGGGGAGCGGTCATAAGGTTACTACGCTCGTCCCACCGCTCAGCTCTCTCTCAGAGCAACATTATGTGCTGAAAATGGCACTTGACATATGTGGTGCACCGCCACATAGTCCATATTTATTCAACTCGACATATGTGGTGCGCCGTTGGTTAAGGGTTAAAGACTTGTAGTCCGGGAGCCAAGGGGTATTTGCATGCATGAAAGGGCCAGAAAATCACCCGCTTGATTTAGTTAGAGGGTCCACTGGGACACCTTTTTAGTGAGGGTAGACATCCCGAAACCCGGCAGTTATCGTGTTATTCAGGATTTTCGCTGAATTTAATGAAATCAAAATAACTCCTTTTTTTACGTGTGACGGTTACATACATTGCAATAACTCTGCAATGAAATGGTCTACAGAGCTCTTTCACCACTCAAAATAAAGCTTAAAGAATTATCTATTCAATGGATACAAACACAATAAGATTGGTCAATACCCAAGGTCACAAGAGATCAAAGTATGACCTTTTCTGATGAGGAACTAAAATGTATGACTTTTCAAATTTAAATATTTGTGAAAAATAGGTAAATGGATTGAACGTTTAATGCTTTTATAATTTGGTTAGGTACACCATAGGCAAGTTTTTGAAATTAGTTGGAGAAGTTGATTACGTATTTTAACCCCTTGGCGTCCAGTACAATAATATGAAGTTTGCGAATGATATACCAATAATAGCTATGTATTGGTTATATAATTAGGGTACTACTGAGTCAGCTAAAGTTCTATCAAAACACTCTGTATCACAGTATCACACATTGCATATATATCTTCAAAGCAGATTTCAATTATTTTTTGTCACATTAATGAATGACCTACTTTTGGGGAGAGGGGTGAGCCGGGGATACAGTTGGAAATGTATTCTGTGATGGGCTATTTTAGATGGGCTTCATTATACCTAGAAGATATGAGAAAGCTACCAGAAGATGTGTACAAGAGTTTCCTTGCAGGCAAGTTCGTGGTGAAGCGGACAGATGGACCATTCAGTGCTGTAGGGGCAGACATGTGTCTCGAGCAGACGATACATCGATCCCAGAAGAGTGCTGGCGGTATCATTGGTAGCACCAAAAAGAAGCAATTCGTTGCTCAGTGGGAGATCATTTACCATTGAAATGTTAGCTGTTGTCAATTTCCAACGTCAGGTCAGTGGAGTCGTCACACTTAGCACAGAACTTTTAGTAAACCACAAGTTCAACTTATCAGCAACAAGGTCATCTGAGACATTGATTCAGGATATGATTGAGTATGTAAAAGAACATGACAACCCCATGACGTTACCGTGTGAAGAAGATAAAGACAAGCTTCACAACATCCTCACACAGGAAATCATGACAAAGGAAATCCGTGACAATCTGCTCGAATTTGATGAAAGATCTAGGAAGAAGTATGAAACATTCCGAAATGAAAGAATCGTAATGAAACACAGATCCATCTTTGATACCATTCACAGGACGAACCTTAAGACATTCAAATCCATTAAGGGAGACCAAAGTACCTATAAGTCTGCAAGCAAAGAGACCAAGAAGCAAATGGCAGAAACCCAGAAGATCTATGACATTGCTTGTGTCCGAGGATATGACATGAAACATTTGCTGGGGTTTGACCTGATTGACAGCAGTTACCTCTTTGACAAGAATGGACTAATGACCAAACCAAACAAAAGTGAACTGTGCACTGAGTTAGAAAAACACCTTGAAAAAGCAGACTATATACCACCATCTAAATGGAAGCCAGCAAATACAGTGACTATCATTGATGTAATGGCAGGCCTTCGTCGTATGCGGGTATCCCAAATGAACACCTTTGGTGAACTCTGCGATAAGTTCTTGGAGGTGTCATATGGACTTGGCAGCAACTCTAAACGTGTCGACTTCGTCTTTGACACATACATTGAGGGTTCAGTGAAGGACAGTGAAAGAACTAGAAGGTGTGGTTGCAGCCCAATTGATTTATATGGGATAGGTACAGGAACGCAATTGCCAGTCACAATGGATGCAGTCTGGGCCTCATCTGCAAACAAATCCAAGCTACAGAAACTCATTCGACAATGCATCTTAACCAAGCCAAAACCGATGACAGATACAGTTGTTAGCTCGATTGGACTTCCACCTGAAATTGAACCATGCCTGGCTATTTTGAATGGAAAAGAGACACCATTACCTGATCTAGACACAACGATTGAAGAGGCCGACGTCAGAATTATCCCACATGCTCAATGACTCCATTAATTAAGTATATTTATAAGTTAATTGGTGGGTTGGTGTTAATATGAATTAAGTATACATTCCTTATTTTGAGAGTATTTTTATCATTATCATATTTAGAGGTGGACCGGCTATTTGCATCATTTTTAACGACGGCATCCGCATCGGATGCCGATACTTAATTAATGGAGTCATTGAAACTAATGAATACATGTGGTACTCCAAGGATTCGAACCTAGGATGCTCACACCGAAATTCCGCGCACTAACCATTACACTATTAAGGCAGTTAAAGGTTTATGCACAAGCTCACAATATACTTTCCATTCTCGAATACTTGATATTTATCTAAGCATGTCAGTACGTACATATACCCAACTGAACTATGATAGCCTAATGATTACACAAATGGAAGGGGTAATTGATGGGCCTTAACTCATTCTGTACCAGCAACGGCAGGGAGCCGTCAGTAATGTACTTTCCTTGTAACTGCCAGTATCAGGCAGTGCCTGATACCATGACCGTTTGAGCATTGCTCTAGAGTTGGCAACACTTCTCAGCTTATATCCAACCCTCTGCAGGCTGGGAGAGCCAGTATTCCTTCATCTTTTGAGGTGGGAGGTTGTTCTATCTTTCCATTTTGGCCATATTGCTTGGGGCTGGGGGGGTACTTTTATTACTGTACCCTACGGTACAGTAAGGGTTAACCACATTGGAATGCCACGCTAGGAACTACTCCTGAGCCTGAATGAATTCATATTATCCCCAACCCACTAATTAATTTACAAATAAACTAATTAATGGAATCAATTAAGGACGGAGGCCTGCTTTAGCGACCATTATGTCCCATATTTTGAAAAAATTGCAAAAACTTGCTAGAAAGTAGCTTTAATGTGTTGGCAACATTGTCGTGAAGAAATTGCATCATTTGGCAGAGCATTGCATTGGTTATAAATTTTTAAATAGATTTTAAGCATGAGGATGAATAACATAATACTACATTTTATGTTCATTTCCCAAAGACTTTATTATGATAATTTAATGAAAAAACTAGCTAGAGTGTAGCTTAATGTGTTGGCAACACTGTCGTGAAGAACTGGCATCATTTGATAAAGAAGTGCATCGGTAACCAATACTATATTTTATTTAAGCAGGAGGACAACACAAATTTTGTTTTAACTTTGACGCCCAATTTCCAGAGACTATATTTTGCAAATTCAATGTTATTCAAATTGCTATAACTTTTGCAATTCTTGCTTAATTCGCATGATTGTTTTTTGTTATTGTCTAGCTTACTTTTTTTCTAAAAAATGCGGCACATATGAGTCTGTAAGTTTCATATTTTACTTATGGGTTCGGTTTAAATTTTATATAAGCGTAAACATGCAGTGAAGTGATTTAGTTAGAAGAGCAGAACCCAACCGTTGGACCTACAGCAGTAAAAGTGACAGAGTTTTACAGTGTCTCTGTTAATGCGTATACAATTACAAATTCACATACACTTTTCAATTCGCTTTCTGGTTTCAAACTGCCGCCCTCGGCTCATCTTTGTAGCTTTGATATCACTTCATTATTTACTAATGTCCCAGTTAATGAAACCATAGACCTGTGTATTGACTTAGTGTTCAGTGGAGTTCAGAGTTATTTGGGTATGAAAACATCTATCTTCAAAAGTGTATTAAGTGCTTGTGTTAAAGACAGTAATTTTATCTTTAATAATGAGGTTTATAAACAGATAGATGGTGTGGCAATGGGTGCACCTTTGGGTTCTACTTTTGCAAATATTTTGCTGTCATTGGGAGAAATGGTTAGATAATTGTCCCTCTACATTAAATCTCATATTGTACCGTCGTTACGTCGACGACTCCCTACTGGTATTCAAAGAAAGCTGTCATGCTGTTTGGTTCCTAGAATACATAAATGTTAAACATAAGAGTATAAAGTTTACTATTGAGAACGAAGAAAATGGGAGATTACCCTTTCTGGATTTGTTGTTAACTAAAGTGAATGATAGTTTGTTAATATCCATATTTAGAAAACCTACATTCTCAGTCTTAGGTACTAGTTTTTTAGCTATTGCCCTCGTAAGTTTAAGGTTAACTCCATTAAGAGTCTCTTCTTCACAGAGCGTATCAACTAACCTCAACATATGGCTTGTTTCACGAGGAGATTGCTTTGTTAAGGAATTATTTTGTCAATAATGGATTTACTTCTATGTTTTTTTTACAGGCAAGTAAGAAATGTTGTGCATAATATTTATCATCCCAAACATACTGTGTACACTGTCAGTAAGGAGGAATTGTATTTTAAACTACCGTTTCTTGGGAATTAAGGTATCTGATAAATTAGAAAGAGCACATATGGATAAACTCTCTAGTTTTTACCCCCAAATCAAGTTTATATTCATTCACAGAAATGATTTCAAGGTTCGTAAATGTTTCTGCTTAAAAGACCGTCTGCCCAACGCCCTGCGATCGTCGATTGTTTATAGATTTCAGTGCCCTAGTTGCCATACAGGGTATATTGGAAGCACTTTAAGAGCTTTTAAATCAAGAATCAACGAACACACTTGACTTGCATTAGGCGTGGCGTACGGACTTGTTCACGGCGATTGTTTATGCTTTGATGATTTTTGTTGGCCTGGGTGCCTCTTTTTTTCTAAATAAATATATTCGTGTTCATTTCCTCCTTTCCCTTTTTTTGTGGCAGAGTAGGTGTCTCTGCCCTTTTGTTTGCTTTTTCCTTGCTTTCTGACCTCTGGGAGATCCCCCCCACTGATCGCTCTGGGCCTGAATTGACAGGTTTGGGCTCCCTGATAGAAGGATTGAGAGGGGTTAGCAAACATCAATTTTTTCTCCCCTGCCTGCCTCCCCTTTTTCTGGAATCCGCGGTGCATTACTCACTTTCCTCTTCTGGGGAAGTGGGATGGATCCCGATCCTCCCACCCCTCCCCCCCTCAGGGGGAGGGACGTCCCTCCTGAGCCTCCCCATAAACCGCCCGTGATCGCCCCCAAGAATGCTTCCTTTGTGACGCTTCGTGCTTCTGGTACGGTGTGGTGTCCCTTGCTAGCCTCAATCCCTTCTTGATGAAGAAGGTGACTGATGGTTGGGTGGGGCCAGTGGACCAGATCAAGAAGCTTGCTAGTGGTGACCTTGTTAAAACGAATAATGCTACCCAGGTTAAGGACTTAATCAAGTTACGAACATTTCCATGCTACGATGTAACTGCGCAGATCCCTGTGTCAATGAATTCCTGCATAGGGTGACCTATTGTAGGGATTTCTTGTACATGTCAGATCACAACATTGTCGATGAAATGGCCAATCAGTTTGTCGTTGGCGCAAGATTTATTACCCGTTTTGCAAATGGCGAGCGTGTTGACTCCGACTGTTGTATTGACCTTTGGTATGGCCAGACTCCCAGATGCTATGCATGTCGGTTATGAACGTTGCCCTGTTAGAGTTTACATATCTAACTCCTTACGTTGCTTTAAATGCCAGCAATTTAGGCACACCAAGGAAGCTTGCCATTCTCCCCAGGCTGTTTGTGAACGATGTGGTGGACAGGGTCATGAGTCTGCTGGGTGCACTGAGACAGCTAAGTGTGTAAACTGTGCAGGCGCTCACTCTTCCTCCTCTCGGGATTGCCCCAAGTGGAAGATAGAGCAAGAGGTCTGTACAGTCAAGGCCACTTCGGGAGCCTCTTATTTCGAAGCTAGGAAAAAGGTGGAGGAGTTGCATGCAACTCCTCGGCCGGATGTTTCTTATGTTTCGGCGGTGAACTCTCGGCCTCAGATGTGCTCTGTGGGGACTCAGACTTGTTCTGTGTCTACCCAGACTGATCCTCTCCCTCCTGCTACACCTGTTCAGTCTCAGCCACCTCTTGCCCACTGTTCCTCCTCTACCACTACCACTGTTTCTACTTCTGCCACTGACTCTACCACTTCCACTGTTTCTCCCACTTCCACTGACTCTACTGCTACCTCAGTATCTGACTCTCCTACTCCATCTGCCTCTTTTCCTTCTATTGCTTCATCCTCTGATTCTGATTCTGCCTCAGTGTGGGAAAAGTCCTCTTATTCTCATGCTGCTGCTTGTTCTCCTCCTCCTGCTGGAAAGAATGACAAGTCTGATGCTAATAAAGTAAATCTTACCCCCTTCGGCCATCCGTCTTACACGCACATCATCCCGTCTCCGGCTCCCTCGAGGGAGGCATCCCGGCCTCACCTGGGGGGTTCTACGGAGAGGATGGAGGTTGCCGGTGGCAAGCCCCGGCAAAGGTACCCAGGTTCCCCTCGTATTAAGCCGAAGACTAAAAAATCTAAGCACGCTGGGCATCCCAATCACTCTTAAACCATGGAGTACAAGATACTTCAGTGGAACTGTAGAGGTATTAAGAATACATTACAACACTTAGCACTTCCGTTGCAATTACACACGCCGTCAATCGTTTGTCTACAGGAGACGAATTTGGTGGATCATGCTGATTCACCTTTTAAATACTACCATTCGTATAGAAGACATGAGGGTCATGGGGTGGCGATTTATGTCCATAAGTTGCTTCTCCACTCAGTAATGCCTCTTGATTCTGCCCTGGATGCCGTCACATGCAGGGTCAAAATTTGGGGCACATACCTGACTATTTGTTCTCTGTATTGTCCTCCTCAGGTTCGGATTGATGATGATTCTTTCTTTTCTCTTTTTGATTCACTGACCAATTCTAAATTAATTTTAGGCAACTTTAATGCACATCATCATCAATGGGGTAGTATGAGGTGTGATGGTCGCGGCAAACAAATAGGTAATGTTTTACTTCCATCTGACCTTTGTCTTTTGACTGATGGTAGTGCGACTCGTGTAGACGATCGTACAGGCCATACATCATGCATTGACCTGTCTTTGTCATCTCCCGTAATACTACCTAACATCACTTGGGGCACTTTCGACGATTCCATTGGAAGTGACCACCTACCGATCTGTCTTTCTTATTCATACAACTTTGCTCCTCCACCACCGCCCATTAAATTCAACTTTAAGAAAGCAGAGTGGGGTGCCTTCTCTATAATCGCTAACTTTGATATTTCGGGGGGACATTAATGACAAGGTAACTCACGTTCAGACTTGCATTTTACACGCAGCCGAGGTTGCTATTCCTAAAACTTCTACAGTCCACATGAGGCATAGAGTTTCGTGGTGGTCACTAGACTGCCGACAAGCACTCACTAAAACTAATAGGCGATCACAGGATTTTTGATAAACAGCCCTCGGAAGACAACCTCATTGCTTATAAGAACACTAAGGCTAAGGCAAGGAGAGTCATTCGATCCACAAAGCATAGTGCCTGGCGTTCTTATGTGTCCACGGTGAATCATTTCACGGCACTTAAAGAGGTCTGGTCCACTATAAATATACTTAACAACAAGTATACCCGTTCACCCATCACCACTCTCAGTGTGGACGATAATATCATCGATGATCCCATGGATGTTGCTAACGCGCTCGCCAGGATTATTGCGGATGTTAGCAGTTCGGCCAACTACGATTCCCGTTTTTTAGACCATAAGTGGCAGGCCGAACTCCATAATTTTGATTTTGCCACAGAAGATGTAAACTTTGATTACAAGTGTGAGTTACGATGAAGGAACTTCTCCTTGCCCTAAAATCCTGTAAAGGTTCGAGTCTGGGTCCATCGCAAGTCATCTACGGTATGATTCAGCATCTTATTCAGGACAGCCTGACTAAGCTGTTAGCATTGTACAATGAGATTTGGACGTCTGGAACGTTTCCAAACTTATGGCACTTTGCGCACGTCATACCTATCCCAAAGAGCCTGGGTCGTCTTACAGATCCCAAGCTGTTTCGCCCTATTGCGTTGACGGAGTGTCTATATAAGGTCTAGGAGAGGATGGTTACCGTCAGATTTCATTTTGTTGTCGAAAAATTTGTTAAATGTTAAGCAATGTGGCTTCCGTAAACATAGGGGTACACTAGAACATTTAATGGATATGGAGCATTGTATCGCCGAGGCTTTTGCAAACAATGAATTCATGATAGTTTTTTTTTTAGATATTCATAAAGCTTACGATATGACCTGGCGACACGGAATACTTATGAAACTCTATGCTTCTGGTTTCAGAGGTAATTTGCCTATTTTTATTCGTAATTTCATGTCTGACCGAACGTTTGCGGTCAGGTTGCCCCATCACATAACATCGGACGTTTATGTCCAAGAGAATGGGGTGCCGCAAGGCAGTGTGCTTAGCCCTTTATTGTTTTTATTCATGATAAATGATATTCTGTCTTCTGCTCTGATCCCCAGGAATCTTAAATACTCACTGTACGCTGATGATTGCACGTAGTGGCATTCTTCCCACAATGTGCAATTTTCGGCTGGGCGGATTCAAGTGGCCCTTGATTTCGTCCATCTTTGGGCCTTGCGGTTGGGCTTTAAGTTTTCCGTTGCTAAGTGTGTCGGCATAGTATTTACTCGTAGACTTAACATACCTAATTTGCGCATCACTTTGGATAATGAGTCGATACCTTTTCAATAATCAGTCAAGTTCTTTGGTCTGCACTTTGATTGCAGGCTCAATTGGAAGTCTCATGTCAATTATTTGATTAATTCTCGCAGTAAAAAGTTGAATGTCTTTAAATACCTTTCTGGCCATTACTGGGGAGCCGACAGAACATCTTTACTGATGGTATAGAAGTCCCTTATTCGTTCAAAGTTCGACTATGGCTCGCGAGTGTATGGGTCGGCGTCCGCTTGTACCTTGAGGAGGTTGGATGTGTTTCAGAATGTATGTTTGCGTTTGTGTCTTGGGGCCCTTCGGTCTACTCGTGTGGAGCGTATGGAGGTGGAAGCCAACATTCCGCCCCTCCGTCATCGTCGTGACCATATGTTGATTTCGTTTGGTATATCTCTGCACAGGAAACGATCGTTTGGCCTTCCGGCCAAATGAACATGTTGAAGATATGCAACATAATCTAGATAAGTTGTCACATTGGGCTCAAATTTGGCAAATGTGTTTCAATGCGGATAAATGTAAAGTACTCCATATCGAAAACCGAAATGAGAAAGCAAACTATTCAATGAATGGCACCCAGCTTAAACCCTCCTGCCCAGGCAGCATTTTAAAATGCTGCAACTTGCGAAGAGCTGGTGCCCGGGCAGCATTTTAAAATCCATATACTTGAAAGCGTGCTAAGCGTGCTTTGAAAGCCGCGCGGCGAAACGTTTGTTGACATGGTCAATCGTAGCACCACCAAGCCTCAACTACATAGCTTATCAGTCCATACTTGTCCGCCATTGCTAGCTATAGCAAAAATACATCTTCCAAAGTGTCTGATATGGCAAAATATGCGGCAAAACTCTCTCCACGGAAATCGTCATCACAGCTGAACCAGTTGACCTAGAGAGCTCTACTTAAATTCAGTCTACAGATACAAGCAAGGGCTACATTTTGAGATTTGTGTGAATTCTCTAGCTATCAAATTAACAAACATAGGCCTATGTTTACATACGTTTTTCGGCCAGACCGCCCGGGTAAGACTATCAACATTTAGAAATGCTGCACGAAGGGTTAAGAGTGTAGACAGAAAAACTGATTTGGGAGTAACAATATCGAGTAACCTAAAACCGAGTCAACAATGTTCAGAAGTTGTTAAGAAGGCAAACAAAATAATTGGCTTCATAGCCAGGTCATTTGAGCATAAATCCAAAGATGTAATCCTAACTCTTTGCAATTCCATACACTGAAATATTGCATTCAATCCTGGTACCCTTACTACCAAATAGATATAGACAAACTAGAACGAGTTCAACATAGAGTTACAAAAATGATACCTTGCCTAAAGAACAAATATACGAGCAGCGTCTTAGAGAATTAAATCTATTGTGTTACGACCGGCACTACGAAATAAACAAGGGCACTCAATATTGGACTAGATGATAGGCTATATCTGCAACAACGGTACGCTAATTCCAAACCCTCGAACTATTACGCCGGTGAACAAAACACTTAAAACCCTCCAGAGTTAATATACTGGATAACGGGGTATCAATTAACTGGGTTTTAGTGCACTTCTACAAAGGCTTACCGATGACGGCAAAGCCTACTCACAACAGGAGTACTTTACGTTAATAAAATGCTCTTAAGTAATAACAATGCTTGAATAAACTATGGTAAGATTTAATAAAGGAGTATATGCTTACGTTAACTTTAGTGTGAGTCTGTACTCAACACTAAACTCTACAATGCTCTATGAAAACACTGGAAGTCTAGTCCTACAGCAATCAGATAAAGAATCTTCTGAAAACGTCTGATGCTCTAAGATGCTCGTTAATATAGAACAGAAATAATGCAGGGGCAGGACACCAAAGCGTGTATCTTAAATACACCAATAAGTAGGATACATATATATATAAAACAAGGAAGTGCAACAACTCTGTGACAGCACTAATAATAGCCACTCAAAACAGTACTTCCTTAGCCAAAGTAACAGCCATACTGGGTTGTGCACCATGCATCAACCTAGGCTAAAATAATACGTGAATAATTCCTAAAGCATACACAATTAAAGTTAATAAACACAATGCTGTCTTTCTCACTAATAAAGTCTAGCAGTGGCATAAAAAGGTACTAAGAAACTAGGCAGTGCGCAAGCATTCTCGTAGCCTACTGTCTCCCCTTGAACAGATTTCCCTTATGTTACGTTAAGTGACTTGGAGGCTCTCTTGGTAAGTCCAGATCTCAAGTATCTGGTCTTACCCTGGCGCTCCACAAAGGTCAACAAAATGAGGTAGCAAGTATGCAGGTGAGATTAGGCAAGAGCCCTTCACTTGTATACTGCTACACTCGCAAAGGAAAATATGCACAAGGGTTACAGGCTAGCTAGCTTCGTCGATGTTGTACAGGGTCTGACTTGCCACATACATAACTCAGACAACGACCAAAGATACCTTCCACTGTCTAGCATTAAATAATAAGAGAACAGCTCAATAATTAGGAGCACCCCAACACTATGGTACCATTAGACTATGACTCTAATAATCCCTAAAACTAGTGCAAACATATATGGAGAGCTGGTGCTGGTAATACGACTGGCCGACTATGGAAGTCGTATGCAGAACCAGAAGGGATAAGTAATTGAATAAAGAGAGAAGTATGAAACCGAAGAAGTTCAGAGAGAGGGATAGTAGTATAGAGGGTTATATGGGGGACAGAATTGCAAGGGACATGTAGGACCTAGCACACCAAGCCTAGCTCTGCAGGAGACCCAAGGATAGGAGCCCGCACCACCGTCCCAGGACCGCGGCCGCCAATCACCGGCGACTACGTCATGAAGAGCAAGCATTCTATGACGTCGACAGGGCCGCCGGCCAATCACGGGCGTGGGAAACTCCTCGGAGCGCGGGAGGCAAACGTACATACACACGCACAAACTACCACCACGCTGCCTACCCCGCTCTCTCTCTCCTTAACTTCACACCATGCATCTTATATTCTAGCAATGATATATAATACTTCTAAGTGTCACAGACAAGAATAAAGATCACCACTGATCTGTCTGTGACAACATGTACTCTATGAAAGAAAGAACATCGTTCTACGATTATTGTAGCCCATATCACTGCCCTGGCGAGCTCTAGCAAGTCACGAGCGCATTCTGGCAAGCTGGCCAGCGTAACACCCCGCCCAAGATGTGGGACGTTTCAGCCACAGGCGAACCCCACATCTGACCAGACAGAATGCCCATCAACCCCGCATCACCTAGCCACTCTCCCAAGTTGTGAAAACAAGGCACGATCACAAACATAAAACACTGCATTATAAAAAAATCTGCACAACACTTCCCCAAAATAATAGCATCATAATAATTATATCACGCTCAACGAGCAAGCTTCACCAAGCCTAGCCTACTAAGACAACAACTCAGAGTGTCTTAGATGCTTGCTGTGATATACTGCACTTATATACTATCAAAAAGAAAGTTTTTTTATGTGAGGTTTTTATATATTTTAATAGTGTTTTTGGTGGCGTTGCACTACAGTGGCAAGCCTAGTTTTTCTCCACTCTCAACACACACTGACTGAACGGCGAGGGTTCTCCTGCAAACAAACCCTCCCGTGACAAACAATCAGCCAAAACATTATCAGTGCCCTTAGCATGCCACACATCCAACTTGTGTTCCGGCAGCACAACAACACCTGACACTGATAAACTGCCCAGTTCATCGCAAGACTGGCACTTCTCTTCGCTCTCTCCGGCAACGGAGCCTGCCAATAACCTTTCACCAATTCTACCTTTGTGATAGGCGATGCCCCGCATTCCTTGCAACTACATCTGCCTGCGCAGCATCACCGCCTTCAGCGACATGGCCAGATACAGTCGGTCTATGGTAGGGCTGTTGCATTTCACTAGAGCAGCATTGGGAGGATATGCGATGGCATCCACTCCACAGCCAACCTCGCCAATCTGCTCAATCTCCTCCTTCTGACCACCATACTTGGCAGCCATGGGTCGACCCTGACCTGGCAACCATGCCAAAGCCTCGTCGCCCACCTTGAACCAATGAAACAATGAGGCCAACGGTTTACTGACACTCAAGTGACCTGCCGGCGGAACCTCGTGCACCGCATGAGTTGTGAGGCTTGGGTGCTCGGCACAAACAGTGGGGTATGGACCGATCAGGTGCTGGAGCGCTGCACACTGCTGCTCAGGCAGGTGCTCTAGCGCATCCACAGCCACATGACTCGTATCCCCCGCCCACTGCTCCACCGAGACATAACAATCCCGACTCTCCTCCACCTGTGCCCCACTGCCCCCCTCTCCTTCTCCACCTTGGCCGATGCAGACCAATGCAGGGACAGTAGGCTGCTCAGGTGGTTGCCTCACAAACTCCTCTAATAGGTTCACCTGACATGCTTCCCCGTCCTCGAGTTCAGTAGCACCGTTCCCACAACTCTCCTCCACCTGGGAACTACTCTGTCGCGGAGTGCCATCACGCCCTACCATGTCCCTAGGGGGGACAGGTTCTGAGGCCACTCCGGAGCTCACCTTTGGGTCAAGTACCGAGTCACCAAGGAGTGTCGCTGAGTCCAAACTCTCAACCCGACCATCAGCCTCGACTTTCTCCTTCCGACCCTTCCTCCGCTGGTCATAAACTTGGGTACTAGGCTGTGACACCTGAACGGACTGAGATCTCTCAAGCCCCTCTTGCTCCTCCCTACTCGTGTCGGCCGCCCTCTTGGCAATGACTAAGGGTGGAACCTCGGAAGTGGGCACCGCAAAGTCATTACCAAGAAGGAGGTCGATCCCCTCAACTGGCAACTTCTCCACCACACCCACATCCAACTCCCGTGTCACACCGTCCACCTCAAGCTCCATTCTGACCAGCGGGTAAGACCGCGTAGCATTGATGCCTTGAACCACCACAACCCGAGCCACGTTAACAGGCTTGCCAGTGAAATTCTTAACAAGTGTCTGGGAAGTGCCCGTATCACGCAACAACTCAAGCCTATGCTTCACACCAGCCCACCTCACAGTGCCGTGCCCCCTATGACCACAAAAAGCATCACGGACGGGTGACGCTCCTGCTGCTTCTGCACCGACTGTGACTCCGCAACCGACGTATTACCCCGGGCAAACGCGGAAGACCTCAAAGACACACCGATGTTGCTCACTAGTGACACCACTGCTGTAGGCGGTGTGCTCGGACATGAGCGCGCAATATGCCCCTTCTCATGACACTTGAAACATTCCACCTCACTCTTGGACTTCCTCTGAGGTGAGGAAGGGCCCTGGCCTTTCTTAAACGGGAAGGGTTTCGACTTGGGTTCATAATTGGCAACAGTACTCTTACATGGATAATTATATGTTGTGTAATTAATTCGGGGGGGTGGAGTGGTACGCCCCTTGTTACCTGCCTCAGCTCTCTGTGCAGACCCGCACCTGCGAATCAATGACAACCTGAGGTCAGTCAGCTCAGCCGCCTCTTGTAGAGTTTTCGGTAGCTTTTCTTTAAGGTTAAGAGTCAAGTCACTGCCAGTACATTTAAAAAATTGTTCCAGCAACACTAGTTGTTTAACTGAATCAAAAGTAGTTGCCTTCTCCGACCTTAACCAATTTTCAAGTGCATCTGACAGCTCTCTAGCGTGTTCCTGGAAAGTACTCTCCTTTCTTTTTGGAACCGCCCTAAACTTCAGCCTATAGGTCTCAGGCTGTAGCTCATACGCCCTCAGGACAGCCTCTTTCAATAACTCGTAATTCACACAGGAATCTAGGGGCAAAGCATCGTACGCCTTGAGTGCTTTCCCCGTCAATCGTGAAGAAACGAGGGCTGCCCACTTCTCCTCGGGCCATTGGTGCTCCTGGCACTTTTTCTCGAACCGGAGAAAAAATTCTGTAACTCCCAACTCGTCAAACACTGGAACCAACTGAAGTAGATGCGACAGGGACTGGTCATGGGCTCGACCCCCCTGGGCGACCCGGTTCCTCGTCACCTCTACACGAGTTTTCTCTAGGTCAACATCGGCACAATACTTCTCAGACTCAAACTTGCGCTCAGACTCTCGCTCCTGCTGCTCGAGCTCGAGCTTCCGCTGCTCAAGCTCAGACTGCTGCCTGAGCTCAGCCTCATGCTTCCGCTGCTCGAACTCAGTCTCATGCTTCCGCTGCTCGAGCTCAGCCTCATACTTTCGCTGCTCAAGCTCAGCCTGTTGCTCCTGCTGCTTAAGTTTGGTGAGCTCGAGCTGAAACAACATCTTGGCAGACAAACCTTGAGGAGGGGGTGCTACTATCGGGGACCCACCCCGTGAATCACCTAGAGGCATACCCAACCGCCAGCGGGCATCGGCCTGCGGGAACGTACCCGGCTCCGGAGCCCGAGGGGGCGCCATGATAGGAGTCGAGTGGAATGGGGGCTGGGCCGAAGGTGCCCCAGCTCCCGCTCCACCCGAAACCCCATGCACCCCACCCAGCACACAGGCAGCCAGCTCACTTCTCGACATACCGCTAGTACCGGAAAACCCCAAGACCGTGGCCACACACTGCAGTCCGTACCGGTCTAGCCCCGCCACCCGGTCCGCCGACATAGGCTTCCCCAAAAAATTCCGAGCATCCTCCTCACTGTTCATCACCCGAGCGCCGCTTAACAACTCCACCTTCTCCACCTCCTCGCCTGCCTCTCGCACTGTGCCCTCACTATGCTCAGACCCGTCCAGTGACATGATGGAGTCAACAACAAAAAATCTCAAGTCCAGACAAAAAAATTGCCAAACTCTTGCGTAGCTTTATTCACCAAAAAATATTCGAAGATGTTCTTGAGTGCAATACTAGGTCACCAATAACTCCAACAAGTTCTATGTATCCTCAAAACAATGTCTACTGCCAACAATGCGAGAAATAAATTCAACCCCCAAATGGCAATAAGATTTCTCCAAAAAAAAACTGCAATATTCAGTTCACTATATTCTGGTCTAAGGTCGCCATTTGTTACGACCGGCACTACGAAATAAACAAGGGCACTCAATATTGGACTAGATGATAGGCTATATCTGCAACAACGGTACGCTAATTCCAAACCCTCGAACTATTACGCCGGTGAACAAAACACTTAAAACCCTCCAGAGTTAATCTACTGGATAATGGGGTATCAATTAACTGGGTTTCAGTGCACTTCTACAAAGGCTTACCGATGACGGCAAAGCCTACTCACAACAGGAGTACTTTACGTTAATAAAATGCTCTTAAGTAATAACAATGCTTGAATAAACTATGGTAAGATTTAATAAAGGAGTATATGTTTACGTTAACTTTAGTGTGAGTCTGTACTCAACACTAAACTCTACAATGCTCTATGAAAACACTGGAAGTCTAGTCCTACAGAAATCAGATAAAGAATCTTCTGAAAACGTCTGATGCTCTAAGATGCTCGTTAATATAGAACATAAATAATGCAGGGGCAGGACACCAAAGCGTGTATCTTAAATACACCAATAAGTAGGATACATATATATAAAACAAGGGAGTGCAACAACTCTGTGACAGCACTAATAATAGCCACTCAAAACAGTACTTCCTTAGCCAAAGTAACAGCCATACTGGGTTGTGCACCATGCATCAACCTAGGCTAAAATAATACGTGAATAATTCCTAAAGCATACACAATTAAAGTTAATAAACACAATGCTGTCTTTCTCACTAATAAAGTCTAGCAGTGGCATAAAAAGGTACTAAGAAACTAGGCAGTGCGCAAGCATTCTCGTAGCCTACTGTCTCCCCTTGAACAGATTTCCCTTATGTTACGTTAAGTGACTTGGAGGCTCTCTTGGTAAGTCCAGATCTCAAGTATCTGGTCTTACCCTGGCGCTCCACAAAGGTCAACAAAATGAGGTAGCAAGTATGCAGGTGAGATTAGGCAAGAGCCCTTCACTTGTATACTGCTACACTCGCAAAGGAAAATATGCACAAGGGTTACAGGCTAGCTAGCTTCGTCGATGTTGTACAGGGTCTGACTTGCCACATACATAACTCAGACAACGACCAAAGATACCTTCCACTGTCTAGCATTAAATAATAAGAGAGAACAGCTCAATAATTAGGAGCACCCCAACACTATGGTACAATTTGACTATGACTCTAATAATCCCTAAAACTAGTGCAAACATATATGGAGAG
The DNA here is from genome assembly GCA_032716605.1 of Paralithodes platypus. Lineage (NCBI taxonomy): Eukaryota > Metazoa > Arthropoda > Malacostraca > Decapoda > Lithodidae > Paralithodes > Paralithodes platypus. The sequence goes on from CM064554.1 coordinate 22,759,347, forward strand.
CTGGTGCTGGTAATACGACTGGCCGACTATGGAAGTCGTATGCAGAACCAGAAGGGATAAGTAATTGAATAAAGAGAGAAGTATGAAACCGAAGAAGTTCAGAGAGAGAGATAGTAGTATAGAGGGTTATATGGGGGACAGAATTGCAAGGGACATGTAGGACCTAGCACACCAAGCCTAGCTCTGCAGGAGACCCAAGGATAGGAGCCCGCACCACCGTCCCAGGACCGCGGCTGCCAATCACAGACGACTACGTCATGAAGAGCAAGCATTCTATGACGTCGACAGGGCCGCCGGCCAATCATGGGCGTGGGAAACTCCTCGGAGCGCGGGAGGCAAACGTACATACACACGCACAAACTACCACCACGCTGCCTACCCCGCTCTCTCTCTCCTTAACTTCACACCATGCATCTTATATTCTAGCAATGATATATAATACTTCTAAGTGTCACAGACAAGAATAAAGATCACCACTGATCTGTCTGTGACAACATGTACTCTATGAAAGAAAGAACATCGTTCTACGATTATTGTAGCCCATATCACTGCCCTGGCGAGCGCTAGCGAGTCACGAGCGCATTCTGGCAAGCTGGCCAGCGTAACAATTGCCTTTAACACAGCGCAGATTAAGAGGTGACTTAATTAAAGTGTTCAAAATCATCAAAGGCATCAACAATATGAACTGTAATAAATATTTCACTATCGACCAATCAAATTATACGTGGGGGAATGGTTGTAAAATTATTGGTAAATCTTGTAACTCACACGAGTCTAAGAATCTTCTTCAATTGAGTTGTCAACTTGTGGAATGGGCTTCCCCAAGATGCCATAGACTGCAGCACCGTTGATTCTTTTAAACTTCGCCTAGACAAACACCTTGCCTTAAATCCACGACTGACTGCATTTGTAAATTAATAAAGTATTTTTTGTTAGTAACAACTGTCCCCTACAAACATCTCCTAATCCTGCCACGGACATTTGTCCCAGGGCAGTCGTCTTCCCTTTCCATTTTTCCCTTACCCACTCTTAAACTACAGTTTGGACACTTGACTATCAGTGTTTTGGAGGGCAAGCAGCCTTGAGGGGTCGCTGGTCCAGTTGTTGCTTGATTTCCTGTGTACTCCTTTGTACTCTCTCTCTCTCTCTCTTACCTTGTTCTCCTCCTTGTGTATATTGTTTTTCTTATTACATCCTTCAAAATACTTTTTATTATAAAACCTTTTCTATATTCCTTCTCGCATATCTCCCTCCTTTTCTTTCTTCATTCATCAAGCTGTACTTTATTCTTCTTTCCTCTCCTTTTCAGCTTTTTGTTTTTAAGTTTATTGCTCATTTCACCTCTAATATTTTGTCTCGTTTCTTTATTACTTAGTAACACTATTTATTTAGGCGCCCGAGTCTTTCTTTTTGTACCAGGAGTACACACACCAAAAATAATTTAAAAATATTAACTTCATATTCGAATCAAACATAATGTATACACACACACACACACACACACACACACACACAGTATTAAATATTTGCCTCTGTTTCCTTCCACACAACTCTCTTTTCCCCAACTATTTTTCGTTTGAAATTTCGTTCCGTATTTCACATGTTTCTTGCCCGGAACCTTTAGCAATACTTTACTATTATAGATAAATGGGATTTTTTCACTCATTTTCTATTCCCTCTTACTCCGTCCCTTATATCTCTCATGTTTCTGCTCCCATTCTCGGGCTCTCTCTCTGTCTCTCTCTCTCTCTCTCTCCGCCTCCGCCGCCGACACTACCGCCACCTGTGTACGCATAAACAAATTAACCCTCTTCTTGTATTTTATATATCAAAGTCTAGCCATTACTGTACCTAGTTGAACTTTTTCTATTGGTTGACTATATAAATCGCACACACTGACATTTGTTAAGACAGTTTTCATATTGGGTTAGAATCATTTTAGTTACTGTGATGCTTTTTGATAGCCTATTTAAGAGTATTTCAGATACTTGTCATCTAGGCCTATTACTCTCTTGTCAGGGATATTACCAATTCCATTATTTTGTTGTGTCGACCACTGTATATACTAACTATTATTGTTTTCCCAGTTTCTCAGTAGGTTAATTTAACCTCCCATTCACATTTACTTTTGTACTTTCTAGTAAATCTTGTGGCATCATTTTTCTTTTCATTCCAGATGTATTACTGACGATGTAAATTTAAATTGTTCAGGCTTTGATTGTATTAGAAGTGAAATGAAGTGATTTAAAGTAAATTAAGTGAATAAAGTGATCTGAAGTGTGTGAAGTGAATAAAGTAATCTGAAGTGAGGCAAGTGATTAGAAGTGACTTAAAGTGAGTGAAGTTATTTGAAGTTTTGTTATTGTCACCATGTCTCGCGCCTGCACGACCTGTTCCGGTAGGTTTGGCCCTATCACGTTTGCCTGCCCCGAGGTTCATGTCTTCCGGTTCTGCAACCTCCGATAAGATTTGGCAGCTAAACTGGATGAAGCTAACGTCAAGATTAATTTCTACCACCACAGCATCTTTCAATAGCCCTACCAGCTTCAGCACCACATCAGGAAAATTCAAGTAATGACTCCGCTCTCCCTCAGGACAACTTCCACGTCGTGAGAAACAACGTTCGCCCCATCGTAAGGAAGATCATCACTGAAACCATGTGCCAGAATTGTTACCAGAGTCTTGCGGACTTAGACGAAGAAGAAGAAATAGCAGAAAGTTGGCTCGTTGGAGATTCCATGGTTCGTGGATAACTTACCGAATTCTGCGCCAGGGCACCCAGGACCAGGAAGCGCTTCTGTATCCCTGGTGGCGGTGTGGACGACGTTACAGTTGCAGTCAACAAAGTTTCAAAGTCAGCCCCCTCACGCACAATGCACGTCATTCATGTTGGATCTAATGACGTGCAGCGGACTCGATCGAAGGACCTCATGCTGAAGTACCGGAAGCTGATTCAGACGTATAAGGAAAAGTCACGCAGAGTCATCTTATCAGGGATCATCCCCAGGATCGGTGTGAAGAGTCGATTCTTCAACATGGCCACTAGCGTAGATCGTCGACTGGCTGAACTTTGCAGGGAGGAAAATGTTGGATTCATCAATACCTGGGATGCCTTATACCGTGAAGATCATCTGTTTGCAGCGGATGGAGTTCATCTAAACCAGGTGGGAGCAGCAAGATTCGGCTGCCTGCTTCACGACGCAGTAAAGGATTTTCGAAAAAGAAGCATAGCCCACCAAGGACCACCAGGAAGGAGGATCAAAGCCCGAGGACCACCAGGGACGAGGATCGAGGACCGTGGACCATCAAAGACGATGATCGAGGACCGAGTACTACCAGGGACGACAATCGAGGACAACGAGGACCGAGGACCACCAGAGACGATGAGTGAGGACAGCGAGGACCAAGGACCACCAGGAATGATGACCAAGGACAGCAAGGGCCGAGATCAACCAGGGACGAGGATCGAGGACAGCGAGGACCGAGAACAGACAGGTACATAAATGTAGATCCGACCAGAGCCACGAATGTTATTAAAGAGCGTTATGTGAATTTTAAATCCACAACATTAAAGGTTTTCTATGCAAATGCTCGTAGCATACGCAATAAATTTTCAGATATACAGTAGAGGAACTAGTGTTTACTGAAAATTCCGATGTTATTGGCATAACAGAATCTTGGCTCAATACGGAAGACGGAGACTTTTTAGCAGAGTATTCACTTCCCGGTTATGTATTGTTTGAGAAAAGCCGAATACATAAAAATAGAGGTGGCGTTTTACTTCCCTTTTGACCCTCTTGTCAAAACCACAAATTGTGAACGTAGACATATCCTTTGTGCTAATAAATAATAATAAAGGTACAAAAATAATACTTGCATTAATATACAGACCTCCAGCTCAATCAGTGCATTCTGACCGAGAATTTTATGAGCAAATTGCAGACGTAAGTAACTCGCAAGATACCGTATGTTTTGGCGACTTCAATTTACCTGTGACCAAGTGGGGAGATAGTATTACTTCACACTCTGGACAAGACCTGTATGCAAACTTGCAAGAGAGTTCTCTATATCAATTTGTTAGATCTCCAACCCGTGGAAATAACGTCTTTGACCTTGTACTTTCAACAAAAGAAGAATTGATAGAGAATTTGAATGTCGGTGATGAATTTAGTAACAGCGACCATCGTACGATAACTTTCAGTTTAAAGTTTACTGATAACGAACCATATAGCAGTATCAAGAAAGTCCCTAATTTCAAGAAAGCAAACTTTTGTAAACTTAAAACAATGTTTAAAGAAACTGACTGGAGCTTTCTAATTAACAATAACAACATAAATAAATCTTGGGAAGTATTCACAAACACTTACCTAAAAGTAGTGCAAGACTGCATACCATCCAAATTACGACGTACAGGCCACAATGATAAGCCCAAATGGTGGAATAAAGAGCTTTCAGACAGTTTGCTCGCTAAAAAGTTTGCTAATGGTAGATTAAAATCCTCACAAAATGACAAAGAACGGGTGAAATTTGTAGAACTACGACGCAAAGCTAAAAAGTTAATACAGTTAAAAGAACCTCGAGTTACATGTTGTGATTCAAAGTAAAACAAACTCGAAAGAATTCTATAGTTATATCAGAAAAAAAAAGTAGTTACTTCAACTGTTGGACCTTTAGTCGATGAAAATGCAGAAAACACCAAAGACGAACTACAAATGAGTAATGTCCTCAATACGTTCTTTGCATCAGTTTTTACAACAAAGACCTCAGTGATATCCCCACAGCATCACCGTTTCAAATTGATAATTCTGATATTCTAAGCTCTATCACTATTACAGAGAAATGTTGAAATGTTTAGATAAACTCGAGGTAAATAAATCTCCCGGACCTGATACAATCTCACCTAGAGTTCCAAAGGAAGTTAAGGATGAGCTCTCCAAACCACTGACATTGCTATTCAATAAATCCTTGCAGTCTGGAACTATGCCTGATCAGTGGAAGCTTGCCAACGTAACACCGATATTAAAATAAGGCAGCAAATCCCTACCCAGTAATTATCGTCCAATTAGCTTGACCTCAGTTGTATGTAAAATGCTAGAAACACTCATAAGAGACAGACTCGTAAATCACTTAGAGGAAAATAACATACTTAAAGATACTCAACAAGGCTTTCGTAACTAACGTTCCTGCTTAACAAACCTCTTAGACTTCTTCCACGATATCCTCAACCTCTATGATGAGAGTAAAGCTGTAAATATTATATACCTTGATTTTCAAAAGACCTTTGACAAAGTTCCTCACAAACGTTTACTGCAAAAATGAAATGCGCATGGAACACAAGACGGTGTGTTGAAATGGATAGAAAATTGACTCAGCGACAGAAAGCAAAGAGTAGTCATAAACGGTAAGGCATCTAAATGGACCAATGTTAGTAGCATGGTACCCCAGGGGTCGATACTGGGACCAATTCTCTTTCTAATTTACATCAACGACATAGATGAGGGTCTCACCTGTACAATCTCAATGTTTGCTGACGATACAAAACTTGCAAATAGCATAATGTCAAAAGAACAAGTTAACAATATGCAACACAATCTAGATAAGTTGTTATGTTGGGCCCAAACTTGGCAAATGAGTTTTAATGCGGATAAATGTAAAGTACTACATATCGGATACCGAAATGAGAAAGCAAACTATTCGATGAATGGCACTCAGCTTAAGAGTGTAGACAGAGAAACCGATCTGGGAGTAAAAATATCAAGTAACCTAAAACCGAGTCAACAATGTTCAGAAGTTGTTAAGAAGGCAAAGAAAATAATTGGCTTTATAGGCAGGTCATTTGAGCATAAATCCAAAGAAGTTATCCTAACTCTTTACAATTCCTTAGTCCGCCCTCTGCTGGAATACTGCGTTCAATCCTGGTGCCCTTATTACCAAAAAGATATAGACAAGCTAGAACGAGTTCAACGTAGAGTTACCAAAATGATACCTAGCCTAAAGAACAAACCATATGAGGAGCGTCTTAAAGAATTAAATTTATTTCCTTTAACACCTAACTGGCGGTACCCGTCATATGACGGGCTAGAGATAAATGGACAATGAAGCGGTACCCGTCATATGACGGGCGGCATTCTGAGCACATTAGGGGCTCTGAGAGACAGTATGTGCATTGGGAGGATGATAGGCGGGATCTGACCGTTCGGCACGACCACGGTGATTCTACTGAGACTGCCGCTGCAACATCCCACACATTCGGCCTCGCGAGACCAGGAAAAAACTGGGCAAATTTCCTCATTTTAGGGTTTTTCACCTTCGGTTGCTCGATCGCTACAGGATAACCCATGGTCATACAAGGATGATTCAGGTGTCATTGGAAACCTCTATTATCGCCCTTTCATAGATACATAATTGTATTACGCTCTGGCTCTTCTTTATGCATGGAAAGGAGCATGGAATGAAGCTCGTTTAGGGTAAATATGCCCGCTTGGCAGGTAGATGTTACAAACGGACCCGATTTTTAGGGGTTAACCCAGCGCAGATTAACCCTCTCACGTTCTTGATGCAATTTTGAGCCTATTAGGGATACTTTAAAGCCTTTGTTACCATCAGGGGTATTGAGAAACCTTTAGTTTACTTACTTCAACCTCTGCAGTTGTCTTTGAGTTAGCTGTGGGTAGAAAACTAATTTTGGAGAGGTAATTATAAGACTGAGAGAACTCTATTTCTTATTGCTAATCTGGCAACCTCTGCATCATAAAAACGTGAAAGGGTTAAGAGGCGACTTAATTCAAGTGTTCAAAATCATCAAAGGCATCGTCAATATGAACTGTAGTAAGTACTTCACTATCGACCAGAAACGGTTGCAAAATTATTGGTAAAACTTTTAAATCACACGAATCTAAGAATTTCTTCTTCAATCGAGTTGTCAACTTGTGGAATGGGCTTCCCCGAGACGTTATAGACTGCAGCACCGTTGATTCTTTTAAACTTCGCCTAGACAAATATCTTGCCTCGAACCCGCGACTGACTGCGTTTGTAAATTAATAACTTTATTTTATTCCCCCCTCAGATTCATCATGGATTTTTTTTTTTTTTTTTTTTTTCTTTTTTTTTTCTATGTGATTGAGGGAGGCAAAAGGCATAACTGCCTATAGCGAGTGCCTCCCCCATAGTTGAAAGAGTGACAGGGCCAAAATCAAGGGACGTTCGAGCCAAAATGCCTGGACACACAGAGTTTGAAGCAATTTAAGTCATAGGAAGAGGGAAAGACTGATTCTGGGAGAGAGTTCCAGAGCTCAGATGTTGAGTAGAAGAAAGTTTGAGAGTAACGTTTCACTCTTGGGTTGGAGAGTTGCACAGAGTAGGGGTGGGATTGAGTTGCAAGACGGGTATCACGTGCCCTACGTAAAGGAGGTGGTATGCACTGGGATAGCTCTGAGGAACACTGATTATTATAGTAGCGATAGAATAGCGAGAGAGATGCAACATTGCGGCGGAGAGAGAGAGATTGCAGAGAGTTGGTGAGTGGACGGGAGTTAATGATACGAAAGGCCTTCCTTTCAACTTTGTCTAGGAGAGCGGTGTGAGAGGAACCTCTCCACACATGTGAACAATACTCAATACAAGGGCGCACTATGCCCCTGTACAGAGCAAGAAGCTGTGCAGGGGAAAAGAACCCCCTAAGGCGGTTGAGCACACCCAGCTTCTGGGAGGCTGCCTTAGCAAGACTGGTAATATGGTCCTTCCAAATGAGAGCAGAAGAAAAAGAGACACCAAGAATATTGAGAGAAGATGAAGGGTTGATTTTTGTATTGTTGAAGAATAAGGGATAGTCCGCTGGGAGATCCTGACGGGTAGATAGATGGAGAAATTGGGTTTTGGAAGCATTAAAGTTAACAAGGTTTTCTCTGCCCCAATTGGAAATAGTATTTAGATCAGAATTTAAGAGTTCTATGGCTTCATTACGTTTGTCGTTGAGGGATTGCTGGCTGGGGCGTTCTGAAAAACTAATGGAGTAGTGTAAGGTTGAGTCGTCTGCGTATGAATGGATGGGAATTAAGGTACAGTTAAGGAGATCATTTATAAAAATTAGAAAGAGAATAGGAGATAGGACAGAGCCCTGAGGAACACCGGAGTTTATAAGGTGAGGAAGTGAACAATGGCCGTCCACAACCGCAGCTATGGAACGGCCGGAAAGGAAATTAGAGACAAAGGCACAGATGGAGAGATAGAAACCGAAGGAGGGTAGTTTAGAAATTAACGATTTATGCCAGACTCTATCGAAGGCTTTCGATATGTCTAGTGCAATAGAAAAAGTCTCACCGAAGTCCCGAAAGGAGGATGACCAAGAGTTAGTAAGATATGAAAGATCACCAGTAGAGCGACCCTTAAGGAAGCCATACTGGCGATCTGAGAGCAGATTATGAGAAGAGAAATGCTTAAGAAATTTGGAAGCAAGAATAGTTTCAAAAACTTTAGAAAGACAAGAGATAAGAGCAATTGGACGATAGTTGGAGGGTTGAGAGCGGTCACCCTTCTTTGGGACAGGTTGAATGTGAGCAAACTTCCAGCATGAAGGGAAGACGTTAGAGGATAGACAGAGACGAAAGAGTTTGCCTAGGCAGGGAGTCAGCACGGAAGCACAGTTTTTGAGAACAACAGGAGGAACACCGTCCGGACCGTACGCCTTATTAGTGTTAAGCCCAGAGAGGGTAGAAAGTACATCTTTAGAAGAGATTAGGATATTAGGCATAAGTAAGAGAGAGGAGGGCGGAGAGGGAGGAATAGCACCGGAATCATCCAAGGTGGAGTTTCTAGCAAAAGTTTGAGCGAAGAGTTTAGCTTTGTCAGAGGAAGAAGTGATGGTTGTGCCATCAGAGTGGGAAAGGGGAGGGAAAGACGAGGAAGAGAAATTGTTGGAGAGGTTTTTGGCTAGATGCCAGAAAGCTTGGGAAGAGCTAGAGTTGGATAGTTCAGTGCATTTATTATTGATGAAAGAGTGTTTGGCAAGTCGAAGAACAGATTTGGCTTGATTCCGGGCAGAAACATATGAAGAATGAGAGTCTTGAGTTTTAAGGCGTCGGTACCGTTTGAATGCTTCCTCCTTATTGCGGACAGCAGTAGAACAGGCGTGAGTAAACCAAGATTTTTTAGCATTAGTCTGAGAGAAAGAGAATGGAATGTATGCTTCCATGCCCGATAGGATTACCTCGGTAATGCGTTCAGCACTCTCCGAGGGTCCCCGGCCATGGAAGCAGAAATCATTCCATGGGAAATCAAAGAAGTACTGCCGAAGAGCCTCCCAGTCGGCAGTGCCAAAGTGCCACAAGCGCCGCCGGCTAGGAGGATCGGGTGGCTGTACTGGAGAGATAGGACAGGTGACAGAGATAAGTTTATGGTCGGAGGAGCCCAAAGGAGAGAAAAGATCGACAGTATAAGAAGAAGGGTTAGAAGTTAGAAACAGGTCAAGAATGTTGGGCCGATCTCCGATGCGATCCGGGATACGGGTGGGTTGCTGAACTAACTGCTCTAGGTCATTTAGGATAGAAAAGACGTAGGCTTGTTCACCAGGTGGATCAGTAGTGTGAGAGGAGAGCCATTGGCGGTGGTGAACGTTGAAATCTCCTAAGATGGAGATTTCTGAGAAAGGAGAAATGGATAGAATGTGTTCCACTGTAGAGTTTAGAGAGTCAAAGAATTTAGGAAAGTTGGTAGAGTTAGGGGAAAGATAGACAGCACAGAAATATTTAGTAAGAGAATGACAGGAAAGTTTGAGCCATAAAGTTGAGAATTCAGAGGAGTCGAAATCGGGAATACGAGAGCAAGTGAGTTTGTTGTGCACATATGCACAACATCCGCCTTTGGCTTTGAAACTAGGATAGAGAAAGTAGGAGGATACAGAGAAGGGGTTGCTGGATGTTGCTACAGACACCTGGGTTTCGGTGAGGAAGAGAAGATCAGGTTTGTAGGAGGAGAGATGGTGCTCAACAGAGTGAAAGTTAGAGGAAAGTCCGCGAATGTTGCAGAAATTAATAGAAAGAGTAACAGGCCGAGGTCCAGGTAATTGTGTGGGGTCGTCAGGGGATGGTCGGTCGGGTGAGGGGGCATTTATGGTCCCCCCCCCATGGGGACTCCGAGGCTGGGCTAAAATTCATAATTTTGTGTTTTTTTAATTTTGGTGTGGAGGAATGAAGTGTGGTGTGCATGTTTAGTGTAGTGAAGTGGATAGGAGGAGGAGGTGTTTGTGAGAGCTAGCTGGATTGCTCTCAGTGTAAATGAGGCACAAAGAAAATCAGTAAGAGAGGCCAAGCAAATGAAACAGGAGTTCCAGCGACTCTTTATCACATGCCTATAACCTCACCTGGGTCTAGCCCTGATCGATTGGTGCCTACAATCTATACAATTGCGTGTATAGGCTATATTACCAAGACGTTACTCTCTTTTTCCCAGTTATACGGAAGATTACTTATAACTGTGTTATGTTACTAACCCATCTGTCCCCTACTAACTTCCCAATCCTGCCACGGACATTAGTTCCAGGGCAGTAGTCTCCTTCCCAAATTTCTCTTACCCACTCTAAACTACTGTTTGGACACTTGATCCTCAGTGTTTTGGAGGACAAGCAGCCTAGAGGGGTCACTAGATCTGTTGTTGCTTGATTTTCTTTGTACTGTCTCTCTCTCTTTCTTTTTATTGAGAATATTTAGTATATCATAATGTTTAGTGTTAGACAATGCGGAGTATAGCAACATGTTTAGCTTGCATATGAATACAACACGCAACTGTGACTAGAAGTTGAAATGAATATACAGTAGTTCAGTACTAGATTTTGTGAAACATTTCTGTTGTACTTGTAACAAACTTCCCATGAAAGTTGTAAATAGTGTTATGTTATCCAGAATTAAAATGTATTTATGTAAGCCAGATTAATATAATAGTTTAGTTTCCCACTTTGTGTTTGTTTCTAGCAAGTTCTAGGCTTGTCTGGCTCCAGTCTGTCTCTCCCAACAGTGCATTATTTCATTCACGTGTATAGAAGAGAATTCCAGATTCTCTGGTAACATATAATTATATACCCCCTGAGTCCATGCAGTTTGGACTCTGGACCAGCTGACCTTAGCATCTCTTCTGCCCTTCTCTATCCTGCCTGTACATAGTTTACCATTATACCTAGTGAAGTGACATATCTCTCCTGGCTACCATCTAAAGATAAAGCAGTCTGAAAATCCTTACCTGTGATCGAGGAGTTGAGTATATAAGTGAGTCACATATTATAGCCTACTTATTATTCTGTGACATTTTGTGTAGGCTACTAGTTATAAGTTAATTATTAATTATCATTGAGTCTCTGAAAAATTAAGATTATTTCTTTATTTCCTTTTGAGTGCTTTGATTATTATTGGAAAACATTGAATTAATTTGTGATTAGTTTCGAAGTTTGTGAATTTGAGCAGTTTAATTTAGTTACACCTTTATTGTATTTTAAGAAGGAATATCTTCTCAAGTGCTATTTTAGTGCTTGTTTCACATTTAAATAATTGTATTAGTTACTTGTACTGCTTGTATTAATATTTTGTGCATTTCCTTAAGTGATTAAACATTTATTAATCATTTCCAGTGATCTTGAGAAAATATTAATTCTTGTGTGATTTAACTATTAAACCTTGCATTATTTCAGTAGGGGTATATACTTATTTTTTTTTCTCACTTGCATATTGTTGGTGAATTATTTGTTTACTGTTAAACCAAATCTCAGTGCATTATATATTCTTATTCTCGTCCTGAAGAGCCTTTTTTTTTATATTATATACTTAATTTATTTAAACTAATCATTTTTATTCTAGTTTCCTTGAACCTGGATTTTTTGAGGTGGAAGTTGACATTAGTTTTGAATTTAATTTTAGCCTATTGTTTGTGTCTTTTTCACCTCGTCCAAAACATAACAATAGTCCTTCAGTAGAGCAGTTCAGGAAGAGATTAGATAGTATTGTGTACACTCTGCAATAAGTATATTGCACTACACAATTTATTTCTTCCACTTTGCGTATCCCCTCGGGATGGATCGCAACGTCTTTAGATACTAACTATTCCTCCTCACTCTCACACTCACACACTCTCTCTCTCTCTCAATAACTTTCTCCTCCCCTCCCTACCTACTGTAGCTTTCCTCTCTCCCTGCCATTCGAGAAGAAGAAGCAGCAGCGACATAAATCATCCTACGCCAAACAAAAAACAGAGGCAACCGATGACCGCCAGCGATCAGGACCGAGGACAGCAAGGACTGAGGACAGCCTTGAACATAAATGTAGCTCCGACCATAACCATAAATTTTATTAAGGAGCATTCTGTGAGTTCTAAAACCGCAACTCTAAAGGTTTTCTATGCAAACGCTTGTAGCATACACAATACATTTTCAGATTTAGAGGAGCTAGTGTTTACAGAAAATTATGATGTGATTGGCATAACAGAATCTTGGCTCAATACAGAAGACAGAGATTTTTTTAGCAGAGTATTCACTTCCCGGTTATGTAATATTTGAGGAAAGCCAAATAAATAGAAATGGAGGTGGCGTTTTACTTTATATCAAAGAAAGTCTTAACCCGAACCTCTTGTCAAAACCACAAATTGTGAATGTCGACACATCTTTTGTGCTAATAAAGAATAATAAAGGTACAAAAATAATACTTGCATTAATATACAGACCTCAAGCTCAATCAGTGAAAACTGACCGAGAAATTTACGAACAAATTGCAGATGTAAGTAACTCCCAAGATACCGTAATTTTTTCTTACAGCTTCTTACAGTAGATCCTCTGGAAAAAGGCAAACTAGGCCTGTGTATCCAGCTCAGTACCAGTACTTGCACTGCTGCGGTCGTTCACGGTGTTGGCGGCGGCGGTAGCAGACGCAACATTTTTACTATTCTGTATTTTTGTTTTATAATCAAACTTCAAATCTTGTCTTCCCCATGCTTTATCAAGATTACTTTCAAACTCCCTTATTGATTCGGAATCGACTACATTTTTGGCAACTTTAATTTACCTGTGACCAAGTGGGGCAATACTCTTGCTTCACACTCCGGACATGACTTGTATGCGAACTTGCAAGAGAGTTCACTCTTATCAATTTGTTCGATAGCTGACCCGTGGTAATAACGTTCTTGGCCTTGTACTTACAACAAAAGAAGAATTAATAGAGAATTTGAATGTTGGTGATAAATTCGGTAACAGCGACCATCGTACGATAACTTTCACTTTAAAGTTTACAAGTAACGAACAAAATAGCAGCATCGAAAAAGTCCCTAATTTCAAGAAAGCAAACTTTCATAAATTTAGGGCTATGTTTAAAGAAACTGACTGGAGCTTTTTAATTAACAATAACGACATAAATACATCTTCAGAATTATTTGAAACCACTTACCTAAAAGCAGTGCAAGACTGCATACCATCGAAAATACGGCGTACAGGCCATAATAATAAGCCCAAATGGTGGAATAAAGATATTTCAAACTGTCTGCTTGCTAAAAAGTTTGCTAATGATAGATTAAAATCCTCACAAAATGGCGAAGAACGGGTGAAATTTGTAGAGCTACGACGCAAATCCAAAAAGTTAATTAACCTCTGAAGTGCGCATGGGGGGTATGAGATACCACACTCCTGTGCTGACGTATTTGAGCTGTTCCCATCACTAACATCGTTATTTTACCATAAATAGCATTAATACTTATCCATATGCGCCTAATATAGGTTGATTATAAAGGTATTAACCTGTTACAACAATAAAACAAGTGGAAACAGCGTTTGGATGGTCAAAATCGGCGATACAGGCCGGGAGTTACATAATGTATGGCTGAGGCAACCTCCCTTCCCACCACTTTCCCCCACGTCTGGAGAGAGACTGTCGATCGATACTCTCTCTCTCTCTTGCACTCGCTTGCTAACAGTGATGACAATGCCCTGCTTGCAACTCGCTAATGTTAGCACGAAAATATACCACAGAATAAGGGAATAACAGGGAAAATAGGTGATAACTGAAGGAGGGGAGGAAAGTGGGGAAGGAGGGGAGGTGGAGGAGTGATAATTGGCATGGCCCAGGGGCAATAAAAAAATAAAAAAAATAAAAAAATAAAAACAAAAAAAACATTTTTTTTGGGTGTTTTAAATGGATTTTTTTTCCCCTTACTCTTAAGAGTCTTCCCGCAGTCCGCCGGGGGAACTCTTAAGAGTCTTCCCACAGTTCCTGGGTTAAGCAAAGTAAAAAGACCCTGGAGTTACATGTTGCGAATCAAAGCAAAACAAACCCGAGAGAATTATATAGTTATATCAGAAAGAAAAAAAGCAGTTACTTCAACTGTTGGACCGTTAGTCGATGAAAATGGAGAATACACCAAAGACGAAGTACAAATGAATAATGCCCTCAATACCTTCTTTGCATCAGTTTTTACAACAGAAGACCTCAGTGATATCCCTACACCATCGCCGATTCAGATTGATAATTCAGATGTTCTAAGCAATATCACCGTTACAGAGAGAGAAGTATTGAATTGTTTAGATAAACTCAAGGTAAATAAAACGCCTGGACCCGATACAATCTCAGCTAGAGTTCTAAAGGAAGCTAAGGATGAGCTCTCCAAACCACTGACATTGCTATTCAATAAATCCTTGCAGTCTGGAACTATGCCTGATCAGCGGAAGCTAGCCAACGTAACACCGATATTAAAAAAAGCCAGCAAATCCCTACCCCGTAACTATCGTCCAATTAGCTTAACCTCAGTTGTATGTAAAATGCTAGAAACACTCATAAGAGACTGACTCGTAAATCACTTAGAGAAAATTAACATACTTAACCCGGTGAGTACCAGCTAAATATTTATAAACGTACCACCCAGGACCGGCTGATTTTGATTTTTTTTTTCCAGAAACAATAGCGAATGGGGTAGGAATGAAGGAAAAACCACGAAAAACCGATCAAAAAGCTCAAAAAATGGTCCTACAGAGCCCCCGAAAACGGATTTTACAAGAGTAAAAAATTGAAGGCAATTTCCCCCCAAAAAACAAGTGTTTGCGTGCTCACGTGCACGCGGTTGGACTTTGAGAGTTTTCAACCATCGGCATGGGTGCGTGGGATACTTACACAGTTCCCATACAAATCTGAGCCCTCTAGGTGCCATAGGACCGGAGTAATTGGGACCGGAGTGACACTGACGCAGACGTCTACGTCGCTGGGGTTTAGCGTTACATACATTGCCGATGCACTGTTTGCGTCGCTGGGGCTCAATGGGGTAAAGATGGTTAACACGGCTTCCGTAAAAAACATTCCTGTTTAACAAACCTCTTAGACTTCTTCCACGATATCCTCAACCTCTACGATGAGAGTAAAGCTGTAGATATTATATACCTTGATTTTCAAAAGGCCTTTGGCAAAGTTCCCCACAAACATTTACTGCTAAAACTAAAAGCGTATGGAATACAAGACGGTGTGTTGAAATGGATAGAAAATTGTCTCAGCTACAGAAAGCAAAGAGTACTCATAAACGGTAAGGCATCTAAATGAACCAATGTAAGTAGCGGGGTACCCCAGGGATCGGTACTAGGACCAATTCTCTTTCTAATTTACATAAACGACATACTGTAGATGAGGGTCTCACCTGTACAATCTCAAAATTTGCTGACGATACAAACATTGCAAATAGCGTACTTTCAAAAGAACAAGTTGACAATATGCAACACAATTTAGATAAGTTGTCATGTTGGGCCCAAATTTGGCAAATGAGTTTCAATGCGGATAAATGTAAAGTACTACATTTCGGATACCAAAATGAGAAAGCAAACTATTTGGTGAATGGCACTCAGCTTAAGTATGTAAACAGAGAAACCGATCTGGGAGTAACAATATCGAGTAACCTAAAACCGACTCAACAATGTTCAGAAGTTGTTAAGAAGGCAAACAATATAATTGGGTTTATATGCAAGTCATTTGAGCATAAATCCACGTTATCCTAACCCTTTACAATTCCTTAGTCCGCCCTCTTCTGGAATACTGCGTTCAATCCTGGTGCCCTTATTACCAAAAAGATATAGACAAGCTAGAATGAGTTCAACGTAGAGTTACCAAAATTATACCTAGCCTAAAGAACAAACCATACGAGGAACGTCTTAGAGAATTAAATCTATTTCCTTCAACCCAGCGCAGATTAAGAAGCGACTTAATTCAAGTGTTCAAAATCATCAAAGGCATCGACAATATGAACTGTAGTAAGTACTTCACTATTGACCAATCTAATTACGCGTGGGGAAACGGTTGCTAATTTAATGGTAAATCTTTTAACTCTGTTACGACCGGGGCTCGTATAAAACAAGGGCTTAATCATTGGACTAGAAAGGCACACAGCCACAACGATAACACTAGATCCAACCCCTGAACTTATAATGCCGGCGCACAAAAAACACCTATACCCTCCAGAGTTAAATCTGCGATAACGGGGTATCCTATAACTCAGTATAAGTGCACTACTACTACAGGCTGATGATCTCTGATACAGCCTGATCACAACAACATACAATTACATTAATAAGGTATACAAGGTAAAGATAGAGATTTTAATTAAATCAGTGCAATGATTTAATGCACACTAGAAGAAGGTATATTTAAAGTTACTCTAAACAATAATTAACTGTCACTCCTATACTAAAGAAAGTGAACGAAAGTCCCAAAGCATCGAGCAGGAATCTTCTGAAGAAAGTCTGATGCTGGGGTAAGATGATCGTATCGGATTTTGAACTGTTATATAAAGCAGGGTCAATATAGGACAAGTGTAGAGACAGACAGTGTCAACTGACACGGGAATAACGATAAATGCACACTAGTATTATCTCCAACAACAAAAGAAGTCCTTCGTCAGGCAACTCAAAAAACCTGCTCAGGTTGTGCAACTCAACAACAACCAAGGCTTACGGTCAACGTGAATAAGAATGCTGCATACATAGCATAAGAGTTTATAATTCTAAACGGGTGTCTGCTAGGCTAATAAAGTCTAGCTGGGATGTCGTAGGCTAGGAAACAATGGCTGAGCAAGCGGCTCGTAGTCTAGCGAGGTCCTTAAGACTGTGCGGCCAAATTACGTTAATTGACGGGGTGCTCTCTTGAGAGATCCAGATCGCTAGTATCTGGTTCTCTCCTGGCGACCCTCTAAAAGTCAAAACAAAACGAGTTAGCACAGTGCTGGGTGGCATAGCCAAAAGCCCTCACTCGCAACACAGTGCTAAACTCACAAGGTACACAGTCAGAAAGACCACCTAGGCTTCCCACGTCTCCGTTGCGATTGTACAGGTTAAACAAAACCTGTTACACATCGGAAAGCACAACACCTGTAGCCTTACCCCAGTCTAGCATTAAATAGCCCAGCAGACAGCCAAGGAATAGGCAGGGAGATACCGTGAGGGTGTCGAACCTCTACAGACAAAATGGTAACCCCTCCAAAATGCCTAACTAAACATATAATATCTGAGAGCTTCAGCATGTAATACGATGGCCGATATATGAAATCGTGCAGAACCAAAGGGGAGTTGTGATATTAAATAGAGAGGAAGAATGAGAGGTAAGAAGTTGAGAGAGAGAGAAAGTGCTCTATAGGTAGAAGTCGGTGACAGGTGGCAAGGGATATGTGAAGGGTATGCTGGTCAGGCAAGCTCTGAAGAGAATAGCTCCTTGGGACCCCTCCAGGATCACACACAAAGGCATGGTGGTCAGCCAATCACAGGCCGCTACATCACCAGGCAGCAGGCCTGCAGAAGGCGCCAGGAACCACCAGCCAATCAAAACCGAGAGAAAAGACCACGCGGGCGAGCAACTCCTCCGGGAGGGAGGAGGGAGGAGGAGGAAAAGCAACACACACCTCCCCCACCCTGCTCGCTCGCTCTCTCTCTCTCCTTCACTACAATGCATCTTATGTTCAACTCATGATATAAAATATAATGCATTATCACAGGCGAAAATAAAGACCACTTCTATACTGCCTGTGACATGACGATTCACAAGAAAGAAAGTACAACATTGTAGATAGACTGTAGCCCATTTCACTGCCCTGGCGAGCGCTAGTTGCTACCGGGAGGCGATTTTGCCAACGCTGGCAAGCGTCACACCTCCCACGAATCTAAGAATTTCTTCTTCAATCGAGTTGTCAACTTGTGGAATGGGCTTCCCCGAGACGTTATAGACTGCAGTACCGTTGATTCCTTTAAACTTTGCCTAGACAAATATCTCGCATCAAACCCGCGACTGACTGTGTTTGTAAATTAATAACTTTATTTTATCTCCCCTCAGTTACTAACCCATCTGTCCCCTACTAAATTCATAATCTTGCCATGGACATTAGTTCCAGGGCAGTAGTTCCCTTTCCAATGTTCCCTTACCCGCTCTAAACCACTGTTTGGACACTTGATCCTCAGTGTTTTTGAGGACAAGCAGCCTAGAAGGGTCACTAGATTTGTTGTTGCTTGATTTCCTTTGTACTCCCACATTTTCCTTTCATACTATCCCTCTCACTCTCTTTGGTCTTCCTCAGCCGATATCTTCATCTATTCTCTCGTCTCCTTTCTCTTTTATGTGACTAAGCATATTGTTTTAAATGTGAGGATCGTTTAAATAAGGAAAGCAAACACAAATACTGTATCATTATCTATTATCTATAGCTAACGTTTCACATATTTCACAGAGCTACATTATGTGTTACAAGTCATAGTGTTAAGGGTGTTGTAACAATTTATTTTAATATGAAATTGGCTTACATTATTCACTAGATATTGCTTAGTTACATACGCACAGGGCAGAGTGATCGAAGTATATTGCCACGTGTTAAGTAATTCATTTTTGCCCAACTCTCTCTCTAAAGGCCTTGTCACACATTCACGAACTGATGCTTGTAATGAATGTTATCTCAATGTTGGAAGTAACATTTGTAAATCACTGCCAACCATCAATATAACATACTCATCCTTTATGCCTAGTGCAAATCCTAGTTCAATGTTTGTAACACCGACCAATTCGGAAGAGGTGAAGATTATTATAGTAAAATTGAAGAAAAAGTGTCCTGGTTGGGATGATGTGAGTTGCTTTTTTATTAAGGAAACATACCCATTTATTCTACATGTATTAACTAATTTATTAAATTTGTCCCTGACTGAGGGGGTTTTCCCTTGTATGTTGAAAACTGCAAAAGTTATACCGTTATTTAAAAGTGGTGACACTTCATTTGTAAACAATTACCGCCCAGTATCAGTGCTATCTATTTTCTCGAAAATATTCGAACGAATCATGTACAAACGATTAATTTCTTTCATAAATAAACATAGCTTACTTTACAAATAATTATCAGTTTGGGTTTCGAGAAGGTTATGGCACTGAATTGGCATTGATTGTAATGATTGACAAAATCTCCGAAGCCCTTGACTCTGGTAAAAATGTACTTGGCTTATTTTTGAATTTCAGCAAGGTATTTGATACTGTTAACCATGAGATACTTTTGGCAAAACTCAATCACTATGGAGTTAGGGGAGTTGCATTGAAGTGGTTTAAAAGTTATTTGGAAAAGAGATCACAATATGTAACTTACAATGGTGAAAACACCTTCAGTGGTTTGGTAAATTCTGGTGTTCCCCAGTGATCTGTTCTTGGGGCATAATATATATATATATATATATATATATATATATATATATATATATACCGGTATATATATATATATATTATATATATATATTATATATATATATATATATATATATATATATATATATATATATACTGTCACTTCCAACTGAACTATAGCTGCTTTAGTTGTAAGTGATTGTAGTATTTCAAATAGCCTAGTTGTTTGGGGGGGAGGCCTGCCTTCTTTCTCTCTTCCTTCGTGTGCCTTGCCTCGTGGCGAGGTGTTGCCGTCGTTAGTCCACCATACAGTGCAACATTGTCTTTGTTGCCACGAGTGTAACTATATAATTTGTTTAACCCTGTTGGGATTATTTCAGTTTATCATAAGTTACCCAATGATGTCTTATGTTTGTTTCATTACTCCTCTGTTATTAGTGAGAGCACAGGTGCCTAGTTTAATTATGCAGGTTGGCGGCGTCTGGAGCCCTTTCCTTCCCGGCGCTGGCCCTTGGAGTCTCGTGGCTGCGGCACTAGTTCACTCCCGAGAAAGACATTGTATCGACCACACGCACTGCTCTGTGTGTGGTAGGCTTGCTATCTAGATCCCTTAACCCTTTCACGCATTTATGATGCAGAGGTTGCCAGATTAGCAATAAGAAATAGAGTTCTCTCACTCTTATAATTAACTCTCCACAATTAGTGTTCTGCCCACAGCTAACTCAAAGACAACTGCAGAGGTTGAAGTAACTAAACTAAAGGTTTCTAAATACCCCTGATGGTAACAAAGGCTTTAAAATATCCCCAATAGGCTAAAAAATCGCGTCATATGTCTGAGAGGGTTAATAACCGCATGTATTATTGTGTTCCCTATTACATAGTAGAATGGCAAGTCTGGAGTCACTTTAATTATAAATAATTGTACATGAACCCTATTAGCTAGCATTTAGATTTTTCTGCATTTTGTTAATTAGGAGCATTGCATTTACTGGCATTCTTGTATGTTATCTTCATACTACTCTTCCATTTCTTTCCTTTACTCTACTGCATTGTCAATTATTATTGTATGTTTATAAATTGTGTATTATTGGGGTTGATATCTACAGCGGTTTAATGACTGGCTCTTTTGGACCAGCGCTTTGACACCCAGCATCAACCTGCTGAGATATCAACCCTTGTGTCTCATATGTTAGGCTACTGCATTAGGCTCTTCCCATGGTTTTTGTTTCGTATTATTCTAGGTTCCTGAGCGACTGGGCATTATATGAATTGTTCTGGGAGTCTAGCAGTATTATGGTTTGGCACTTTTCTGCAGTTTAGAATAATCTTAGAAGTACTCTTGCAATACTAATAGCACTATCAACCCGAGTCGAGTCGGATAGTCCCCAATTCTGAGACAGTAGATATTTTTTGTGTCTCCTTTAGTACTGCTTTAACCCATGAAACGCGATAGGCTTCACGGAAGGCTTACCATAGGAAACGTGATAGGCAGCAAGACCATAAAAAAAATCTTCCAAAACATCCCAGGGGCTATCAAAACAAAGGAATTTGTCTAGGTGAGATAATTCCCCTCTAGTACTCATCCATGTGTTTCTCACCCCCCCCCCCCCTTCCCCACCTTATTCCCCCCTCCCCCCCTCCTCAATTATCACCTTTTTGTAGGTAGTAGGGGTAGGCAGCCCCGCCCAGGGAAGTACTACCGCCAAGGTTTCGGGAGACTCAGGGAATAGCCTGAATTCCATTTTCTCTCCCAGGCCTTGGTAGCTGGATACACATCTTTCTGCCTCACACATCAGGGGTATCAGGAAAACCCTCTTTATATAACATACACATCCAACTTCACGACATTGCCCTACATCGCTATCCTCTATCCATAAAACACTACTCTTCCCACTACATATCATACATGTAACACCATACACCTTACCCAATAAATATGGCAGTACAATTGTTAAGAGCAAACCTGGTGGTCCCTCGGATATCCACCCCCGGCAGGGTTGGGTCATTGACACAGGGCCCTCCCGTTCGTCATCATGCGACTGTCTCAAGAGCATTGCAACGTCCCAAAGATGCTCGTCGGTGCAGCTTTCTCTTTAGCAATATAAGGGGACTTCACTCTAACATCAATTCTGTACACCAATTTCTTCAAGCAGAATCCCCTACTCTCCTTTTTTTGACAGAGACTCAAGTAACATCCACATCTGACACGTCTAGATTTAATTTTCCAGGTTATCAACTGCTCCAAAATTTCAGACCTAAAGGAGGTGTATGTTGCTTCGCAAAATCTGAAATTGCCCTGGAGGAGGTTACTAGTTTCAATTGTCCCTATTTTGATTATTCTATATACAAATTAATTTCTGTTGGAAAATTTAAATACATATGTTGCATCTACCGTTCCCCAAATACTCCTCCAGAGCAAAGTCTTTTTGATTCTCTGTCCTCACAACTCAGTGTCCTCAACTTAAATGCTTCTTCTGAAATCACTGTGTTGGGTGATTTTAATGTCCATAATGTTGAATGGCTCACTCATTCAGCCAGGACTGATGATGCTGGTCTTGAATGTGAGCTATTTGCAGACTCATTTAATCTCACTCAACTAGTCAACCAACCCACCCGTGTACCAGATAATCCTAATCATAATTCCCACCTACTGGATGTTACAGTGAGGTCCCCGCTTGGATCTTCTGATCACTGTCTGATACAGGCCACCTGTCTATCACCTACCACACCTTCCCACTCTGAACCTGTTTTGGTGACTAAATGGCATTACGATAGGGCAGACTGGGAGGGTCTTCAAGGTTTCTTTATTGATATTCCCTGGACCTCTTTCTTTTCTAATGATGCACACTCCACCTTGAGCCACATACAAGATTTTGTAAAAATTGGAATGGAAACTTTTATTCCTCATCAAAAGTACATTAAAAGATCTAATTCACCTAAATGGTTTGACCATAATTGTGCTAGAGTAACTGAACAAAAAGCAATAGCCTACAATGCATACACAAGATCAAAAACACATGAAGCCTTTAATTACTTTAGAAACATCAGAAATCATGCCAAAACTGTATTAAACCTAACTAAATCAAACTTTCTCCACAAGCAGGCAAATAAACTTCTAAATAATCCAAATGATAACAAAATATTTTGGTCTACGCTTAACTCATTCAAATCCAACTTCACAACTGCTTCATCCATTCCACCATTAAAATCTCCGACTGGCAATCTTGTAAGTGACCCACGAGGTAAAGCTAACCTTCTTGCGGATATTTTCTCCACCAACTCAACCTTAGATGAAATAAATCAAGATGTCCCTGTACTTAATTTTAATTCGCCTGAAATTCCCTCACTTAAGATCCACACCAGACATGTCAAAACTATTTTGCAGAATCTCTCAGTAGATAAGGCTCCTGGTCCAGATGAAATTCCTCCAATAGTACTTAAGAATTGCTCCTTGGTGCTTGCTCCTGTATTGGCAATTTTTTTCTGTCTATGTACTCATACCTCATGCTTCCCAGTACCCTGGAAAGAAGCAAACATTCATCCAGTTCCTAAAAAAGGTGCCTCTTCAGATCCATCAAACTACAGACTAATAGCTATAACTTCCACTATTGGTAAAGTCTTTGAAATTATATTAAATAATCACATAATTAAGCATCTTGAGAATAATAAATTAATCAGTGATAGGCAATATGGTTTTAGACGATGTCGATCAACTGCAGACATTCTTTGCCTTCTTACGCATCAAATCAACCAAGCCACAGACCAACATGGTGAAACACATACAATAGCACTGGATATATCAAAGGCATTTGATAGAGTCTGGCATCAATCCTTATTGTCGAAGATGTCACACTACGGCCTTGCATCATTAGTTCCACTAATTTCTTCTTATCTTCATAACAGAAAAATATGTGTAATGGTAGATGGCCTTTATTCTCAATTTCACTCAATAAATGCTGGTGTTCCCCAGGGATCAGTTTTGGCCCCAACTCTGTTCCTCATTAATATCAATGATCTCATATCTACCACTCATAATCCAATACATTCCTACGCAGATGACTCAACACTCCACAGTTCCTTCACATTTACCAATTCTTTCACCCAACCCGATCTTATAAATTCAAAAATAAGCACTGCAATTTCTCTGAACCAGGACCTTTCTAGAATTGAAGAATGGGGACAAAAGAATCTAGTTTCCTTTAATGCACAGAAAACCAAGTACATTCAATTTTCTAACTGACAGAATCTCACTGACTCCCATATATTTTTTAATGATGTAAATATTCCCACTTCCCCTAGTATTGACATTCTCGGTGTAACATTAACTACTAACTTGAGCTGGACACATTATGTTAGAAGCATTGCTAAGAATGCCTCTAAAAAACTGGGACTCCTGTACAGAGTTCGAGAATTCTTCACTGACGAGCAGTTGGCCGTAATATATAAAAGTCATGTGCGTTCTCAGATGGATTACTGTTCACCTCTGTGGAGTGGAAGTGGAGTGGTTGCATTGAGGCAGTTGGACAAAATTCAAAATAAAGCTATTAGATTAATCAATAACCCTGCAATCACACAGGACCTTCCTACATTATCGATACGAAGAAACGTTGCATCCCTTGCATTATTCTACAGATATTTTCACAGCAATTGTTCCGAGGAACTTGCTTCAATTGTGCCGCCTCTCCACATCTTTCCCCGTAGAACTAGGGCAGCTGAGAGCGCCCATGAATTTACACTTTCTCCTCCACAATGCAGAACTTCTGCTTATCAAAATTCATTTATCCCTAGAACTACTACTCTTTGGAATTCACTTCCCTCGAATTGCTTTCCACAAACTTACAATCTACAAATGTTTAAATCCAGTTGTTACAAACATTTTATGAATGGAGGATGCCTTTAGGCACACAGACCTTTTTGTTTTATCTGTGTTTTTCCTTCCTCCGTTCATTGTCTTTTAAAAAAAAAAAAAAAAAAAAATCCTCTTATATTCATCATTTATCGGTTATTTTTCTCTCCCGCGATAATGTAGCACAAGTGGGTTGCATACAAAATCGTTATATAACACCCAGACACCGCCCGCTCGCTCGCCTCAGTTACCTCACAGACAGCGAGAGGGTAGGGTTGCCTGTTGCTCACTCTCGCCTGAGATTATGACCGGGTGGCCAATATATACGTTTTTCACCACCCAAATGCTTTTCCAACTTATTTTAGCACTCTTGAAGGTCCATTTATACATCATATATGTAAAATAACAGCATATTGAAAACAAATAATGCTCTACAGTATATCGTAAATATAACAAATTCTGTCAGAATCCAAGGCTAGAAATACACAAATAAGTACCCTTGCCCCTAGGGTATTTTCACGTTTAATGGGTTAATAGAGCAAAGAGGAAGATAACCCCTTTTCCTAGAGAACCTGCGTGTCTTGGTGTGTGAGTCAGATATTAACCCCCAAAAATCGGGACCGTTTGTAACATCTACTACCTGCCAAGCAGGCATATTTACCCTGAATGAGCTTCATTCCATGCTCTTTTTCATGCATAAAGAAGAGTCAGAGCGTAATACAATTATGTATCTGTGAAAGGGTGAGAATAGAGCTTTCCAATGACACCTGATTCATCCTTGTACGACCACGGGTTATCCTGTAGCGATCGCGCAACTAGAGGTGAAAAACCGTAAAATAAGGTAACTTCCACAGTTTTTTCCTTGTCTCGCGAGGCCGTGGGTGTGGAATGTTGCAGTGGGGAGCTCAGTCGCGGCTCTGTGGTCGGGCCGAACGGTCAGAGCCCGCCTATCGTCCTCCCAACGCCTGGACTCTCTCTCAGAGCCGATAATGTGCTCAAAATGCCCCCCGTCATATGACGGGTACTGTCCATTGTTCTCTAGCCCTTCATATGACGGGCACCGCCAGTTAGGTGTTAAGAGCGTGTCTGTTGCAGGGTTAGTGTAGTACGATGGGCAGTGTTGGGTGCATGACTACGGCGTTTCTCTTTGGACAGTGCTGTGGGCTAGGCTATTGGAGCATCTCCTTTCCCCGAACCTCTCCTCGTAACAGTGCCGACCTCAGGCCAGGATAGTGTGATAGTATAGAGTTCTTGGTGGTGTGAAGTTAATTATATTTAGATTGACATTTTTGTTTGATTGTGTAGTAATTTTGAAAGTCTACGGACATAGTACTCTCATTTATTAACCCGTGTCCACAACTATTGCTAAGATGTCGTTTACTGATTACATTCCTGTTCATATCATGAGGAAGGAGGATGTTTGTCAGTTTATTAGAACTCAACCTAGTCAAGAAGAGGTTTCTAGTAGGAGTTGTGATGAATTAAGATGTGTGTTGGAGGTGTATGGTTGGAGGCACAGTGGTCTGTCTAAGGGAGAGTTAGTTCAAGAGGTGTGTAAGTTAGTTATACAGCTTAGTGGTCCTCATGATGAAACTAGTACTCGTCTTGTGGATGATGCTACCATCCAGCATGAGTCACAGCACCCTAGCAGTCAGGTTAGCTATTATTCTACTGGGGCCAGGAGTCGAGCAACAACTCCAGAAGAGCTAGGTGATACTGTAATTAGGCAGTCTCCCACTATTACCACAGTGCCTGCCACCATGTCTCTACCGTCAGGTTTTAACCCTATCAGTATGGCCCCTTCATTTTCACAGGGCTATGTTTATGCCCCTATGGTCAGTAGGCTACATTTGTTTCGAGTTATGCTAGCAATCCCCAGTATCCTCCTACTTCCTCCCATGTGTCGTGGGCCACACCCCAGCATTTCACTGCCACTCATACGGTGGGTGCTCAGCACAATGTTCCCCCTTTCGCCCAGTTTCCTCCTATAACCCTGATAGGGTCGTGAAGGAGTCCAGAGGTTGAGCTTCAGCTAAAGAGATTGGAGATTGAAGAGAGACAGAGAGATAGAGAGATGCAAGAGAGAATTGAGTTGAGGAAGATAGAGATGGAGGAGAAGAGAATACAGTTAAAGGAGAAGAAAATACAGTCAGATTTGGAGAAGACGAAGTTGGAAACTAGTGGGCAAAGACAACAGGGGAATAATGCTGGGCATGTATCTAAGGAGGAGACAGAAGAGGTGCTGTTGTCTTGACGGCTGAAACTCGTGCCGTCCTTCGATGAACTTAAGGTCACAGAGTGGTTCTTACGTTTTGAGAAGAAGGCCCACGAGTATCAGTGGCCGAAGCAACGCTGGGCAGTGTTGGTGTCCAATGTATTAAAAGGCAAGGCTCTTGATGCATACGATCGCCAAGAAGTGCAGGAGTTAGAGTATGATGTACTAAAGGAGGTTGTGTTAAAGGCCTACAAACTTCGTCCTGAAGCTTACAGACTACCGTTTAGGGGGGCTCGGAAGCGGCAGGGGGACTCGCATGTGGAATGTGCCAGGTACCTGCGCGATACTCTAGCTAAGTGGTTGCACTCAGAAACATCTGATACTCTTGAGGCGGCATGTGAGGTTCGGCTGATGGAGCAGTTTACTAGCATAGTTGAACGGGACATTGGGGCAAAATTAAAGAAAGGCGGTTTAAACCATTAAGGGAAGCAGCAGTTTGGGCTGATGACTTTGCACTAGCCCAGCGTGGTAGTTGCATGGGGAGCGTTTTTGGTGACAGGAGAGATCGACCTGTGCACCAAGCAGCCACAGTATCCGCTCGCCCACCATCACCCAAAGTTACCAGAAATAAGACACAACATAATAACAAGGCTGACAACCAGCGAGCTTCTACGGAAGTGAGGTGTTACTTTTGCAAACAAGTGGGTCATATATAACCTCAGTGTTCTAAATGGAAGGCTACCCAGGAACCCAAGGCTGTCCCGTTGGTGGCGACACTAGGGTAGGTGCCTGTGAAAGGTGAGCCAGCTACAGGTGAGTCTGGGGGGCAGTGTTGGCCAGCGGTAAGCAGGGTTGTAAGCACTCCACCGCCCCAGAGGGTATCACCACCTGAGCATAACCAGACTTCCCCTGATTGGTGTCGGCCATTCATACATGATGGATTAGTACGTGTTGGGGAGCAGACGTACCCTGTCAAGGTGTTTAGGGATACTGGTGCGCAACAGTTCATGTGTCGCAACCTGACAGGGGGACCTATTAGCATGGGAGAGTTTGTACTATGTAGGGGAATCAACAGTGAGCAATGCTGTGATTTAGTCCCAGTGACCCACTTTTGACCGCAGAGGGTAAGGTGGCCATGGTGGACACTCTGGCAGTTGAGGGGGTGGACTTTTTGCTCGGGACTGACTTGGCTGGGGATGTAGTTTTCCCACCTCCTATAGTCGTTGCTGAGGCTGCTTTTGAGCCCCCTGCTGGTGGTGGTTTGCAAGAAGATAACATGGACTTTATCTACCCTGTTGGTGCAGTGACCCAATCAGTGGCACAAGTGGCACAACAGGGGGATGATTTAGTGGATGTGGGGACCGACAGCCATGAGTGAGGGCCATCCCATGATGCACTACTAGATGATACTGGCTCGGAGGCAGCTGTCCCCAGTGAGGCTACCGAGACTAGTAGAGGTGACCTAGTGCTGGACGAGGAGTCTAACATAGTGCCACCAACTCAACCTTCAGATATTTTTGAGAGGTCAGAGGTACCTGCCTTGTCGGAGATACCTAGAAACGAACTGAGCAAGTTGCAGCAAGAGGACCCGAGTCTGAGCCTCCTGTTTAAGAAGGTTGGCACGACTGGTGGGAAGAACAGTCCAGAGAAGTTCATTGCAAAAGGGAAATTGTTGCATCGGCAGTGGACGCCGGATATGGACTCAGGCTTGGGGGAGGAGCAGTGGGTGGTGCCTGCCCAGTTCACGGAGGAGCTGGTTAGGCTAACGCATGAGGCACCACTGGCGGGTCATTTAGGGGTACGTAAGACTACTGATAGGCTACGTTTTCATTTTTGGTGGCCTAATATGCATGCATCGGTGGCTACTTTTGTTTGATGTTGTGTCATATTGGTAAGGTAGTTGGAAAACCCCACCAAGAAATACCCGTGGCACCTTTGATCCCTTTACCTGCAGTTGAACCGCCATTTACTCATGGCATAGTTGACATGGTCAGTCCCTTACCACCCACCAGTTCGGGATATAAATACTTGCATACTTTGATGGATACTACCACTAGATACCCGGAGGCTATTCCGGTTAGCAGCATGAACGCGAAGATGAAAGACCATTATGACAAACAGGCTAAATCTAGGACGTTCAAGGTGGGTGACGAGGTTCTGGAATGGTTTGCCAGTTCAGGGTCGACCCATAACTGCTAAGTTTTGTAGTCAGTACCAGGTCATTAAGCAGATTGGTGAGGTTGACTATGTAATAGATACGCCCAATCGTCGCATAGCCTCCCAATTCTGCCCTATTAAAATGTTAAAGCCCTACCATAGACCGACTACATCTGGCTGTGGCGCTGATGAAGGTGATGCTGCGCAGGCAGGTGTAGCCGCAAGGAATGCTGGGGTGCGCATGTCTGGTATCGGAGGGGATGCCTTAGTACGTATGAACTGTGGGAGTGACTGCACAGGTGGTACAGATTGTCCCTCTCATGACCTGGCTGTATTAGGGATGGAGGAGGAGAAGGAGGGAGACTATTTAGAGGCTGCGGTCCCGGCTGGGTTGTGGGAGGGCTATGGGTATGTTGCTCTTCGAGACAAGTTGCAGCCTCTTGTTCCTAAGCGCCAAGAGGAGTTGTTTACTAGGCTGTGTTAGTACTCCCGTAAGTTTGGTGATTTGTTACGATCGGGTCTCGTATAAATCAGTGGCTCTTATACATTGGACTAGACTGGCATAAATGCAACAACGGAAACGCTAGATCCAACCCCTGATATATAATCCCGTCGAACAAAGAACACATATACCCTCCAGAGTTATATCTGCGATAGCGGGGTATCTTAACTCTCAGTATCTATGTGCTTCTACTATAGGCTGATGTTCTCTGAAACAGCCTATTACCTATAACATATGGTTGCTTAGTTATGGTACACAAGGAAAAGATAGTTAACTTAATTAAATCACAAGAGTGATCTAATGCAAACAAGAAGAAGGTTTACTTAACGTTACTTTAACCAATAATATCTGTCACTCCTTTATGAAAGAAAGTGTTGTAAAGTCCTCAAGCACCGAACAAGGAATCTTCTGAATAATGTCGGATGCTACTAAGAAAAACGTATCGGAAATGGAACCACAAAATAGCAGGAGGCAGGACAATGCACGTGTAGGCTAAATACACAAAAAGGCTGGACCTATAATGTTATTGGACACAAGAATATTATAAGCGGTGCAACAGTAATAATGCTCGCAACGAAAAAGTAGTACTATTAACAAAACCGGTCTATGCTGGTTGTGTCTCTCTACAACAACCTAGACCTCAAAATGCTTGTGTAGAAATAATGGGTATGCATAAAAGAGTATATGATCTAATCCAGCTAATGTCTACCCGGGTTAATAAAGTCTAGCTGGGATGCGCAAAGGTACAGAATTCTGGTGGAGCCAGGCAGCTCCTAGCCTAGTGTGGACCTTGGGTCTGTGCGGCCTGATTACGTTAATATGAAGGGGTGCTCTCTTGAGGATTCTCGATCACAAGTATCGAGTATCCTCCTGGCGACCCTCAAAAGTAAAAGCAAATAGAGTTAGAACAGTGTTGGGTGGATTAGGCAAGCAGCCCTAACGCACTACACAGTCTAAACTCCAAGGTACACAGACAAAAGATCCACCCAGGTAACCCACAGAATCCGTAGTGTCGTGCAGCTCAAAAGTAGCCTACACACAGTGAAAACACCAACAGCAAGGTACCTGATCCCTAATCTAGCATTATTTAACCATGTAGAAACATTAGTGATTGATGGAGACAGTCCGAGCAATACAATCTCCCAAAAAAGACAACGACTATCTTCAACCTTAGCCTAGTACATAAGAAATGTGAGATCCAGCATATAATACAGTCTGGCCACCAATTCAAGGTGTGGATGCAGCGAACCAGAGGGGGATTGATATTAATAAAAGGTGAGGAAGTAGTGGAAATGATAGAGGCAGTAGAAGAGAAAGATTCTAAGACAAGAGTGTGGAACAGTTCAAGGGAGATGCTTAGAGTATGCTGTCTGGGAAGGATCAGACAAGGATATTCCCAGGGACCGCCTCGCTGGAGTCCCAGTTCGCAGGAATGGCACGAGGGCGCGCGACAGTCGCCCAGTAAGCAGCCGCCTAGTAGGCAGTGTTAGGCAGGAGGCAACGAATTCCACGAGGCCTATGTAAGGGGGCCAGCCACGCGCCACACTCACCACCAAGTCACACCACCTGGTCTCTCTCTCTCTCTCTCTCTCCCGCTTGCCTTCCCATCATTCAACTACTTAACACAATACTTTCAATTGACTAAATAAAATAGAAAGGATTGTGACAGACGAAAACAAAGAACAGTTCTGAACTGTCTGCAACACAAGCTTTCTCGAGAAGGAAAGTACACAATGATAGGTAGACTGTAGCTACATTCTCTGCCCTGGCGAGTCCTAGCGAGTAAGCCATGCGGTTCTGGGGGAAGCGGTGAGCGTCACACCCCACCCAAGATTTTTAAGAGGCTCCAACTATGAGCTCTAAATCTGACACACAGAACCCATACAAAATTCGCCACTCCTAGTCACCCAGCGACAATGAAATGTAAAGCACAGTTCTCTTCAAAATAACACATTATAAAAATGAACAACCCCTCCCAACACAATAGATTAAATTACATAGTTATGCTCATAAGAGCGAGCTTCACTAGCCCAGCCTTCTGAGAGGAGTACAACTCAGAATTTCTGCTATAACATACTTAACAAAAAATTAACTATCAAAGAAAGAGTTTTTATAGGATTTTTATATTTTTAATATGTTTATGGCGGCTGCACTACAGGGGCAGCCTAGTTTTTTTTCTTCTATACCAACACAGCAACTCCTACTTACGACCCAATACGCTGGGCTACCCACGCGAGCCAACAAGCACCAGACGTAAACATACTAATCAAACCAAAGTAGGAGGCTACCCTTGTGATGATCTACCCTGGGTCTTCCACCCTCGATAAGCAATCTGCAATCACATTCTCAGAACCGGCAATATGGCGTATGTCTAGGTTGTATTCCTGCAACATTAATGACCACCTGGTTAGCCTCATATTCCGGTTATGGAATTGATTCAGGAACTTGAGGGGGTGATGGTCGGTGTAGATCACCACAACTGGTCCATAGGCTGGAACATACACCTCAAAGTGCCTGAGCGCTAGCACAATCGCCAGCAGTTCCTTCTCAACTACTGAATAGTTCTTCTGCGCCGAGTTGAACTTTTTTGAGAAGAAACTGACTGGGTGCTCCAGCCCATCTTCATCTGATTGCATCAGAACGGCACCAGCCCCCACACCACTGGCATCAGTTGCCAGCTGGAATGGTCGGCTAAAGTCCGGGGCCCTGAGGATTGGGTGAGTACACAACAGGTGTTTTACTAGCAAAAAGCCCTCTCACACTCAGGTGCCCACTTAAACTTTCTATCTTTGGCCAATAGGTCCGTCAGAGGAGCCAGCACAGTAGAATAGCCCTTTATAAAGCGGCGGTAGTAACCAATCATGCCCAAAAACCTCATGATCTGCTTCTTGGTGGATGGCCTGGGGAAGTGGTTAATAGCCAATATCTTGTTCTGTGGGGGGCACACCTGGCCCAAACCCACCATGAACCCCAGATACTGCACGGTAGCCCGCACAAAATCACACTTTCCCAGGTTGACCACCAAGTTTGCCTCGCTTAATTTCTTAAATAGGGATTCTACATGTTCACAGTGGCTCTTGAAATCGTCATTGTAGATAATGACGTCGTCCAGGTACACGGTACAGTTCGGAATGTCGGCCACTAACTCGTTCATCAAGCTTTGGAAGGTCGCTGGTGCGTTCTTTAGACCGTACGGCATGACATTACAACGATATGTAGCACCATCCACCACAAAACCACACACCTCTTTCGCCCGTTCAGACAAAGGCACCTGCCAGTAACCTTTTACCAGGTCCACCTTGGTCAAGAACTTGGCCCTGCCAATCTTGTCTACACAGTCATCGACCAGGGGAAGAGGATATGGGTTGGTGGGAGTCAAGCCGTTTAGCCTGCGGTAATCAACACAGAAGCGCACCTTGCCATCCGGCTTAGGTTGCAGCGTTACGGGAGATGTCCACTTTACCGCCCCCTTCTCGATCAGTCCCTGTTGCAACATATACTCCAACTCCGCCCGGAGGGCCGGAAGTTTAATAGGGGGCACCCTATAGGGCACTGATTTGAAGGGTGGGTGGTCTCCGACGTCAACGTCGTGCACCTCATGAGTAGTGAGGCCTGGGTGTTCCGCAAATACAGTAGGGTATAAACAGAATAGGCGCTCGACAGCCACACGCTGTTGTTCAGGTAGGTGTTGCACAGCCTCATGAGCCGCCTGTCTCGTGTTTCCCGCCCACTGATCTGCAGAAACATGATAATCCCAGTTGTCATCCACCTGCGCATGACTGTCCCGTTCTCCTTCTCCACCTTGACTGCTGGAAGTCATCACGGGGACAGTGAGAGGCTCAGGTGGGCGCCTCACATACTCCTTCATCAGGTTGACATGACATAACTGATTCCTCTTACGCCTGTCTGGAGTGGCCACCAGGTAATCTAAGTCCGAGAGCTTCTCTGCTATCCTATAAGGACCAGCGTACTTTGCGGATAAGGGGTGACCTACAAGAGGGAGTAGTATCAACACCTCCTGACCCACGTGAAACTCCCTGAGTTTCACCTTGTGGTCGTACCTGTCCTTCATGAGGGCCTGAGAGCCTACCAGATTGCGGCCAGCCAACTCCAGACTACGCAACATTCGTTCTCTACTCTCAAGTTCGATAGCACCGTCACTACACTTTAGAACCTCCGGGTCTTCTAGCTGCAATTTGCGAATATCTGAGGGAGCTAGACTGTCTAAGTGTTTGCGAAACAACTCATGCCCTCCCCCAACATCGAACTTTGCATCCCGTTGCTCTCTCCGTGTATACCGTTGCTGCCTCTGAGTCTCTCTAAGCCCTGCCTCTACACTCTCAGTGACAGGTGGTGGTGCTTCTCCAGACTCTAATAACGGTGCTAATACTGAGTCCCCGAGAAGAGCTGCTGGTACTAGACTCTCCACCGTATCAGCTTTCAGCACCTTCTCGTGACCGTTCCTCCGCTTATTTGAAGACTGTTGGTTAGGCTGTGACTCCCTGGATGCGAGAGATCTGGTTACAACACACGCCATTGGTTGCACCTGACACTTCTCAACCCACTCCTGTTCCTCCCTACTCACGTCGGCCGGCTCCTCGGCATCGACTAAGGGTGAAACCTTAGAAGCAGGCACCACAAAGTCATTGCAGAGAAGGAGGTCGATGCCCCCAACAGGCAATTTCTCCACGATTCCCACATCCAGTTCGCGAGTCACACCGTCAACTTCAAGCTCCATTCTAACAAGCGGGTATGACCTAGTTGCATTAACTCCCTGCACCACAACTACCCGCGCCGCGTTTATGGGTCTACCAGTGAAATTCTTCAAGAGTGTCTGAGAGGCACCTGTGTCACGCAAAAGCTGTACCCCGTGCTTCTTGCCCCCCCACTTCACGCAGCCATGCCCTCTATGGTCGCAAAAGACATCGCGGACAGGGTTCGAGCCTTCCGGATCCTTCTTCACTGGCGGTGCTCCATCCTCTGATCTTATGCCTCCAGCAAACACAGAAGACTTCTGGAACACCCCAATGCTGCGAGCCAATGACACAGCCGCCGTGGGAGATCTGCTCGGACAAGCTTTTGCCATGTGCCCCTCTTTGTGACAGTGATAACACTCAAATTTCCCCTTGGACTTATACTGAGGTGTAAAAGTCCCCTGACCCATCTTAAACAGGGCGGTGCTAGGTTTGTGATCAGTCTTGGTGTCATTGCTTTTAAATTTATGTGTGTCCATATTCTGGGGAGGGGTAGGGTAACGCTCCTTAACGCCTACATCGTTTCTCTGTGCAGAGCCGCACCCCCGAATTAGTGACAACCGAAGATCAGCCATCTCTGCTGCTTCTACGAGAGTTCTTGGGTTCTTCTCTTTAAGGTTTAAAGTCAAGTCGCCGCCCGTACACTTATAAAACTGCTCTAGAAGCATCAACTGTTTCATCTCATCAAACGTAGTTGTCTTCTCTGATCTGAGCCAGTTTCCCATAGCGTCGGACAGGTCCCGGGCGTGCTCCAAGAAGGTACTGTCTCGCCCCTTAGGCACACCCCGGAACTTTAACCTATATGTCTCGGGTTGTAGCTCGTATACCCGCAGGACAGCCTCCTTGAGCTTCTCATCAACAACGCAGGACTCCAAAGGCAGTGCATCGTAAGCCTTGAGCCCCTTACCTACGAGTCTAGAGGACACAAGGGCCGCCCACTTAACTTCAGGCCACTGATGCTCCCGGCACTTCTTCTCAAATCTATTGAAAAACTCTGTGACACCAGACTCGTCAAATACAGGGACCAGTTTGAGAAGGTGCGACAGAGACTGATCATGCGCACGGTTTCCAGTACCGAGTCGCTGTCCCGTCATCTCAACACGAGACTTCTCTAAATCCATGTCGGCACGGTATCTTGTAGATTCTGGTTCAGTCCTAAGCTCAGCTTCCCTCGTCTGTTGCTGCATCCTAGCCAGCTCTTTTCTCTCTTCTATCTTAGCTAGCTCTTTTCTCTCTTCTATCTTAGCTAGCTCTGTCTGCTGTTGACTCTGGTGTTGCATCTTTGCCATCTCGAGCTGAAAGAGCATCTCCGGGGTCAAACCTTGAGGAGGAGGAGGAGATGCAATGATGTTAGAAATACCCGGTGATCCCCCCAGGGGCAAACCACCCTGCCAGTCACTACTCACCTGCGGAAGCGTGCTCAGGGTCGGTACTCCAATAGGAGGATTGGGAGTCGAGTGAAGGGGAGGCTCGGCCAAAGGACTCTGAGCACTCACCCTACCTCGTACGCCAGTCACCCCACCCAGCACACACGTCATCAGGTCATCATTGGTCATGCCACTATTACATACATGACCGATAGCTGCGGCTAAGCACTGGAGACCGTACCGATTCACACCCCACCAACCGGTCGGAAGTAACAGGCCATTGTAAAAAATTCCTTGCATCCTCCTCACTGTTCACCAAGTTAACAACCTGCCCATGCTGCTGCTCCTCAGCTTCTACATCACGTACTGTGTCTTGATCCTGCACTGATCCGCTATAAGACATGATGCTCACTGAAGATTTTTCACTTTGATACACAAAAAAGAAGTACCCCAAACTCTTATACCACAATATTCACAATACAAAATTCTCGGAGACAGCTTAAGTGCTATATTACTTTGCTAAAAAAATAATTCTTGCATGT
The DNA here is from genome assembly GCA_032716605.1 of Paralithodes platypus. Lineage (NCBI taxonomy): Eukaryota > Metazoa > Arthropoda > Malacostraca > Decapoda > Lithodidae > Paralithodes > Paralithodes platypus. The sequence continues at coordinate 22,795,370 of CM064554.1, forward strand.
CCTCAAAAAATATTCCACAAAATCAACAAATGTTCACTGCCTAAACTGTGAGAAAATCTGCACAATAACCTGCAATTATATGTCAGTTCACCAAATCCTGAGCTAGGTCGCCATTTGTTACGATCGGGTCTCGTATAAATCAGTGGCTCTTATACATTGGACTAGACTGGCATAAATGCAAGAACGGAAACGCTAGATCCAACCCCTGATATATAATCCCGTCGAACAAAGAACACATATACCCTCCAGAGTTATATCTGCGATAGCGGGGTATCTTAACTCTCAGTATCTATGTGCTTCTACTATAGGCTGATGTTCTCTGAAACAGCCTATTACCTATAACATAGGGTTGCTTAGTATGGTACACAAGGAAAAGATAGTTAACTTAATTAAATCACATGAGTGATCTAATGCAAACAAGAAGAAGGTTTACTTAACGTTACTTTAACCAATAATATCTGTCACTCCTTTATGAAAGAAAGTGTTGTAAAGTCCTCAAGCACCGAACAAGGAATCTTCTGAATAATGTCGGATGCTACTAAGAAGAACGTATCGGAAATGGAACCACAAAATAGCAGGAGGCAGGACAATGCACGTGTAGGCTAAATACACAAAAAGGCTGGACCTATAATGTTATTGGACACAAGAATATTATAAGCGGTGCAACAGTAATAATGCTCGCCACGAAAAAGTAGTACTCCTATTAACAAAACCGGTCTATGCTGGTTGTGTCTCTCTACAGCAACCTAGACCTCAAAATGCTTGTGTAGAAATAATGGGTATGCATAAAAGAGTATATGATCTAATCCAGCTAATGTCTACCTGGGTTAATAAAGTCTAGCTGGGATGCGCAAAGGTACAGAATTCTGGTGGAGCCAGGCAGCTCCTAGCCTAGTGTGGACCTTGGGTCTGTGCGGCCTGATTACGTTAATATGAAGGGGTGCTCTCTTGAGGATTCTCGATCACAAGTATCGAGTATCCTCCTGGCGACCCTCAAAAGTAAAAGCAAATAGAGTTAGAACAGTGTTGGGTGGATTAGGCAAGCAGCCCTCACGCACTACACAGTCTAAACTCCAAGGTACACAGACAAAAGATCCACCCAGGTAACCCACAGAATCCGTAGTGTCGTGCAGCTCAAAAGTAGCCTACACACAGTGAAAACACCAACAGCAAGGTACCTGATCCCTAGTCTAGCATTATTTAACCCTGTAGAAACATTAGTGATTGATGGAGACAGTCCGAGCAATACAATCTCCCAAAAAAGACAACGACTATCTTCAACCTTAGCCTAGTACATAAGAAATGTGAGATCCAGCATATAATACAGTCTGGCCACCAATTCAAGGTGTGGATGCAGGGAACCAAAGGGGGATTGATATTAATAAAAGGTGAGGAAGTAGTGGAAATGATAGAGGCAGTAGAAGAGAAAGATTCTAAGACAAGAGTGTGGAACAGTTCATGGGAGATGTTTAGAGTACGCTGTCTGGGACGGATCTGACCAGGATATTTCCAGGGACCGCATGGCTGGAGTCCCAGTTCGCAGGAATGGCACGAGGGCACGCGACAGTCGCCCAGTAAGCAGCCGCCTAGTAGGCCGTGTTAGGCAGGAGGCAACGAATCCCGCGAGGCCTATGTAAGGGGGCCAGCCACGCGCCACACTCACCACCAAGTCACACCACCTGGTCTCTCTCTCTCTCTCTCCCGCTCGCCTTCCCATCATTCAACTACTTAACACAATACTTTCAATTGACTAAATAAAATAGAAAGGATTGTGACAGACGAAAACAAAGAACAGTTCTGAACTGTCTGCAACACAAGCTTTATCGACAAGGAAAGTACACAATGATAGGTAGACTGTAGCTACATTCTCTGCCCTGGCGAGTCCTAGCGAGTAAGCCATGCGGTTCTGGGGGAAGCGGTGAGCGTCACAGATTCTCCAGGCCCGATGTCCGGGGCGGTACCCGACATAGAGGTTGGAGACAGTACAACGGTCAAGTTGGCCCCGTACCATATAAATCCTGCTCGGCAGCCTGCCTTAACCCTTAAAGAGCGGCACGCAACATAAGTCGAGTTAAAGAAACTGGCAAAAAACGGGTGAAAAATGGGGGAAAATCGAGTGAAAATGGGTGGAACAGTAATGAACCATACGTCCGACATCTGTGGCCTCCCGGCCCACACTAACTCCAGTTCCCCCACCGCACGGGAGGATGACAGTGTGACCAATAGTTCGCTAAAAGTGAACAATGTAGCAAAATCCGCTAAACTTCCATCTTTGAGGTAACACTGTCAGTGCTCCACGAGTGCTACGTAGCTGTATGTGGTGTCATTGTGTAGCGATTTCCACCTAGTTTTCGGCACAATACAGTTCCTTTCATGCTGATGGTTGATATAGCAGTCAGAATGGCCTGAAAAGGCCCAAAACGGCCACAGACCACCCGCTAGACTAGGGTTAAAAGCAGAGCTGGACTACATGTTGGAGAACGGTCTGGTGAAGAAGGGATATCAGTAGTGGCTCGTCCATGGGAGCTGTTGAGCTGCAGACCTCCCTGGCTCACAGCACTGTCAGGCAGATGATTATGATAGACACAGGAGGTTAATATTTGACTACATACATTTTAAGAAACTAAGCATCTGTATACTATTCAGCAGCTTTCTATGTTAACACCTTACGAGCGGGCCCGTCAGTTTTTTTCCACTACACGCCCAGCGTTTTTTTTTTACCCTAAATGGCCTTGTTTCTGTGAGCTTTTTCATGCATAAACAAGAGCCAGAGTGTAATACAATTATGTATCCCTGAAAGGACGTAAATTGAGCTTTCCAATGACACCAGAACCACCCTTCTACGACCACGGGTTCTCTTGCAACGATCGTGCAACACTAGTGCAAAAACCCTAAAATACGGTAATTTCCTTATATAATTCCCTGTGTGGCGAGATAGGGAGGGTGGAGTTGTGTGGAGTAGATGTCAGTAGGCGCGCGGGATCCGTGCCGAGCGGTCATAAGGTAACCTACGCTCCTCCCGTCGCTCGTCTCTCTCTCACAGCCATTCTTGCTCAAAAATTGCACACAGACTTAAGTCGGGCCCCGCTAATTAGGGGTTAATGTTTGTTAAATTCTAACCTCAATTAAGCAAAATTCATAAATATAACATCTAGTACCGTACAAGAGTTTTCCCACCCGCAGTGGCGGCACCAAAAGACTCTATGACCTGCACCAGCGTCAGCCCTCAGTCTTGTGTTGACATATGAAGTGTTCATGCGTGTGCATGAATAGCATTCTGTTAGCTACGATCGTAGCTTTGTTTCCGTGTTCTTAGTATTTCACTATTATAAATTTTGGTTAGTATACATGAGCATGAAGGACGCTTATGATTTATCAAGACTAGGCCTACCATTAGTCTAGGGACGGGATTTTATTCAGTTTACTAAACACCTTGCAGGCATTCACTTAGCCTATTTAAGACTTAACAATTTTCCCTTTTTTCATAATCAGTGATGATGTTCTATGTTTCTAGCTCGGCCTACATGGCTGTAGGCGATTTTCTTAGCTAATAAAGAAACTTCTGAAGTTTATGAGTAAATAATTTAGAAAAAAATACTGAAAATGTCAGAATTATGTGGTGGTTTTGTGTTCTTGTATTTCAAAAACGTATTTTACTAAAGCGTTATTTCCACAGCAATTTTGATAAGTTATTTTGTATTTATATTATGTCGTCCCTGTTTTAGTTTGTTTGTTTTGCAAGTTTTACATTATTATTACAAAGCTTCGATCGATCGTGGCTTTTGGGTATTTCTAACTAGGCTATGCTGTATTATTATTATAATCATAGGTGGATTGAGCATAATGGCAAATAGTTAGATGTTTGCAAAACATTATTTTTTCTCATATGACACTTAGCAAAAATATTGATAGGAAATTAAAACAAAAGAAAGACCTACAAAACATTATTTTTTCTCATATGACACTTAGCAAAAATATTGATAGGAAATTAAAACAAAAGAAAGACCTACACCATTGTTATCTTTTAAACAGTATGCAAAGATAATAAAGTAAGTACAGTAGTAATGTTTTAAGTTTATAACATAATTTTACTGATATAGGAAATATGCAGTCCCTCCATATTATTTTATCACGAGCCGCCACTGAGGGATATAGTGAGTGGTCTTCGCCTGTGAATTTACAACCTAAACCAAATGGCAAGATCCGCTTTTGTGCTGATTTCAGGAGGGTCAATGAATTATCCCAGACAAACGCCTATCCATTACCCAGAGTTGACGACTCCATAGACCGCATCGGGGCTGCCACGTTTATCACTAAGGTGGAGTTAGTGAAAGGTTATTGGCAGGTCCCGTTGCCTGAGAGAGTGAAGAAAATTGCCCGTTTTGTGGTGGACTGGGCAGGTTATCAGTGTCAGGTAATGGGAGGGTATGTTGCAAAGAGTAGCCTACCCTTACCGGTCAGTCAGTTTTGGTGTAGCCTCCTACTTTGGTTTGATTAGCATGTTTACGTCTGGTGCTTGTTGGTTGCCATATGTAGCCCAGCGTAGGGTCGTATAGTAGGAGTTGGTGTGTTTCTGTCTAGAAGAAAATGTTTAAATACAAAAATATAAAAAATATAAAAATACTAGAAAAAATACTGTAGTTGTGTATGTCTTATAGTGTTATTGAAGTATAGGCAGTCTGTTGTTTCAAGATGCACCAACAGACTCCCCCTGGGTGTGAGGGTGTCACTTCCAACTGAACTATAGCTGCTTCAGTTGTAAGTGATTGTAGTATTTAAAATAGCCTAGTTGTTTGGAGGGGGGGGGGGGAGGCCTGCCTTCTTTCTCTCTTCCTTCGTGTGCCTCGTGGCAAGGTGTTGCCATCGTTAGTCCACCATACAGTTCAACATTGTCTTTGTTGCCACGAGTGTAATTATATAATTTGTTTAACCCTGTTGGGATTATTTCAGTTTATCATAAGTTACCAAATGATGTCTTATGTTTGTTTGATTACTCCTGTGTTATTAGTGAGAGCACAGGTACCTAGTTTAATTATGTAGGTTGGCGGCGTCTAGAGCTCTTTCCTTCCCGGCGCTGGCCCTGGGAGTCTCGTGGCTGCGTCAGTAGCTCACTCCCGAGACAGACATTGTATCGACCATAAGCACGGCTCTGTGTGTGGTAGGCTTGCTATCTAGATCCCTTAATAACCGCATATTCTTTTGTTCCCTATTACATAGTAGCATGGCAAGTCTGGAGTCGCTTGGATTATAAATATTTGTACATTAACCCTATTAGCTAGCATTTAGATTTGTCTGCATTTTGTTAGTTAGGAGCATTGCATTTACTGGCATTCTTGTATGTTATCTTCACACTACTCTTCCATTTCTTTCCTTTATTCTACTGCATTGTCAATTATTATTGTATGTTTATATTGTGTATTATTGGGGTTGATATCTACAGCGGTTTGATGACTGGCTTGTTTGGACCACCGTTTTGACAGCCAGCATCAACCTGCTTAGATATCAACCCTTGTGTCTCATGTGTTAGGCTACTGCGTTGGGCTCTTCCCATGGTTTTTGTTTCGTATTATTCTCGGTTCCTGAGCGACTGAGCATGATATTAATTGTTCTAGGAGTCTAGCAGTATTATGGTTTGGTACTTTTCTGCAGTTTATAATAATCTTAGAAGTACTCTTGCAATACTACTAGCACTATCAACCCGAGTCGGATAGGCCCCGACTCTGAGACAGTAGATATTTGTTGCGTCTCCTTTATTACTGCTTTAATAGAGCAAAGAGGAAAATAACCCCTTTTCCTAGAGAACTTGCGTGTCTTGGTGTTTTAGTCAGATATTAAGAGCGTGTCTGTTGCAGGGTTAGTGTAGTATGGTGGGCAGTGTTGGGTGCATGACTACGGCATTGTTGTCTTATAGCTACAGCGTTTCTCTTTGGACAGTGCTTTGGGCATCTGCTTTCCCCGAGCCTCCCCTCGTAACAATATATATACAGTATATACATATTAACTCGTGAAACTGTTACTCAGGATGATACAAAATTTGATCAAAATGTGGTCGTTTAAGTACCGGTATAAGTTAGAGACAAATATACGATAAACTGAGATCAGTCTTTTTTGTTTTACCTTTTGAATAAACGTTTTAGGTCAACAAACCTAGTTTATTTTGTTAATATTTCGATATACATATATACTGTATATTTGTTGTTTATGGTCTTGCAATTAAATTTTGAGTTTTGCCTTTAACTTTGATATCTTTACCCTAACATAATTCCGAATGTTACGTTAAGCAGCGATGATGAACTGATTTGAAGAGGATCAAATTATATGTATAATATGTCCCGATAAATATTCGGCTGAATATTCTGATTATCATGGATAGGCTACTATACACATTGTATTTATTAATGCATCTGTGCACTCTAGTATTAATTAAATGGGTACATGGGGGAAATCTCATATATACTTTATACTTCTCAATCCTATTTAAACAGATTGTGAAAAACTCGTCCTTGTATACTGAATCGCAATGTCCTCAATGTATATGAAGCTTATCTGTAAAATAACTCCCTCTCTCTCTCTCTCTCTCTCTCTCTCTCTCTCTCTCTCTCTCCAAAATAATGAAGGAGTGTCCTTTTTCCTCATAACTTGCCACACTCAAGCGAACCTTCCCTAAATTCAGCATCCCATTGTTATTGGTGGGGATAACTTCACTATTTTTGCCTTGGTGCTGAGAGAGGAGTAGGGTGGGAGGGAGGGGAGGAGGTAAATTAGCCAGGGAAAGGGGGAGGAGGAGTATAAATAAAGGAAGTCAAACAACATCAGGTGTTACGACCCCTCAAGGTTGCTTGCCCTCCAAATCACTGTTGTTCAAAGGGACAATTGGAAAGGGAAGTATTGCCCTACGACTAATGTCACTGGCAGGGTTAGATGTTAGTAGGGAACCATTTGGGATAATAACAGAACACAGCTATAAGTGATCCTCGTGTATATGTGGAAAAGTGAGTAACATCTTAGTTAATTATCTATACCTGTAATGATCCTCGATGTAATTGAGGAATGGGGAGACAACACATTTTTTTTACACATGCAGTCAGTCGCAGGTTTAAGGCCAGGTGTTTGCCTAGGCGAGGTTTAAATGAATCAACGATGCTGCAGTCTATAACATCTCGAGGAAGTCTATTCCACAAGTTCACAAGTCGATTGAAGAAAACATTCTTAGACTCATGTGAGTTGAAAGATTTACTGATGAACCCTGGACAGGTAATGCCATTTCGTATTTGCACGCGCGTGGTGCGCAAAACATATTTTTTTTAGTTTGCGCAGCCCCCAAGGTCGCTCGCAGGTATATCGGCCTGCAGCCAGTCAGTGTGCTGTAGGCCTCAGTCGGTTATGGAGGTGCTGCTCACCCAGCAATATGACAACATGCCCAAACAGGAGTTATCCATTGCAAATCTGCAACATATGTACCTAGTAAGTGACATTTACATATATCGAAAAGTTTACAATAAGTGATATTGTGACTTTAGATATTGATCTGGGAGTGATAGGCATCTTAGCCAGATGGTGAGTGAACAAGCTCACACAGGTTAGTGTGTCTGATGTTGCCATACTGTGGGTCTGATGTTGCCTTACATTGAGTCAGGAATTTTTGCCCCATTTCATGACATGATTTCAGTTTCCTCCATATAATATTTTATTATAGTATCTGTGGTACTCAGATCTCGATTATTGCGTTTTGGTATTAAAATAGGAGCATGTATAAAGAACTATGTTGATTTTGGTTTGATTCAAAGTATATTTAGTTATCAAAATGATTTATTGAAAATTAAGCAAAATGTTTAGAGGGTCAAAATGTTAACCCTTTTTGCAACTTTGCACTCCTCTCAACGTATGGGGACTACAGGGTCGTCTTTTATAGTGACCAGTGTTACCATATCTAGCATAATTTTATTCTTTTAGCATAATTTGGTCCAAATTTTCGAGCATGGAATAATATTTAGCCTAATGGAAGTTTTAGCATAATTGTAGCATAATTTAACTTGGGATTGAATAATTTGAGATTAATTTTACAGAAGTTTATAAATGTTATGTTATGTCAATAATATAAGTAGATGTTGATCAATAGTTGGTAACAGCCATATATAAAACTTGATATATTCATTTAGAGTGAGATATTCAAACATGTTCCTACACTTACCCACCCTATTGAACATCTGACAGACATTAATAAGGCACAAATCAAGTCAAATGTAAGGACAGGTGAGACATGACTTATTACCGCGACTGTACAGTATTTAACTGACACTAATGATTTACTTTACGTTATTGTATTGAAGGACAAGAACGCCATATATTTATTCCTATGACATTAATTATATATTCTTATTTTTATGATAATATTTAATTTGTCCCAGTTTTGTTTTGTTTAGTTTGCAATTTTTAAATTGTAATTAAAGTATATATATACCGGTATATATATGTGTGTATACAGTACGGTATATATATATATATACTGTATATATTATCATTTTGGAATAAAAGTGCTCAATCTGGCATAATTTTGTCATAGCCCTAGCATAATTCTATAGTTTGGATATGGCAACACTGCGAGTTTATACACCAATCAGCCCCACCATTACCATCCACAACCTCAGAGTCCCAGCACCCTCAGGACGAATTTAGTATTGTTTTCACTTTTTTAAGTAAGACTAACTTAAAACCTTTACTTATTTTGTTATTAAATTATTTAAAAATACTAATTACCTTTCAATAGCCATTATTTACTAACACAATATTAAGGGATTCTTATGTTATTTTTAGCAATTTGTATTAAGTCTCTAAGTATTTTGGTTTGGGAGATATTTGAGGTAAAATTCGATGTGCATATTCACAACGACCGTACCATGAAAATTACGTTTTTCAGCGTTACTGTCCAGGGTTAAGCAACATTTCCCCGCGTGTATTTTGATTGGTCAATTGTAAAGTACTTATTACAGTTTATGTTGTCGATGCCGCTGATGATTTGGAACACTTGAATTAGGTCGCTTCCGACATATGACGCGATTTTGAGCCTATTGGCGATACTTTAAAGCCTTTGTTACCATCAGGGGTATTTAGAAACCTTTAGTTTAGTTACTTCAACCTCTGCAGTTGTCTTTGAGTTAGCTGTGGGCAGAAAACTAATCTTGGAGAGGTAATTATAAGAGTGAGAGAACTCTATTTCTTATTGCTAATCTGGCAACCTCTGCGTCATATGTGCGTGAAAGGTTTAAACCGCACTGGAAAAATGAACAATATTTAATTATCTAAGACGCTCCTTGTATGGTTTGTTTTTAGACTAGGTAAAATTTCGATAACTTTACATTGAACTAATTGCAGTTTGTCAATATCTGTTTGCTAGTAGGGGGACTACAATTGAACGCAATATTCCAGAAGAGGATGGATTAAGAAATTGTAAAGAGTGAGAATTACATCTTTGGAGTTATGCACAAATGACCAGCCTATAAAGCCATTTATTTTGTTGTCTTCTTAACAACTTCTGCACATTGTTGACTGGGCTTAAGGTTACTCGGTATTTTTACTCCCAAATCTGTTATTCTGTTTACACACTTAAACTGAGTGCCATTCATTGAATAGTTTGCTTTCTCATTTCGGTCCCGATATGGAGTAATTTACATTTATCCGCATTAAAACACATTTGCCAAATTTGAGCCTAACATGACAGCGTATCTAGGTTATTTTGCATATCTTCTACATGTTAATTTATGAGTACGGTATTTGCAATTGTTATCGTCTGCAAACTTTTGAGATTGTATAGGTGACGCTCTCATCTATTTCGTTTATGTAAACTAGGAAGAGAACTGGTCCTAATAGCAATCCTTGGGGTACCCCGCTAGTTACATTGGTCCATTTGGATGCTGTACCGTTTATGACTACCCTTTGCTTTCTTTCACTAAGCCAATTTTCTATCCATTTCAACACTCCGCCTTGTATTCCATGCGTTTTTCATTTTATCAATAAACATTTGTGAGCTACTTTGTCAAAGGCCTTTTGAAAATCTAGATATAATTTTAGTATATCTACTGCTTTACTCCTGTCATGCAGGTTGAGGATATCGTGGAAGAAATCTAAGAGGTTCGTTAAGCTGGAACGTTTGCTACGGAAGGAGGTGGAGGAAGAGAGAGAGAGAGTGTGTGTGTGTTAGTTAGTGTTTGTTACATATCAGGGGAAGATGGGGGGAGGGAGTAAAGGCCCTGTCAAACATTAACAAACTGTGACTGCGACCCGGATAATCCGCCAAAGATCCGATGCACGTGGAAATTCTTAGTGATCCCTCTCCAGATTATCTGAAATAATGACAGTGGGTGTACAAATTATGATTGCTGCAAGAGCCTCGGCGACGTAACTGCGGGAAAGGACGGTGCCCTTGCGTCATGGGCGTCGTCATTCAACAATATATGCCACAGGCCTTTGACCTGAATCTATTTGAGGTGTTAACCTCATATTCGTGTCTGGTCTTTTATTTTGATTTGTTTTTGACCTCTCGCTAAGCATAGCTAGGGTGACTAGCAGTAACTGTAGCAGGAATTGCAGCCTCTTCTGTAGTTGCTGCTTCAATTGTTGCCTCCTTGAATGGCACTACATTTTTATTATGCATACTTGCACTTGCATGACTAGTGCTGGTGTTTGAAGGAACAGCTGCCACTCTATCAATAACTTCACTTCTAAGGCTATCTATTACCTTTTTCAACTCTCATATTTCTTTTCTTCCTTCAGAAGCTTCGTTCTTTAGAATTGTATATTCTGTGTCTCTTTGATTTATTTGTTCCTTAATCCCAGCTACCTCATTTATGAGAATGTCTTCTATCTCACAAAAGAGACAGAGACTATCATGGTGGATGCTGGCATATGCACCTTCTTTGAAATCGATACACCACTTCAGCTTCTTGCACTGAGGGCAAGTTGCTTTGAGTTTTGAAGTTTTAGTAGATGACATGGTTATATATTTGTTCTAACAGTCCAATTACTTTGTAAAGGCTTCTAACTTCAAGGAAAATTATTGACCAATGCAATTCTATAGAAAGTTGGTTGGTGGTGAATTATTCCCGCGTCATCCGCATCCGCCTATTTGTCAATGGTGTTTGTTCTGTTCTAGATTCTGACTTCGTCATGCCTGCCACACTAAACCAAAGGTCTCTTCGAGGTCAGACGGTCCCAACGTGCCGCAGCTACCAACTGAGCACCACTCGTGTCCTAAAGACACTGATTTTCTGAAAGTGACAGCGATAGCCTGAATCCTTACGAAGTAGTACTAACCACCTTCAAACAGCCAGACTCTAGAATCAAATGATCAAGTAATATTTCACTTATTCCAGTGCTCTGGAAACTAAAATGGCAGTAAAACTCTCTCACCTAAGAGCAATCCCGCCAGATGCACCATAGAACGGTCACAGGGACTGGTTTAGCTTTACACGTTAGGAGTGGGCTTATTGGGGTACTGCAGCCACATTCCATTTATCAGTCCCCACCGTCTGGAATTCCTCTAATTCCAGTCTCTCATAACCCAAAAGCGTTAAATGGTGTTATTTATAGGTGTGTCCAAAGCCTCTCTTCCCACGCATGAGGTAGCAGTAGGGTCCTTAATATTACCTTAAGTTAATGATGTGTGTGTGTAAAGAATTGAGAAGAAGTCTTATAACTAGACCAATAGATAAGTCTGATTAATAATAGATTAGTATGACTGAATTCAATATCTTTAAGGAAGAGCTTCTAGGATATTATATGCTTTCGTTTTTATTCTGTTTGTGTTCTTGTTGACTCTACTTTTAAATAGCCTATAGTAATTTGTGATTGAAGACATTATATACGTTAAAGTATCTGATCCTCATTGTCACATATTGTAAAATGTATCAAATATTTACTGATTAATATGCATTTATTTTGTGCCAATAAAGATTTTTGAATTGAATTGAATTGAGTAGATTGTAGCTCAGATTCGCAGGGACGCTACTCCCTAAAAGACGATATAACCCCGGCTCTCCTACGAGAGAGAGAGAGAGAGAGAGAGAGAGAGAGAGTTAGTTATTAGGGCAGAGTGTTGAAGGAGAAGGGGGCTCTGTTTGATAATGGGAAGTAAATGAGGGTGCTACAGTAGGGAAAGGGAGGCAGCCAAGGGGATAGGATAATTGACGAGCATTAGAAGAGGGAGATATACCGAGGACAGGAAAGGATAGTTAATTGATGTTAAGTGCGGAATAATGAAGTTAATCATGATAGCGAGTAAATAGATGGCGGAGTTCATTGTGGGGGAGAATAGAGAATTTATAGTGAGTGAATAAAGGGAAAGGTATTTGAGGAATAACAGATCTTTAAATAGGTATATTGATTAGGAATAAGAAGTATATAATTACATAATATACTGTATAATTTTACGGTGGAAAGAGTATACATTTTGAGATCAAATCTATAATGGATGAAATGATAAAATGGCAATAAGTAGGGTAGGAAAACAGATACACATGAATATATATAAATTAATAAATATGTATATATATATATATATATATATAACATCTTCCCTTCTTGCTGGAAGTTTGCTCTCATTCAACCTGTCCCAAAAAAGGGTGACCGATCTCAACCCTTCAAGTAGTCCAATTGCTTTCATCTCTTGTATTTCTAATGTTTTTTAAACTATTCTTGCTTCCAAATTTCATAACCATTTCTCTCTCATAATGTACTCTCAGATCGTCAGTATGGCTTCCTTAAGGGTCGCTCTACTGGTGATCTTCTTTCATATCTTACTAATTCTTTGTCATCCTCCTTTCAGGACTTCGATGAGACCTTTTCTATTGCACTAGACATATCGAAGGCCTTCGATAGAGTCTGGTACAAATCTTTAATTTCTAAACTACCCTACTTCGGTTTCTATCCCTCCATCTGTGCCTTTGTTTCTAATTTCCTGTCCATCTGTTCCATAGCTACAGCTGTGGATGGCCATTGCTCACTTCCTCATCCTATCAACTCTGGTGTTCCTCAGGGCTCTGTCCTATATCCCATTCTCTTTCTAATTTTCATAAATTATCTTCTCAACTGTACCTCCAGTCCCATCCATTCATACACAGACAACTCTACCTTACACTACTCAATTAGTTTTCCTGAACGCTCCAGCCAGCAATCCCTGAAAAACAAACGTAATGAAGCCATGCAACACTTATCTTCTGATCTAATTACTACTTCCAATTGGGGCAGAGAAAACAATACAAAAATAAATTCTTCATCTTCTCTCAATTTTCTTGGTGTCTCTTTTTCTTCTGTTCTCACTTGGGAGGACCATATTACCAGTCTTGCTAAGGCAGCCTCCCAGAAGCTGGGTGTGCTCAACTGTCTCAAGGAGTTCTTTAATTACCCCTGCAAAGCTTCTTGCTCTGTACAGGGGCACAGTGCATCCTTGTATTGAGTATTGTTCACATGTGTGGGGAGGATCCTCTCACACCACACTCCTAGACAAAGTAGAAAGGAAAGCCTTTCGTATCATTAAGTCCCGTCCACTCATCAACTCTCTGCAATCTCTCTCTCTCTTCGCCACAATGTTGCATCTCTCTCGCTATTCTATCGCTACTACAATAATCAGTGTTCCCCAGAGCTTTCTCAGTGTATACCACCTCCTCTACGTAGGGTACGTAGTACCCGTCTTGCAACACAATCCCACCCCTACCTACACGGTGCAACTCTCCAACCCAAGAGTGAAATGTTATTCTCAGTATGTCTGCTATTCAAGTGCTGAGCTCTGGATCTCTCTCCCAGAATCAGTCTTTCCCTCTTCTTATGACATAAATTGCTTCAAACTCTGTGTGTCCAGGCATTTTGGCTGGAACGTCCCTTGATTTTGGCCCTGTCACTCTTTCGACTCTGGGGAGGCACTCTCTACAGGCAGTTCTTCCTTTTGTCTCCCTAACTCACATAGGGGAAAAAAACTAAATATATATATACAGTATTTCTATGTAAGTATAACTAAAATGTATATCATTTGGTAATCCAAAACTTTACTAAAGATTTAAGTAAATGAAGGACATAATTATATATTCTAATCACCTTCATGAGAGTAACCATGCATAAGCGCCCCTAAGTAGACCTGTCCCCTGTGAGAAGGACAACCCGGGCTAGTATATATAAGAACTTACAGACTTGACCACTCACCTTAGGGTCCATCCGACTTTGAGGCCCTCTATGTATCTTTTAGGCATTATTTTTCTACAGTGATGCGCTAGTCCATCCACTAAACTGGTTCACCCTTAGATAAGCAATACGGATTTATATAAAGTTTACTCCCCTAGACAGGTTGCCGACCAAGGCTGAGGAGTCCCATTCACCCATTACCATTGATATGCATTATTATTTTTCTTCCAAATTTAATAGTGAGAACATTTGTTTATAACGAAAAACAAATGCATGTTAAATAGGTTGAATGTTTATAAATTGACGAAGGTATTTTCGGGGTATCATGCAAAGGTTTTTATGGAAATGTGAAGAAACAGTTTGATAAAGAAAATTATGTTTTTAAACTAAATTAAGGAATTAATGTTAACTTTGAGGTAATCTATAGACAAGGAGATGAGTTTAAAGACAGCTAATGGCATAGCATATGAGAGTATACGTTGCTTAGTTTAGACAATCATTAACAAAGATAATAGAGTAGAATAATGAATAATTGTATGATGTAAAGAACACTTTGTATAATAGAACCAGACATAAAAGGTGGATGAATACCATGGTAAAGATAAGAGTTATTGAGTGGATAATATGTTATGATATGGCCATTATGTGGATAATGTGCTAATTGGAACAGGGGTTAAATAAAGGATGAGTGAAGAAAAGGAGTATTACGTAAATGGAATCAGGAAGATACAGCATATGAAAGGCTAGCTTGATAACAAAAGAACTAGAGGTTATAGATAACAATTTGTATAGATAGGATGGTGTATATTCTACCATATGCCCATTGATATTATTGCAAGCAAGGTGAATATTAATTCTTTATCAATTCCCAAAGCACTTTATTGTCGTCGGATGTTTGAATACGTGTTGTTGGTTAACCAAAGAGATGGACATTACTTACAATAGGATGGAACATAATAGCACAACGAGGAATACAACTTACAGAGGTTAATACGTGTTGTTGGTTAACCAAAGAGATGGACATTACTTGCAATAGGATGGAACATAATAGCACAACGAGGAATACAACTTACAGAGGTTAATACGTGTTGTTGGTTATCCAAAGAGATGGACATTACTTGCAATAGGATGGAACATAATAGCACAACGAGGAATACAACTTACAGAGGTTAATACGTGTTGTTGGTTAACCAAAGAGATGGACATTACTTGCAATAGGATGGAACATAATAGCACAACGAGGAATACAACTTACAGAGGTTAATACGTGTTGTTGGTTAACCAAAGAGATGGACATTACTTGCAATAGGATGGAACATAATAGCACAACGAGGAATACAACTTACAGAGGTTAATACGTGTTGTTGGTTAACCAAAGAGATGGACATTACTTGCAATAGGATGGAACATAATAGCACAACGAGGAATACAACTTACAGAGGTTAATACGTGTTGTTGGTTAACCAAAGAGATGGACATTACTTGCAATAGGATGGAACATAATAGCACAACGAGGAATACAACTTACAGAGGTTAATACGTGTTGTTGGTTAACCAAAGAGATGGACATTACTTGCAATAGAATGGAACATAATAGCACAACGAGGAATACAACTTACAGAGGTTGTTGTTGTTGTTGTTCCCCAAGCTGCCTGGCCGAACAGCCCCAAGGCCCCGAGCAAGGCCAAGGCCATAACCGAGCACCCCCACAGAACCCTCCCTGCCTACCACAATAAAGCCTGGGTGACCGAAGCCACTCCATGGCGGGGAGCTGAGGAGGGTGCGGAAACGCCCGGGAAACGTTAATAGATATGGCGTTTCGTGAAAATACTAAGCAGAATGTATTGTTAATGGAGGGAATTAAGTGTGGTTAAAGGATCAACATGCTAGCGTACAGGAGAAACTAGATAGGAATGGAGAGTAGTATGATATTTTCTGGAATTATGATTAATTGCGTAGGACGAGTTGCTTAATGTTGGGTGCTAGGAAGGGATAGCATCAAAATCGGCATGATTTGTTGATGTTTTTAAGGTGGTATGAAATTAACATCCAGTTAAATAATAGTAAGATTAAGCTGGTGAGTGATAGGGGGTAAGAAAATAGAAGGAAGGAATACTAAATATGTTTTCTTCCAGCTGACAGGTAGACGAGTCCCTTAGCATCTGATTTATTAATACTTCATGGACAAAAGGGGAAATTATTTTGTTTCTGAGCCATAGTAATGCCAAGTTGTCATAAGAATAAACATGCTGTATATCGCTCAAAATCATCATAATAGCTGAGCAATAAAGATGAGAACATTTATCACCAGATAAAACAAAAATAAGACTATTGTTGATAGAATAGGTAGTCAGTCACTTATAGAATATAATATAATTGAATACAAGGGATAGTCGGTGGGAAGCAAGAAATATGAAACAAGTGCAAGTGATAAGAAACAAGGAGCAAAACACTTGGGATAACAGGCCAGTGATAAGAGCTAATTGATGAAGGAAAGCGACATTTAATGAGTAGTAAGATACTGGAAGCAAAGGATAGTCGACGATAGGGCAGGACATAGACTACAGTAGATCTAGACTTGACACGTAAATGGAATTGTACAGTAAGGTACCCAAAATCGGAAAACGAACCTCCAAGTTCGAACCTCGAAACCGCGAAAACGTGATATTTTCGCGGTTTCTAGGTTCGAACTTGAGCGTTCGTTCTCCGATTTTGGGTCCCTTACTGCAAAGTTCCATTTTCGTGTCATGTCCAGATCTACTGTAGTCTATGGTCAGGATAATGGAGCAGAAACAAAGGATGATTGGTGAGTGGTTGGTGATAAGAAGATAAGGGTAGTCGATGAATGGTAGGTGATATGGGATATGAGGAATGAGATGGGCTGGAGGGAGATATACTGTAGTTAAGCTGAGGGGGAAACGTAATGGTGAACGAATATTATGGGGAGAAGGGGGCTGGTTTATGTGTAATGAGAGAGAGAAAGAGGGAGAGAGAGTTATGGAGTTAAATAGGGGTGGAGAGAGAACATAATTATGGAGAAGGAGCACAAACAGAGGGGAGAGTGAGAGACAACAAGGATGAAGTGGGAATGAACAGAAGGGCTGAGAAGAGAACATAGAAAACAATTAAATAAACAGCCAAACAAGGGTGAAGATTGATATATAAGATAATAAATAGATAGGTAGATAGATAGACAGATATATATATATATATATATATATATATATATATATATATATATATATATATATATATATATATATATATATATACATATATATATATATATATATATATATATATATATATATAGAGAGAGAGAGAGAGATAGATAGATAGACATATAGAGGTAATAGATGTGTGATAGGGGAGGTGGTCTTGCCACTGGACTGGTAATCCAATGGACCCGGGTTCGAATCCCAATATGTCAATGGGAAGATATTATTGGGATGGAATTTGTGCTGTACCTAGTTTCAGTGCATTACCACAGCTCACCGAAATGCCAAAACAAAATACCCTTATTGTTCCCTGATTAAATAGCACTGTATGAATATTCCCATATTCAAAATATGCTACAGGGGGGCAATGCCTGTGAGTTAATCTCTCAATAGGTGGCGTTCTGAGAGTGAGGGTCCGAGTCTGGGGAGTGAGACGGTGAAGCGCAGAGGCGAAGGAGCTTCAGAGATGGAGTTGGGTTCGAGCCGTTAATAGGTGCTTCGCATGTCTCACTCCCTAGACTGGAACAAGACTTCAAGAGTCTCACCGTGTTCAGCGGTAAAGCATAGGCTCTCAGCCTATGCCCGAGAGGAAGTAGTTGGAATATAGAAGAAGAAAAAAAAATAGATAGAGAGGTAGATAGATAGATAAAGCGATGGATAAGTATTTAGATGTAGATAGATAGCTAAAATATAGAAATACTAATACATATATGCAGACAGAAAAGAACAAATGCCATGATTACAAAGGAGTAAAAAGGAAGTCAAACAACAACAGATAAAGTGACACCTCGAGTTTGCTTGCCCTCTGAATCACTGCTGCTCAGATTGTTCCGCAGTATATTAGAGTGGGTAAAGGATAATTGGAAAGGGAATTATTGCCGTAGGACTTATGTCCATCGCATGGTTAGTAGTTACTAGTAGGAGATAATTTGTGTCACTAGCATAACACAGCTATTAGTGATCCTTCATGTATCTCGGAAAAAGTGAGTAACATCTTGGTTATTTATACGTATAGTGATTGATCCTCGTTGTATCTGAGGAAATAGGAAAAATACAGGTTATTCATATACAAATAAAGTCAGGACACGGGTTTAAGGCAAGGTGCTTGCCTAGGCAATGCTTAACCCTTCTTTGGCGGCGCGCAACTTATGTCGTGTGAAATAAATATCGACTAAGTGGCGGTTCACAACTTATGTCATGTGCCATTTTCAGCACGTAATGTTGCAGAGAGAGAGAGCTGAGCGGTGTGAGGAGCGTAGTAAGGCTATGACCGCCGCCCACCACCGCGGTGGGCCAACTGAAGTGAAAACCACCCTTCCATCCCCCCTCACACTCGCTACACAGGGAATTATGTAGGGAAAGTACCTAATTACATGGTTTTTGCACTCGTGTTGCGCGATCGTTGCAAGAAAACCAGGGGTCGTACAAGGATGTTGGGGTGTCATTGGAAAGCTCTGTTTATGCCCTTTCAGGGGTAGATACTTGTTTTACGCTCTGGGTCTTATTTAGGCATGAAAATGATCACGTAAACAACCCTATTTAGGGTAAAAACACCCCGCTGGGCGGTACATATAAATTACCGCCTAGGCCACTCGTTAGGTGTTAAAGGAATCAACGGTGCTGTTTTATAATTTTCCTATGTAAATGAAGGAGACAAAGGCAAAGCTGCTAGTAACAAGTGTCTCTCCCAATGTTGAAAGAGTGACATAATTCTGTAAGACGCTCCTCGTAAAGGTTTGTTCTTTAGACTAGGAATAATTTTGGTAAATGTACGTTGAACTTGTTCCAGTTCATCAATATCTTTTTGGTATCAGAATTGAAAACAATATTCCAGAGGAGGACGGACTAAGGAATTGTAAAGAGTAAAAATTACATCTTTGTATTTATGCTCAAATGACATGCCTATAAAGCCAATTATTTTGTTTGCTTTCTTAGTAACTTCTGTACATTGTTGACTGGGTTTTAGGTTACTTGATATTGATTTTACCAAATATTTTATCTCTCTATACTCTTATTAAGCCGAGTGCTATTCATTGAGTATTTGCTTTCTTTGCTTTACATTTATTCACATTAAAACTCATTTGCCAAATTTGAGCCCAACACGACAGCTTATTTAGGTTATTTTACATATCTTCTACATGTTCATTTGAGAGTAGGCCTACGGTATTTGCAGTTGTTGTATCGTCTGCAAACTGTGAGTTTGTACAGGTAAGGCCCTTATCTATGTCGCTTATGTAAACTAGGAAAAGAACTGGCCCTAGTACCAATCCCTGGGGTACCTCGCTACTTATATTGGTCCAATTGGATGCTTTACCGTTAATGACTACTCTTTGCTTTCTTTCACTAAGCCGATTTTCTATCCACCTCAATACTCTGCCATGCGCTTTAAATTTCATCTATGAACGTTTATGGGGAACTTTGTCAAAGCACTTTGGAAGATCAAAGAATATAATATCTACAGCTTTACTATCGTCATATGGGAGGTTTGCTAAACAGGGATATTTGTTACGGAAGTCATGTTGTTTATCTTTGAGTATGTTGTTTTCCTCTAAGTGATTTACGAGCCTGTCTCTTATAAGTGCTTTTAGCATTTTAGAGGCAACCAAGGTTAAGCTAATTGGATGATACCTACTAGGTAAACATTTGCTGCATTTCTTTAGATATCGGTGTTACGTTAGCGAGTCTCCTCTCATCAGGCATAGTACCGGACTGTACCCTGGCTGTAAGGATGTATTGAAAAGCAATACCAGTGGTTTGGAGAGCTGAAATTTAGTTTCCATTAGAACTCTAGATGAGATTATATAAGGTCCAGGCGATTTGTTTAACTTGAGTTTTCCAAATATTTCAATACTTCTCTTTCTGTATTGCTGATATTGCTTAATCAATCAATCAATCAATCAATGGGGGCATAGGCCGTTACAGCGCATAGTCGCACTCACCCTCCGACTCCACTCCAGGGGATCCCCTTGTGCAATACTCAAGGCATTTGCCCATCCCCTATCAAGTATTCTATCGCAATATTGGTCGACTTGTCTCAGCCATGAGTCCCATAGTCTTCCCCTAGACCTCCTCCACTCAGGGTTATCCTCTGTAGAGACCACCCGGTGAGCTAGGTCAGCATCAGCGAGATGAACCACATGCACACATAGCCGAAGTTGGCATTCACGGGCCATGCAACTAATATATCTTGTATCCGTTTCACTGAGTAGTTGCTGGTTTGAGATGTAGTCATGGTAGCAATAGCCCATAATCATGCAAAGACATATGGTACCAAAGGAATTAATGTGTCTCTTTAACCCACTTATAAGTTTCCATTTTTCACATGCAAATAATAAGACAGGGAACACCAGTGTCGTTAACATCCGCAGCTTCAGAAGAGTTGACCGCGATTCCCGATACTTTTTCCCAAATTTGGTGTGGTGGTGGCTTTGTTTTTTGCGGGGTCTGATCACAGGGCCTATCCCAAATCCGCTAGCTCGCCCCCATGGTTTCTGGAGTCCACGTCCCTTTTAGTTGCCTCTTACGACACACGGAGGAATTAAAGAGGAAGTATTCTTTATCCACTGCAACCAGTGCAAGGGTTCCTAACCGCTGGGGTTACACTTCTTTAAACTGTGTGTGTCCAGCAGGCATTTTGACTCCAACGTACCATGAATTTGGCTCTCTGTTACTTTTTTGTCTTTGGGGGAGACGCCTGTGTTATATATATATATATATATATATATATATATATATATATATATATATATATATATATATATATATATATATATATATATATATATATATAATAAAAAATAAATATATATATACAGGTATATATATACAGTATATATAATATAATATATATATAATCTTAATTTTTATTAATCTCACCACAACACCCCCAATGAAATTATAATATATATGAGGAAAAAACGCCTAAGCCCATCATTTAGATTTTTGAATTATTACTTCAGCATTATTATATACAATACCGTAGTGTTATGATAATTACTATGCAATAACAATATTTGTTTTTACCTAAAGTAACCTAGATATTGTTTGAATCCAGAAGTCTTTGATTTGGGTTGAGTGGTTGATTTAGACTAATGGTTGAGTGGTTGATTTGGGTTGAGTGGTTGATTTGGGTTGAGTGGTTGATTTGAGTTGGGTAGTAGGCTTTAGCTGAGTGGTTGATTTGGGTTGAGTGGTTGATTTGAGTTGGGTGGTTGATTTTGGCTAAGTGATTGATTTGGACTAAATGATTGATTTGGGTTGATTTTGACTGAATGGTTTATTTGGGTTCAGTGGTTGATTTGCAGAAGGCCTATAACAGAGTGGATAGAGAAGGTATGTGGAAAGTACTTAGAATATAAGGAGTAGATGGCAAGTTGCTAAAAGCAGTGAAGATGCCCTTCACTGCGGGTGCAAAGGCGCCAGTACGTGTGGAGAATGAGCAGAGCGAGTTCTTTGATCTGAATGTTGGGTTGAAACAGGGGTGTGTGATGTCCCTGTGGTTGTTTACTGTATGTATGAATGGAGTCATGGAAGAAATACAAGGAAGAGCAGTGGATGTTGGTGTATTGCTGATAAGGGAGGGAAACAAGTGGAAGCTACCTGTACTGCCGTTTGCTGATGATACAGTTCTGATGAGCGATAATAAATGGGAGTTGCAGGGTCTGGTAAATATGTTTGGAACAGTGTGCGAAAAACAGAATCTGAAGGTAAATGCTGGGAAGAGCAAGGTTATGGTCTTCGAAAGGGGTGAAGCCACAGAGTGTGAGGTTAAGTTGAACGATCAAGCTATGGAGATTGTCAGCTCATTAAAGTATCTGGGCAGTGTGCTGAGTAAAGATGGGAGTATGGATGAAGAAGTGCGGGAGAGGGTGCAACAGGGGAAGAGGGTTATTGGAACGCTGAAAGCAGTAACAAGAAATAGGGTGGTCAGCATTGAAGTGAAGAAGTCTTTGCATGACAGTATGGTAATCCCGACACTGACTTACGGAAGCGAAGCATGGACGTTGGTGGAGAAACTCAGACCAAGAGTGAGAGGGGTGGAAATGAGTTACTTAAGAAGTGTGTGCGGAGGTGTGGTGTGGAGGTATATGTGCTAGAAAGTGTGAAAAGGAACATCTTGAGGTGGTTCGGTCATATGGAACGTATTGGAAGCGAGAAAATTACTAAGGGGGTGTACGAGAGCGAGGTGGAAGAACAGAGAGGGAGAGGTAAACCGAAAGAGAGGTGGAAGGATAGAGTGATGAAGTATATGGATGAAGGCGGTGCTAGTTGGGAGGAGGGACTTCGACTTACTGGGGACAGAGGTGCATGGGGGCGTTTCGTTAGTGGCCACCTCTTCGGGGACCACGGCATCAGGCAATAGATAGATAGATAGGTAGGTTTATTTGGGTTGAGTGGTTGATTTGGACTGATTGGTTGATTTGGGTTGCGTGGTTGATTTCGGTTGAGTGGTTGATTTGGACTGTGTGGTTGATTTGTGCTGAATGGGTGATTTATGTTGAATGGTTGATTTGGGTTGCTTGGTTGATTTGAGTTCAGTGGTTGATTTACAATCTGAGTTACGTTCCAGAAACTCTGCCAGCGTGTTTTTGTTGTTTGTATTTCTTTTTTGTATTTATATTATTTTCTTATGTTTTTTCTATGTATTTTTGTTTATCTATTATTATAAACATATATTTTTAAAAACTTATTTGGACCTGCTTTCTACGAGAGAGAGAGAGAGAGAGAGAGAGAGAGAGAGCTAAGGAAAAAAGTCACTTAGCTCTGTCTCTCTCTCTGTTTGGTGCAACTTCTTTTATGCGTATACATTTTATTTCAGGCTTCCGAGAGCAAATAAGTATTTATGATATATTACTTTCCTTGTAAATGGACCACGCATCTTGTTAGATATCCGTACTTAATAGAAACACATGAAAAAGTTACAAATACACACAAAAGATAAAAGGAAGAATGAATTTCATAACCCGATCGCGTCCTTAAGCCTTTACGAAATTTGGTAAAACCACACTAAAAACGCGATCGTGTCCATTTTGGAGGCGAAATATCTGGTATACTAGTCTATATGTGGGGGTATCTGGCAACCCTTCATGGCTGTGTGAACGGGAACAAAGAGAAAACCTCAGCTGCCCAGACAGTGTGTCGCCTGTCCATGGAAGCTTACAACACTTATTGAGACCTGAAAGGGTAAATAAAAAAAACTAAATACATAATTATATATAATGTTCCGCAACTTCGAACAGGCCTCTACAAAACTAGTGAAGAAAAGACTACCGATGATGGCGTAGTGTTTTATGCCGAAACGTTTGGATCCATTATAATATATATAAATAATAATTCTAACAATTAACTATAGGGCTTCTCCATTGTAGGTTTGAACCCCTAATAATACCATTACTAATAGCAATAGCAATATAAGAATATATAAGAGGAAATGTGGCTGTGTGGTTATACTACTGTGCTCATAATTACCAATTCTCGAGTCGCAGATTGACCCAAGGTAAATGTTATTAGCTTGAAAATTGTGTTCTAATAATTTTCAAAACTTCACCACATAATTATCCCATCATCAAAGAAACTTATTGCATGAATATTTTCATAGTTAGTATACGCAATGAGTGACAATACCGAGTATGTAGGAGGCATGAGAACAACGACAAGAATGATGAAGATGCACACTGTGAAACAATCTAGCTAATGTGAGAGTACTGGCCGAGCCAAACTACGCACCATCTAAAAAGACCTCTCTGGACATCTGGTGAGAGGTTTGAATACTCGGGGGAAAAACTTAAATTACGAATTGAAGTAAACATTGAATATTCAATGTAATCGTTTCTCTTCATTGTTTATACATGCAATCCCATATTCCAACACTAATAATTAATGTCTTAGAAAAGATCAATTATATCAGACAACAATATCTACGTTATTAATTAATCATATCAAGCTGTATGTACTGTATGTGAGTGAGAGAGGTAGAGGGAGGGAAAAAGTATGAGTGAAATAAAGAAGATAGGAAAGTGACTCTTGTGTGTGAGCCTGATATTATGTTTGCCCACGTGTGATGCCGCTGGTGAGGGTGGTGCGGTGCAGGGAGAGAAAATAGTGTCAAGTTGGTGGTGGTGGTGGTGGGAGTGAAAACATTTAAATCAAGTATTAGGGATGTTGGGATATGATATTTGCCCATTTAGTGTGGTGGTCACAATATATTATTATTATGGTTAAATTCATAATTTTTTACCAACCAACTTTACTTATAAACTCAATTAATGAAATTAACGAATACATGTGGCACTCCAAGGATTCGAACCCAGGATACTCACACCGAAATTCCGCGCATTTATGCATTAATAATAATAATAGTTCTTAAAGCTAGCGCATGCCAAGCCAGCTAAGGATAGCCCAATAAGGCCGATTAGGCGTATTTGCATTGGGGTCCTGTACTACTATCCCATCCCCTTGCTCACGAGGGACGGTAACGACTCAGTGCTTGTGATAAACCTTTAATGCGCCGAGCGTGGGCGCGACCCTGGGACCTTCTGGGTGGAAGTCCAAGACGCTAGTCACTACACCAGCGAGCTGCTATCAAGACAGACGGTTTTATTCATACTAAGAATGAAATCTTATAGTACAGGTGTATATAACTACCTTAAGTATCCCCTTTAACATCATGATTCTTAATTCCTTGTATTATGGGTAACACTAGATCATTTGGTAAACAAAGAAAAGGCTTATCGTAGTCAAAGATGATGTTGTTGTTGTTGTTGTTGTTCCCCAAGCTGCCTGGCCGAACAGCCCCAAGGCCCCGAGCAAGGCCAAGGCCATAACCGAGCGCCCCCACAGAACCCTCCCTGCCGACCACAATAAAGCCTGGGTGACCGAAGCCACTCCAAGTCAAAGATGTAATAGGTATTGGTATTGATGCTGAAAAAATGATGGATATGATCATGGTGATAGACATATTAATGCTAATGATGGATATGATCATGGTGATAGACATATTAATGCTAATGATGGAATAATAAATAACAATTGTGGTAATGATGCTGGTGGAGGTGGAGAAAACAATGATGGTGATAATGTTGAGTATATTGTGTGTGTGTGTGTGTGTGTGTGTGTGTGTGTGTGTGTGTACTCGTCCGGGGAGAACAGTAGAAGTACATATTATGGCTGCGATTATTAATATATTTTTTATTAATTTCACCACACCACCAAACACCTCCAATGAAATTAATGAAAGTATATATGTGATCCACCGGGATTCGAACCTGGGTTATCACACACATATTTATCGGAATATAATAGCTTAAATAATAATAATAATTAGGGTAGTTGACGATATGGATGACAATGTCAGGAATTTACTTAAGTACTTATGATGGTTAAATTGACGGTGGAGGTGAAAATTATGAATGGCAAAGTGCTGTGAAGTACCCAGTTAATTTGTGATAGTGTTAGAAGTTTCAAAGTTTCGGTAGTATAATATATTGTTCTTGCTACTTACAGACGATTTAAGATTTAAAAGAAGATTGATGAGACAGTTTGTAGAAGTAACGTTAGTTGATGTATAAAAAGTAAACATATTGCCAGTAGTAGCAATTAAAGCATATTAGCAGCACTACGGTAGTAGTAGTAGTAGTAGTAGTAGTAGTAGTAGTAGAAGTAGTAGTAGTAGTAGTAGTAGTAGTAGTAGTAGTAGTAGGATAATGCATAATACAATATTTAATAAAAATCAAAGAAACACAATAATATTCCACGATGATTAGTCTGAGTGCAAACCCCGGAATAGGAAGCAGCGGTATGACTACCAAATCGTGTGCATTGATGACTGTTCCGACCTTGTTTAGGGTCCAAAGGAGGAATGCACAGGCTGAGTGGTGTATTGTAAAAACAAAAGTAGTAGTAGTAGTAGTAGTAGTAGTAGTAGTAGTAGTACTTGCTCTCGTGTTCCCGATTTCGACTCCTCTGAATTCTCAACTTTATGGCTCAAACTTTCCTGTCATTCTCTTACTAAATATAGCTGTGCTGCCTATCTTTCCCATAACTCTACCAACTTTATGGCTCAAACTTTCCTGTCATTATCTTACTAAATATAGCTGTGCTGCCTATCTTTCCCATAACTCTACCAACTTTATGGCTCAAACTTTGCTGTCATTCTCTTACTAAATATAGCTGTGCTGCCTATCTTTCCCCTAACTCTACCAAATTTATGGCTCAAACTTTCCTGTCATTCTCTTACTAAATATAGCTGTGCTGCCTATCTTTCCCATAACTCTACCAACTTTATGGCTCAAACTTTCCTGTCATTCTCTTACTAAATATAGCTGTGCTGCCTATCTTTCCCCTAACTCTACCAACTTTATGGCTCAAACTTTCCTGTCATTCTCTTACTAAATATAGCTGTGCTGCCTATCTTTCCCCTAACTCTACCAACTTCCCAAATTCTTTGACTATCTAAACTCTATAGTGGAACACATTCTATCCATTTCTCCTTTCTCAGAAATTTCCATCTTAGGAGATTTCAACGTTCACCACCGCCAATGGCTCTCCTCTCACACTACTGACCAACCTGGTGAACAAGCCTACGTCTTTTCTATCCTAAATTACCTAGAGCAGTTAGTTCAGCAACCCACCCGTATCCCGGATCGCCTCGGAGATCGGCCCAACATTCTTGACTTGTTTCTAACTTCTAACCCTTCTTCTTATACTGTCGATCTTGTCTCTCCTTTGGGCTCCTCTGACCATAAACTTATCTCTGTCACCTGTCCAATCTCTCCAGTACGGCGACCCGATCCTCTTAGCCAGCGGCCCTTGTGGCACTTTGGCGCTGCCAACTGGGAGCCTCTCCGGCAGTACTTCTTTGATTTCTCATGGAATGATTTCTGCTTCCGTGGCCGGGGGCCCTCGGAGAGTGCTGAACGCATTACCGAGGTAGTCCTATCGGGCATGGAAGCATACATTCCATTCTCTTTCTCTCAGACTAATGCTAACAAATCTTGGTTTACTCACGCCTGTTCTACTGCTGTCCGCAATAAGGAGGAAGCATTCAAACGGTACCGACGCCTTAAAACTCATGACTCTCATTCTTCCTATGTTTCTGCCCGGAATCAAGCCAAGTCTGTTTTTAGATTTTTTTTTTTTTTTTTTTTTTTTTTTTTTGTCTATATTCCAACTACTTCCTCTCGGGCATAGGCTGAGAGCCTTTACACTACACCGCTGAACACGGTGAGGCCCGTGAGGTCTTGCTCCAGTCTAGGGAGTGAGACATGCAAAGCACCCCGGCTCGAAGCAACTCCATCTCTGAAGCCGCTTTGCCTCTGCGCTTCACCGTCTCATCCCCTACACTCTGACCCTCACTTTCAGAACGCCACCTATTGAGCAATTAACTCACTAGGCATTGCCCCCCTGTAACATATTTTGAATATGGGAATATTCATACAATGCTATTTAATCAGGGAACAATGAGGGTATTTTTTTTGGCATTTCGGTGTGCTGTGGTAATGCACTGAAACTAGGTACAGCACAAATCCCATCCAAATCATATCTTCCCAATGACATATTGGGATTCGAACCTGGGTCCATTGGATTACCAGTCCAGTGGCAAGACCACTCTGCCACCTCCCCTTGCCAAACACTCTTTCATCAATAATAAATGCACTGAACTATCCAACTCTAGCTCTTCCCAAGCTTTCTGGCATCTAGCCAAAAACCTCTCCAACAATTTCTCTTCCTCGTCTTTCCCTCCCCTTTCCCACTCTGATGGCACAACCATCACTTCTTCCTCTGACAAAGCTAAACTCTTCGCTCAAACTTTTGCTAGAAGCTCCACCTTGGATGATTCCGGTGCTGTTCTCCCCTCTCCACCCTCCTCTCTCTTACTTATGCCTAATTCCTAATCTCTTCTAAAGATGTATTTTCTACCCTCTCTGGTCTTAATACTAAGAAGGTGTACGGTCCGGACGAAGGCATACGGTCCGGACAGTGTTCCTCCTGTTGTACTAAAAAACTGTGCTTCCGTGCTGACTCCCTGCCTAGGCAAACTCTTTCATCTCTGTCTATCTTCTAACGTCTTCCCTTCATCCTGGAAGTTTGCTCTCATTCAACTTGTCCCAAAGAAGGGTGACCGCTCTCAGCCCTCCAACTATCGTCCAATTGCTCTCATCTCTTGTATTTCTAAAGTTTTTGAAACTACTCTTGCTTCCAAATTTCTTAAGCATTTCTCTTCTCATAATCTGCTCTCAGATCCTTAAGGGTCGCTCAACTGGTGATCTTCTTTCATAACTTACTAACTCTTGGTCATCCTCCTTTCGGGACTTCGGTGAGACTTTTTCTATTGTACTAGACATATCGAAAGCCATCGATAGACTCTGGCACAAATCTTTAATTTCTAAACTACCCTCCTTCGGTTTCTATCCCTCCATCTTTGCTTTTGTCTCTAATTTCCTTTCCGGCCATTCCATAGCTGCGGTTGTGGACGGCCATCGCTCACTTCCTCACCCTATAAACTCTGGTGTTCCTCAGGGCTCTGTCCTACCTCCTATTCTCTTTCTAATTTTTATAAATGATCTCAACTGTACCTCAATTCCCATCCATTCATACGCAGACGACTCAACCTTACACTACTCCATTAGTTTTTCAGAACGCCCCAGCCAGCAATCCCTCAACGACAAACGTAATGAAGCCTTAGAACACTTAACCCCTTCAGACTCATATGACGCAGAGGTTGCCAGATTAGCAATAAGAAATAGAGTTATCTCACTCTTATAATTACCTCTCCAAATTAGTTTTCTGCCCACAGCTAACTCAAAGACAACTGCAGAGGTTGAAGTAACTAAACTAAAGGTTTCTAAATACCCCTGATGATAACAAAGGCTTTAAAGTATCCCTAATAGGCTCAAAATCACGTCATATGTTGGAGAGGGTTAAATTCTGATCTAACTTTTATCTCCAATTGGGGCAGAGAAAACCTTGTTACCTTTAACCTAAGAAGTGCGCACCGTATGTAGTGAACACCATGCCCTCGTGCGGACCTATTTCACTGTTTCCATCACTAAAATCGTTATTTTACCATAAATATCATTAATACTTATCCATATACGCCTATTTTACGTCTAATATGAAGATATTAACATGTTACAACAATAAAACAAGTGGAAACAGTGTTTGGCTGGTCAAAATTGCGAAATGAGAGCGAGTGTTTCATTCATCAAGTGTGAGCCAGCCTGGCCTACATCCACCCCTCACGATGCCTGGAGAGACACTGACGTCTCTCTCCTTATCTCTCGCTCTTTCTCACGCTTGGTAACACATATGACCACGCCCTGCTAGCAACTCGCTATTGTTAGCACGAAAGTAGACCACATAATTAGGGGAAAACAGGGAAAATAGGTGATAATTGAATGGGGGGGGGGGAAAAGGAGGGGATGTGGAAGACTGATATGTGGCATGGCCGAGGGGCAAAAAAAAAATAAAAAAAATAAAAAACAAGTTTCAAGTGCTACTGGGGTGTTATAAATGTTTTTTTTTAGGCCTAGGATCATAAGAGTCTTCCCGCAGTGGCCCAGTAAAAACTCATAAGAGTCTCCCCGCAATTGACGGGTTAATGCTTCCAAAACCCAATTTCTCCATCTATCTACCCGTCCGTAACTCCCAGCGGACTATCCCTTATTCTTCGACAATACAAAAATCAATCCTTCATCTCTAAAAATGATTGGTGTCTCTTTTTCTTCTGCTCTCATTTGGAAGGACCATATTACCAGTCTTGCTAAGGCAGCTTCCCAGAATCTGGGTGTGCTCAACCGCCTTAGGGGGTTCTTTACCCCTGCACAGCTTCTTGCTCTGTACAGGGGCATAGTGCGTCCTTGTATTGAGTATTGTTGACATATGGGGGGAGGTTCCTCTCACACCGCTCTCCTAAACAAAGTTGAAAGGAAGGCCTTTCGTATCATTAACTCCCGTCCACTCAACAACTCTGCAATATCTCCCTCTCCGCCGCAATGTTGCATCTCTCTCGCTATTCTATTGCTACTATAATAATCAGTGTTCCTCAGAGCTTTCCCAGTGTATACCACCTCCTTTACGTAGGGCACGTGGTACCTGTCTTGCAACACAATCCCACCCCTGCTCTGTGCAACTCTCCAACCCAAGAGTGAAATGTTACTCTCAAACTTTCTTCTATTCAACAGCTGAGCTCTGGAACTCTCTCCAGAATCAGTCTTTCCCTCTTCCTATGACTTAAATTTCTTCAAACTCTCTGTGTCCAGGCATTTTGGCTCGAACGTCCCTTGATTTTGGCCCTGTCACTCTTTCAACTATGGGGGAGGCACTCGCTATAGGCAGTTCTGCCTTTTGCCTCCCTCACTAACATAGAAACAAAAAAGTAGTAGTGTAGAAGTAGTAGTAGTGGTAGTAGTAATAACAGCGCAATAATGATGACAAGGGTATTAACTATCAGGGTAATAATGATGTTAGTGATGATACGACCAGTGGTAGTGCAGCATTGGGAGTAAAGTGAGGGCTAGTGTTGGTGGTGACAAGGGTATTAACTGTCAGGGTAATAATGATGTTAGTGATGATACGACCAGTGGTAGTGCAGCATTGGGAGTAAAGTGAGGGCTAGTGTTGGTGGTGACAAGGGTATTAACTATCAGGGAAATAATGATGTTAGTGATGATACGACCAGTGGTAGTGCAGCATTGGGAGTAAAGTGAGGGCTAGTGTTGGTGGTGACAAGGGTATTAACTATCAGGGTAATAATGATGTTAGTGATGATACGACCAGTGGTAGTGCAGCATTGGGAGTAAAGTGAGGGCTAGTGTTGGTGGTGACAAGGGTATTAACTATCAGGGTAATAATGATGTTAGTGATGATACGACCAGTGGTAGTGCAGCATTGGGAGTAAAGTGAGGGCTAGTGTTGGTGGTGACAAGGGTATTAACTATCAGGGTAATAATGATGTTAGTGATGATACGACCAGTGGTAGTGCAGCATTGGGAGTAAAGTGAGGGCTAGTGTTGGTGGTGACAAGGGTATTAACTATCAGGGTAATAATGATGTTAGTGATGATACGACCAGTGGTAGTGCAGCATTGGAGTAAAGTGAGGGCTAGTGTTGGTGGTGACAAGGGTTAACTATCAGGGTAATAATGATGTTAGTGATGATACGACCAGTGGTAGTGCAGCATTGGGAGTAAAGTGAGGGCTAGTGTTGGTGGTGACAAGGGTATTAACTATCAGGGTAATAATGATGTTAGTGATGATACGACCAGTGGTAGTGCAGCATTGGGAGTAAAGTGAGGGCTAGTGTTGGTGGTGACAAGGGTATTAACTATCAGGGTAATAATGATGTTAGTGATGATACGACCACTGGTAGTGCAGCATTGGGAGTAAAGTGAGGGCTAGTGTTGGTGGTGACAAGGGTATTAACTATCAGGGTAATAATGATGTTAGTGATGATACGACCAGTGGTAGTGCAGCATTGGGAGTAAAGTGAGGGCTAGTGTTGGTGGTGACAAGGGTATTAACTATCAGGGTAATAATGATGTTAGTGATGATACGACCAGTGGTAGTGCAGCATTGGGAGTAAAGTGAGGGCTAGTGTTGGTGGTGACAAGGGTATTAACTATCAGGGTAATAATGATGTTAGTGATGATACGACCAGTGGTAGTGCAGCATTGGGAGTAAAGTGAGGGCTAGTGTTGGTGGTGACAAGGGTATTAACTATCAGGGTAATAATGATGTTAGTGATGATACGACCAGTGGTAGTGCAGCATTGGGAGTAAAGTGAGGGCTAGTGTTGGTGGTGACAATGGTGGTATCCCTGTGGAAGGGTTGGGTCTGCATATATAATATATATATATATATATATATATATATATATATATATATATATATATATATATATATAGGCCTACATATATCTGTGTATTTATGTGTGTTATACTGTACTGTATATTAAACAGGAGTAGCAAGCTTGTTATTGTATTGATTGTGGAAGTGGTGTAGGTGTTGATGTACGTGACTTCGTTTTTAGTTGTGGTGATAGTGGTGGAGATAATGATGATGATGGGTTAGGTGACAACATATTGGTGGTGGGGTATTTGTGATATCGGTGTTGGTGATGATAGTGATGTTGGTTGTATTAGTAGTGGACGTGGTGGTTGTGGTGATAGTAATGCTGTTATATTGGCGGTAGTGGTGCAGGTGGTAGTGTTGATGGTATTACTGGTGGTGGTGGTGGTGGAGGTCTTAGTGTTGATGGTAATAGTGGTGGTGGTGGTGGAGTAAGAGAGATATTGACAGTGAGAGTAAATATGATCGCGATACATGTTTAGCAAATAGACATTGGCTTCGAACACATGCACGCACCTTCTCTCTCTCTCTCTCTCTCTCTCTCTCTCTCTCTCTCTCTCTAACACTAGTTATTGGTTAAGTGAGTGAAGTGTAATCGCAGGCATATGTTGGGACGTGCACAGCTCCGACAAAACCAGAACTAAGGGTAGGATGTGACTGCTTCCCTTCTTGAAGTCCAGACTCATTATGCAAATTCTAGCTAAAATATAGCAACATAATTTTAGAGAATATTCACCTGTATTCACCATTTACAACTTACTGCATCATCCAATTGCTAGCCGTGAATTTTGTATCCAGCACCGAACTGTGAGCCAAGACCTTCATATTTTTAGTTTATGTTATAGTTCTAACAGAAGAAACCTGAGCAAACGTGTTCCTCATTATTGTGGATCGAGGAAGGATATTTCACTGATGGAGAGCAGTCCAAGAGAATGGTACAATCATGGGCCAAGAGTTGATGAGGGAGCAGTCCAAGAGAATGGTACTATCATGGGCCAAGAGTTGATGAAGGAGCAGTCCAAGAGAATGGTACAATCATGGGCCAAGAGTTGATGAGGGAGCTGTCCAAGAGAATGGTACAATCATGGGCCAAAAAAAGGTTGATGAGGGAGCAGTCCCCCAAGAATGGTCCAATCATGGCAGCAAGAGTTGAATGGTACAATCATGGGCCAAAGATTTGATGATAGCATCCAATGAGAATGGTACAATCATGGGCCAAGAGTTGATGAGGGAGCAGTCCAAGAGAATGGTACAATCATGGGCCAAGAGTTGATGAGGGAGCAGTCCAAGAGAATGGTACAATCATGGGCCAAGAGTTGATGAGGGAGCAGTCCAAGAGAATGGTACAATCATGGGCCAAGAGTTGATGAGGGAGCAGTCCAAGAGAATGGTACAATCATGGGCCAAGAGTTGATGAGGGAGCAGTCCAAGAGAATGGTACAATCATGGGCCAAGAGTTGATGAGGGAGCTTCTTGTAATCCCGACTCTCATATTTCTTGACCTGTAAGGGTTGTAGATGTGGTATCCTCTCCACATTTGCTTATATAACATAGTGGGTGCTGCAACATATATGATGTGCATATTTTGCAATTCTACACAGAGCTGTCATTTTTTGTGGCAGTTTTTTGTTTAGCCAAGTCCTGAACATGAGACACCATTGTCAACTTGCAGTCAAATTTAACTCCCAGTATCTTTATAGAGTCCTCTCTATATAGCTGTTGTGTACCAGAATTAAACCAATCTCTTCTGTCTTGTTATTTCCATTGCTTGTTTTTTTTCCAGGAGCAAAGGAGACTTTCACACGTCTGCCTCCCGGATGTAATGCTTGAAAGACGTTGGTTAGTTTTGATGATTGCAGAAGCCCTCTCTTCTGTTTTGCATTTAATAGTTGAAGTACAGTCATCTGCATAAGTTTAATATTCTGGAATGAGGATGAGGAGGTCACTTAATTGTGGCACACTGCAACACCTTGTCATTGAAGTCTGTAGCAAGTACTCAGCAGTGTATCATTACTGTTATTGATATAGAGACTGAAGAACATGACTTCCAGCTCTGTTGAGGTATCCACTGTAATTTGTTGGCCTTGCAAAGAGTTTTGAAAACATGCAGTTATCCCTCCTTGTCCTGCTTGTCTGTCGCGCAGGAACCACAGAGTGTATCCAACAACTCTCCCATACATACTGGGTGTGCTGTTATTCAAGAAGGTCTGGAAGGTAAGAGTTTATGTAGCTGTGTGTTAACTCTCCGACATTTTGTCCTCCTTCATTGGCGGAAACGATGCTGCAGGACTTGGATATCATTTCTCTCTCTCTCTCTCTCTCTCTCTCTCTCTCTCTCTCTCTCTCTCTCTCTCTCTCTCTCTCTCTCTCTCTCTCATTCATTTTTAGATGGATTTGTGCAATCGTATATTTTTTTTCATTTTTGTGCACTCTCGTGCTGTCTACAAACATACACATACACGCTCACACATACACACGCATACACTCTCGTGCTGTCTACAAACATACACATACACGCTCACACATACACACGCATCACACCGTCACACGCTTACGTAGCCACAGGTGTACATCCCCCTTTCCTGACAAACACACATACATAAATATTTAAACACTTACACTTACACACAAAATAAAATACAGACCGAGACTTTCGAGAGTATTATTAGCTTCTAAAAGGCACCTCAAAATGGTAATACCTTGAATGAATTCATATTATGTAGTAAATTTACGCTGTGAATATATAAGCACTCAACTGCAACACAATTATACACACAAACAGTGCTCCTTGGCTTATGCATCCAATTTAAAACAATCAAACAATTACAAACACCCCTTATGTGCACCCCCCACAACCATAAATATTGTTGGCACTTGTTGACGCATCGGTACTCAATTATACCTCCCAGCATGAGATAGATAGAGTGTCAAACACGTATAGATAACATTATATCTAATTACATTTATTTAAACACTTACCTCAACAAGCTTACAACAAATATAGGACATTCAATCACAGACATACATACACGCGCACACATATCCACATACACAAACAAACACACACACCACCTCCCTCTTGTCTGCCAAAATTGGTGGAAGCTTCACCAGGCTCGGTCTGTAACTGTATTCCCCCCCCCCCCCCCCCCAACACACACACACACACCCACCGTTACACAAGCACACACACACAGCTAGATAGATAGATAGATAAATAATTAATTGAGCACAGAATACATCGTAAAATGTATACATAGTGCAATTATAGTTCCCAACAAGCAACATAAATGTATACATAGTGCAATTATAGTTCCCAACAAGCAACATAATGTATACATAGTGCAATTATAGTTCCCAACAAGCAACATAAATGTATACATAGTGCAATTATAGTTCCCAACAAGCAACATAATGTATACATAGTGCAATTATAGTTCCCAACAAGCAACATAATGTATACATAGTGCAAATATAGTTCCCAACAAGCAACATAATGTATACATAGTGCAATTATAGTCCCCAACAAGCAACATAATGTATACATAGTGCAATTATAGTTCCCAACAAGCAACATAATGTATACATAGTGCAATTATAGTTCCCAACAAGCAACATAATGTATACATAGTGCAATTATAGTTCCCCAACAAGCAACATAATGTATACAGTGCAATTATAGTTCCCAACAAGCAACATAATGTATACATAGTGCAATTATAGTTCCCAACAAGCAACATAAATGTATACATAGTGCAATTATAGTTCCCAACAAGCAACATAAATGTATACATAGTGCAATTATAGTTTCCCAACAAGCAACATAATGTATACATAGTGCAATTATAGTTCCCAACAAGCAACATAAATGTATACATAGTGCAATTATAGTTTCCCAACAAGCAACATAATGTATACATAGTGCAATTATAGTTTCCCAACAAGCAACATAATGTATACATAGTGCAATTATAGTTCCCAACAAGCAACATAAATGTATACATAGTGCAATTATAGTTTCCCAACAAGCAACATAATGTATACATAGTGCAATTATAGTTTCCCAACAAGCAACATAATGTATACATAGTGCAATTATAGTTCCCAACAAGCAACATAAATGTATACATAGTGCAATTATAGTTTCCCAACAAGCAACATAATGTATACATAGTGCAATTATAGTTTCCCAACAAGCAACATAATGTATACATAGTGCAATTATAGTTCCCAACAAGCAACATAAATGTATACATAGTGCAATTATAGTTTCCCAACAAGTAACATAATGTATACATAGTGCAATTATAGTTTCCCAACAAGCAACATAATGTATACATAGTGCAATTATAGTTCCCAACAAGCAACATAAATGTATACATAGTGCAATTATAGTTTCCCAACAAGCAACATAATGTATACATAGTGCAATTATAGTTTCCCAACAAGCAACATAATGTATACATAGTGCAATTATAGTTCCCAACAAGCAACATAAATGTATACATAGTGCAATTATAGTTTCCCAACAAGCAACATAATGTATACATAGTGCAATTATAGTTTCCCAACAAGCAACATAAGTGAAAACTGTAGTCCAAAAACAAAACCCTTGCCAAATAATTATATATGACACAATATGCAATATATGTAAACACTGAATATCCTCCTCGCCTTTGATCGTCCGAATAACACACACACAAACTCACGCACACACACAACTACACATACACGCACACACACATACACACACTCAAGCACGCACACACACAAACACACATACACGCACACACACACAGGCACACACACACCCATACACACACACACACAGGTACAAACACACGTAGCCTACACTCCAACATACATTGGCATACTCACAGTTTATCCTCATTCATTTGATAAATATAATTATATATTTATTTATTTGTTTGATTTTACTTTCAAAATATCCCTTCGGATATAAGTTTATGAACTGTATATTCAATTGCTCAAAACAATGGACTCAGACGGTTTTATTCAAGAAGACGAGTGAGACATAGAGACAGAAGAGTTTTTGCAACCAGCTCGTTCATAATCGTGCCTTCACAGACATAAGGCCCTCCTGGCTGGATACAATTTTGAGTTATTTAAACCTCCTTACCATTGTCTAGTTGTCTAGTATCGTAATGTCAAAGTACACTATCTTTGTTGGTACATTTTGAGCTTCATATATATATATATATATATATATATACTCACATTTGACCTTTTTTTGTGTATATAGTGTTGTTTTGTACCTATTGTAGAACACACCTTGTTGTTCATTGTGTTTATATAGTTGGCTCCTAGCTTTTCCCCATTGTTGTTGTTGTTCCCCAGACTGCCTGGCCGAACAGCCCCATGACCCTGAGCAAGGCCAAGGCCATAACCGAGCACCCCCACAGAACCCTCCCTGCCTACCACAATAAAGTCTGGGTGACCGAAGCCACTCCATGGCGGGGAGCTGAGGAGGGTGCGGAAACGCCCGGGAAACCAAAGCCCCACCCAGGGCCCTGTGCCCCTCAACAATTATGAAGAGAAAGTTGAGGGGCAAAGGAAAAATGTGACGCTTTGACTTCCAATCTTGGTAAGGTCAATCCACGGAAGAGACGCCGTCAATTGAAATCTAGAAAATATATAAGTAAAAGGAACAGTCAGAGTAAGCCATGGGTATGACAGAGACCGCTTAGTTCTCACTCTGATAGACCAGCCCATCACCAGTTTAAGAATCCACAAATACTTGTATAGCCTACATGTCGCTCAACGTGTTTTGTTGACCATGCATCTCTGTATGTATGAAACTCAAATACGTTTTCGATTTCAAATGACTTCTCAAATGTTGATTAAGATGCTATGTACATGTTGAGCCTAATGGCAAACACGCGAACAAACACACATCCCCACACACGTACAGTAAACACATACATATAGTGACTCTCCTACAATCAAACGCAAATACAGTAGGAATCACTCACACACACGCAAAACACACACATAATAACATACATATACACATGCCTACACACATACACACAAACACCCGTATGATCACACACACACACACACACACACATACACAATGGTAGTCACTCACACAAATGCTTTTCTTCTCACGTTCACATGAGCTCTTTCTCTCTCTCTCGCTCTCTCACTCTTTGTTTGATTCCTTGTCTGTTTGTCTGTCTGATACGTGTGTGTCAGTGCGGTTGTTTGTGTATTAGTATGTTTGTCTGCATATGAGTGTGAATGTGTGTCTGTTTTCTGTTCCAATGATATATTTTCCCTTATTCTCTCTCTCTCTCTCTCTCGAAAGGTGAAAAGCCTCTCAGGTGCAAGGACATCCAAGATCACAAACGAAGTAGAGAAAGTCTGGTCCAAGACTAAGGGGATGGCAATAATACCCCAGGTCAGTGGTAATGACCTGTTCCTCAAAGAAAATAAAGTCGGTGCCACAGAATCAATAATAGGAGAGGTCATGACTCTGGCTGATGAGCTCCGACTCAAAACAGACAGAGGCATGATACTTTGTAATTTGCCCAGGATGTATGGAGGGGATTGTGCTACCAGCACAGATATAGGCTTAACACCTTACGAGCGGCCTAGGCGGTAATTTATATGTACCGCCCAGCGGGGTGTTTTTACCCTAAATAGGGTTGTTTACGTGATCATTTTCATGCCTAAATAAGACCCAGAGCGTAAAACAAGTATCTATCCCTGAAAGGGCATAAACAGAGCTTTCCAATGACACCCCAACCATCCTTGTACGCTGCTGGTTTTCTTGCAACGA
Source organism: Paralithodes platypus (assembly GCA_032716605.1). NCBI lineage: Eukaryota > Metazoa > Arthropoda > Malacostraca > Decapoda > Lithodidae > Paralithodes > Paralithodes platypus. Next base: position 22,834,405 of record CM064554.1, read on the forward strand.
TCGCGCAACACGAGTGCAAAAACCATGTAATTAGGTACTTTCCCTACATAATTCCCTGTGTAGTGAGTGTGAGGGGGGAGGGAAGGATGGTTTTCACTTCAGTTGTTCCACCGCGGTGGTGAGCGGAGGTCATAGCCTTCCTACTCTCCTCACACCGCTCAGCTCTCTCTCTCAGCAACATTACGTGGTGAAAATGGCACACGACATAAGTTGTGAACCGCCACTTAGTCCATATTTATTTCACACGACAAAAGTTGCGCGCCGCCAAAGAAGGGTTAAATGGTAGGTTAGCTGACCTGTGTACCCAGAAAGGGTGAGACTTGTGGTCCGATTTGATGAGTTCTATGGGAAGCGGAACCTCTACCTCCGTGACGATGTGCATTTAAGCACTAGTGGTATAATCAAACTTGGTGATTTCCTAAATCACCATCTTTTCAGCTTGCTGAGGGCAAACAAAAATGTAGAAAGCAACCCCCAGTAAGAAAAATGTAAACCTTCATCAGCAGCTGATCTCAAACTTCCAAAAAGAGGTCCCACAAAACAATGAGTTAGTCCCTCTGTGAGCAAGAATACCTCTTAACAAATAACAGAGTTCCCTAGTAGATTGAGTGATGACCCGCAACTCCCTCTAGATTTTACACCTCAGTTGCCAATTTCTGAACCACTAGATAGTGGTTTTTCTACATCAGGTGAGGATTCACCAACAATAGGATATTGCAACACCTGTGATAGTGTACAGATAAAAAATGTGCAAGAAAATGCACTACCTCCAGAGACCCCTTTCTGTTCGGGAAACAGGGTAACCTAGGGGGTTCTAAGAAAAACCTGAATTGCCTTAGGTAGTATTATTTAATGCCAGGTCAATTAGGAATAAATTATCCAAACTTCGGGCGTTGTACAGAATGGTTTGATGTAGTGGCTATCACTGAATCCTGGATTCACAGTGATACCAAAGATTATGTTGGGTAAATTGAAATACCTGGATATAGAATGTTCCACAAAGACCGAACCATGCAGGAAGGTGGCGGAATTCTTTTGTACATCAGAGATTTTCTAAACCCAATAGACTGCAAGATCAGGTCAGAACATGAACTGCTTGGAGTAGACCTCAATCTAGGTACCGGTAACTCTATCTATAGGATTGTTCTGGTGTACAGGCCTCCACATCAAAATGTTGATAATGATAAAACTTCTGTACACAAGACTGGGTATACCAGTGTGATCTTAGGTGACTTCAATTGCCTAGTAAACTGGGAAGCAAAAACTGCAGATGCTGAAAGTATACGTATTTTGAACTTTGCTAATGATACCTTCTTGACCCAGTGAGTGAATGGGGCAACTTGATATTGTGCTCACCACTGAAGATGAAAGTGTGACCAGCTTATCTCTTGGGGAATCACATGGAGGTAGTGACCACAATCTAGTTAGGTTCTCTCTTCGTACCTTTAGCAGCAGACCCACCAGTCCTCAGAGTGCAAAACTAGATTTCCGTTGTGCAAATTTTGAAGGCCTTCGGCGAAGCTTTTCACAGATCAGACTTGAGGGTGAGAATGTTAATGCGATTTGGTGCTCATTCAAAGAGCAGTTTATGGCTCGACAAGCTGCATTCGTTTCTACTAAACACACCAAATCAGGATCAACCCAACCAAAATGGTTCACAAGTGACATAGCTTCAGCAATTAGAAAGAGAAAGGTTACATACAGAAAGGCCAAAAGAAGTCAAGACCAAAGAGATTTAGAGTCCTTCAAAAATATGTGTAGAAGAGTGAAATCTGTTATAAAGGAAGCAAAGTAGATTGAAGAACTCAGGGTTGCAGCCCTCTGCAAAGAGAGTCCTAAAGATTTCTTCAGCTATGTGAACAGCAGGAAGCCATTCAAAAGGAGGATTGGACCTCTAAAGGATCAAACAGGCCAACTACAAACCTCTCACACTGATATAAATAAATCCATAAACAACTATTTTGCTTCAGTATTCACAAGGGAAAATACCAGTGACATGCCAATTCCAGGATTAGTGCATGAGGGTGAAGTTCTTAGCAGAATCAGATGTACCCCAGAGGATGTAGCAAAAATAATAGATAAGTTAAATATCTTCAAGTCATCCGGCCCAGATAGCTTTATTCCTCGAGTTGTACGTGTAGTGCGAGATGAAATCGCACCTTTCTTAGCAGACATCTTCAATAAATCACTAGAAAATGGAGAAATCCCTGAAGAATGAAAACTGGCCAATGTGACCCCAATCTTTAAGAAAGGGGATCACGAGTGTCCCAAGAATTTTCGGCCAATTAGCTTGACTTCTATCATAGTAAAACTCTTAGAAGGGATACTAGTAGACAACATAGATGACTACCTAGAAATCTACAATTTAATTATAGATTCCCAACATGGATTCAGGCGTCACCGATCATGTCTTACCAATTTGCTGGAATTTTTCCATGAAATGCTGAGTGGGTATGACAAACGTAGAACCATCAAATACTTAGATTTTCAAAAACCTTTTGATAAAGTGCCTCATTGCAGGCTATTCTCAAAAGTGAGAGCACTAGGTATCAATACAGAGCTCACAAATTGGATAGAAAGTTGGCTAACAGGTAGACAATAAAGAGTGGTAATCAATGGTGTTTCTTCTGAGTGGACTTCAGTCACTTCTGGAGTTCCACAGGGATCTGTCCTTGGCCCACTACTGTTTATCATGTATGTCAATGACATCGATATTGGTCTGTTGAGTGTGATTTATAGGTTTGCGGATGATATAAAGCTTGGAATAAATATGAAAGACCCCAAAGGGGTTGAATAGCTCAGGATGGACCTCAACAGACTGGGTGAATGGTCGGAGACATAGCAGATGCCTCTAAACTTGGAAAAGTGCAAGGTAATTGCTATCGGCCAAGTAAACCCCAATTCAGGCTATTCATTATTGGGAATGCCTCTGGAACGGACTGACTTGGAAAAGGATTTGGGTGTTCTGATTAGCAGTAACCTAAAGTTTTCCAAGCAGTGCATTGAAATAGAGAAGAAAGCTCAGAAATTATTGGGCTATATTAAGAGTCAATTTAAGTATAGAAATAAGAAAATAGTCCTCACACTTTACAACGCTCTGATACGGCCTCTTCTGGAGTATGTTGTTCAATTCTGGTCTCCAGCACTTAGGAAAGATATAGAGCGACTGGAAAGAGTACAAGCTAGGGCTACAAAGCATATTCCATCGCTTAGAAGAATGAGCTATGAGGAACGGTTGAGAGCTCTTGATCTCTTCCCGTTGAAGACACGCAGACTACGAGGTCAGCTCATTGAAGTTTTTTAAAATACTGAATGGGTTTGACAATGTGGATTATAGAATTTTGTTTAGCCTCAATATGAATACAACACGCAACCATGGCTGGATATTAGAATTGAAAAGGTTCAGCACTAAAATCTGTGGAAACCTTTTCACATATAAGATCTGTTCTACTTGGAACAAACTTCCCTTCGAAGTTATAAATAGGTCTTCAGTAGAGCAGGCCAAGAAGAGAGTAGATAGTATTTTGCAGTCTGTAAAGAGCTGTGTAGTGCACTAAACAGTCTCTTTCTCCTTCCACTTTGAGTATCTCCTTGGAATGGACTGCAAGGTCTCCGAGATACTAACTATTCCTTGTAACTCCTTGTAACTCTCTCTCTCTCACTCACTCTCCCTCTGTCTCTCTCTCGCGGTGAATGATTTTCGAAGAAGAAATCAACTCAACACAGGACAACCAGGAAGGATGACCGAAGACCGCGAGGACAGCGACCTTTGAAGGACTTAAATGCTAATCCGTCAAGAACCACGAATTTGGATAAAGCTCCATCAAAAAGACCCAAATCCAAAACTGCCAGGGATATGGACCGAGGACATGAGGACCGAGGACACCCATGAACGTAAATGTAGATCCGACCAGAACCAAACATGTGATTGAAGAGCATTCCGTGAGCTCTAAAACCACAACTTTAAATTTTTTTTTATGCAAACGCACATAGCATAGGCAATAAATTTTCAGATTTAGAGGAATTAGTGTTTACAGAAAATGATGACGTAATTGGCATAACAAAATATTGGCTCAATACGGAAGACAGAGACTTTTTAGTAGAGTATTCACTTCCCGGTTATATGTTTGAGAAAATCCGAATTAATAGAAATGGAGGTAGTGTTTTATTTTGCATCAAAGAAAGGTTTAATCCGATCCTCATGTCAAAGCCCCAAATTGTGAACGTAAATCTAGTAAATCACACAGGTCTAAGAATGTCTTCTTCAATCGATTTGTCAAGTAGACAAACACCTTGTCTTAAATCCACGACTGACTGCATTTGTAAATTAATACAGTATTTTCCCCTGTATTATATTACTAACAACTGTCCCCTAATAACACCACTGACATTTGTCCCAGGGCAGTCATCCCTTTCCATTTTTCCCTTACCATCTTTAAACTATTGTTTCGACACTTGACCATCAGTGTTTTGGAAGACAAGCAGCCTTGAGGGGTCAATAGACCTGTTGTTCCTTGTTTTCCTTTATATTTTTTATATCCCCCCCCCCCCCCTCTCTCTCTCTCTCTCTCGTAATTGTCCAATAACACTCCTTAACGCACACGCAAGACTACACACACACGCACACGGATCCTAGCGCAAAGGCGGTCGCATTCACACATGGCCTCTGTGCACACACACTCCCTTACCTCGCTTACTTTCACACTGTATTATTCGCCTACACCCGCTTTTGAACTGGTTGTGTAGGATAGGAACGTACTCCCTCCCCTTACTTTGCGATGTGATCCTGAGTTTGATCATTGTACTAGTCGTTTAGGATTATATCCATGTGTTATGTTTATAGAAATATGTAGATACGACATCATTATGCAATTTATATACAGTATATATATATATATATATATATATATATATATATATATATATATATATATATATATATTGGAGAGTGCTGAACGCATTACCGAGGTAATCCTCTCGGGCGTAGAAGCATACATTCCATTTTCTTACTCTAAGTCTAATGTTAAAATATCTTTGTTTACTCACGCTTGTTCTACTGCTGTTCGCAACAAGGAGGAAGCATTCAAACAGTACCGATACCTTATATCTCAAGAATCTCATTCTTCCTATGTTTCTGCCCAGTATCAAGCCAAATCTGTTCTTCGACTTGCGAAACACTCTTTCATCAATAATAAATGCACTGAACTATCCAACTCTAGCTCTTCCCAAGCTTTCTGGCATATATCCAAAAACCTCTCCAACAATTTCTCTCCCTCGTCTTTCCCTCCCCTGTTCCACTCGGATGGCACAAGCATCACTTCTTTCTCTGACAAAGCTGAACTCTTCACTCAAACTTTTGCTAGAAAATCCACCTTGGATTGTTCCCGTGCTATTCCTCCCTCTCCACCTCCCTCTCTTCTATGTATGCCTAATATCCTAATCTCTTCTAAAGATGTACTTTCTACCCTCTCTGGGCATAATACCAAGAAAGTGCACAATCCGGACGGTGTTCCTCCTGATGTACTAAAAAACTGTGCTTCCGTGCTGGCTCCCTGCCTAGGCAAACTCTTTCGTTACTGTCTCTCTTCTTACTGGAAGTTTGCTCTCATTCAACCTGTCCCAAAGAAGGGTGACCAATCTCAACCCTCCAAGTATCGTCCAATCGCTCTCATCTCTTGTATCTCTAAAGTATTTGAAACTATTCTTGCTTCAAAATTTCTTGAGCATTTCTCTTCTCATATGCTACTCTCAGAACGCCAGTATGACTTCCTTAAGGGTCGCTCTACTGGTGATCTTCTTTCATGTCTTACTAACTCTTGGTCATCCTCCTTTCAGGACTTCGGTGAGACTTATTCTGTTGCACTAGACATATCGAAGGCCTTCGATAGAGTTTGGCACAAATCTATAATTGCTAAACTACCCTCCTTCGGCTTCTACCCCTCCATCTGTGCCTTTGTCTCTAATTTCCTTTCCAACCATTCCATAGCTGCGGTTGTGGACTTCCTCAACCTATCAACTCCTTTGGTACTCAGGGCTCTGTCCTATCTCCCATTCTCTTTCTAATTTTCATAAATGATATTCTCAACTGTACATTCAGTCCCATCCATTCATACGCAGATATTATATATATATACCTGTCTCGCAACTCAATCCCACCCCTACTCTGTGCAACTCTCCAACCCGAGAGTGAAACATTACTCTCAGTCTTTCTTCTACTCAACAGCTGAGCTCTGGAACTCTCTCCCAGAATCAGTCTTTCCCTCTTCCTATGACTTAAATTGCTTCAAACTCCGTGTGTCCAGGCATTTTGGCTCGAACGTCCCTTGATTTTGGCCCTGTCACTCTTTCAACTATGGGGGAGGCACTCGCTATAGGCAGTTCTGCCTTTTGCCTCCCTCAATCACATAAAAAAAAAAATATATATATATATATATATATATACCGGTATATACATAATAGAGTATATATTTATATGAATATATATTTTTTGTTCTATGTGAGTGAGGGAGACAAAAGGCAGAGCTGACTGTAGCGAGTGCCTCTTCCATAGTTTAAAGTGTGACATTTTACCATAGACACATTATGATTTATAATTACCCAAGGAATTCATCCGCCAATTTAATGGAGTTTTTGCTGAAACACCCTGCATATATATATATATATATATATATATATATATATATATATATATATATATATATATATATATATATATACCCGGTATATATATATATATTTATTACATCTTATATTCAGTAATTATTATAGGAATCCTTATTACACCTCTTAAATAATGTTAAGGTGGTTTACTTGCAGTGAACTGTGTATTAAGGGGGGGAGGGGGGGTTGAATCAATGTAACTTCCTGCTCTTGTTTTATACCCATGTCAGACTTTGCTAGACTTTACTCATGCACTTTGGAGTTCTCCAGGCACTGTCCACGTGAAACAGAGTTTTCCGTCACATGTGTTGGGTGTATGTGGGAAGGGAAGAGGAAGGTATAGAGAGAGATTTGTACTACGCTTAGACAAAGGACGTGGCCTCGATAACAGGCCCCGGAGATTATCCTCCCAACATTGGGGGAATTCTCCTTGTAATATTTTACTCATCATTTAAGCAGAATAAATATCCTGTGGCTGGATACAAGTATTTTTAATCCCCTTTACTTATAAGTATTAGCAATATATTTATTGGTATAAGGATATACGGTGGCAGGCAACATTTACTATTACTTAAAGAAGAATAGAATAATAAAGGAGGTAAACGAGAGTCTCTACATTCAACCAGAGAATCTACCAGAATCGACCAGAATCGACCAGAATCTTCAACCAGCGAAACAACCATAAACAAAAAAAATCTTAACCCTTTAAGGTAACAACAAACAAACGTTTCCTTACACACACATACACACACATATATATATATATATATATATATATATATATATATATATATATATATATATATTGTATATATATAGGTTTCAAAGCTTGAAACACATTAGATATATTCGATATAATGTTCAATGTTACCATGAGCCAGATTTAATTATCTGATGGTCGTTGTAGTAAAAGATTAACAGTGTGCGAATGGAAAATATTGCTTTACCTATGAATCTGCTTTGTGCACCTGGGTAGAACACTTGAGGGACATCGTACCTAGAACAGAGATAAAGAAAATACATTGGTATATTTTATATTATACACCGTTGTTGGAAAATTCATAAGTATATATTTTGATGAATAATTATTCATCATTGTATTGAATATTAAGCCTTTGAGGCACAGGACTGCGAATCAAGTGGTTTGTAGATCTTGCCTAAAGTGTACAAATATGCAAATCGCATGATTAGGGTTGGCTAAGCTTTCGAAAATTTGGTATACAAAATAAAACTGCGATTAGCATGAAACTTGCCTACATTTTTGTTAAAATAGGACTTCAGAGGCAATCAACCCTATTGGATTATCAAGCCAGCACACTGTAAGTCAAGAATTACGTCAGGACTGGAGCCTCTCTGCGAGAACTTGTTGCCTACAATATATAAACAGAATATATATATTGTTCTACTGGTAAATCAAATCAAGACATTGGTGAAACTGCAGTGAGTCAACCAACTGTTTGCCGGTAGCTTGGTAGACCTTAAGTAGTCAGTATATCTCAGTGAGTGAAGTGGCCAACCCTTTAACTTCTGTCTCCCATAGCGGTAGGGAGTAGTTTATACGATTAAATATAGTTCATATATTAATATTAGTCCAATACCAGTGCATATTTTTCGTAATTACATAATAGTGATGGTAACTGGGAGCTAAAGGTATGGCTTACAGTAAGCTGAACTTCCTTTGACCGGTACAAATATTGCGTATAGAAAATAAAATTTATGAACAAAACTTATAGGTCTAGGAAGTTGGTTATCCTTCTATTATGTTTATTGTTCATAGACCTATACGTTGACCTATATTATATAACTGTATATTATATAAAGTCAATTTATGAGTGTATAATTGCATATAAAATAAACATATTATTTGTTTTTCTATGTGAATGGTGGAGACAAAAAGCAGAGCTGCCTATAACAAGTGTCTCCCCCAAAGTTGAAAGAGTGACTGAGCCAAATTCAAGGTACGTTAGAGTAAAAATGTTAGGACACACAGAGCTTGAAGTAGCTTAAGAGGGAAAGACAGATTGAGGGAGAGAGTTCCATAGCTTATTTGTTGAGCAGAAGAAAGACTGAGACAATTGGTTCAGTCTTGGGTTAGAGAGTTGGACAGATTAGGGGCGAGAGTGTGTTGAGAGGTGGAGGTGTAATTATAAGGGAGGAGGTACACACTGAGAAAGCTCAGAAGAACACTGATTATTGCAATAGCGGTAGAAGAGTGAGTGTGATACTACATTGATGTGTTTAGAGAGTGATTGAAGGGCATTGGTAGGAGTCTGGCGCAATTGTTAAATGTCCAAACTACCCTCCTTCATCAGCATATATAAGTGCAGAGGACTGTAGGTACAATTAAGAAGATCGTTAATGAATATCAGAAAGAGAACTGGAGACAGGACAGGGCCCTGAGGAACACCGGAGTTGATAGGTTGAGGAAATGAGCCATGGCCATCTATAACGGCAGCTATGGAATGGCCAGGAGACAAAGGCACAGACAGAGGGATAGAAACCGAAGGAGGGTAGTTTAGATATTAGAGATTTGTACCAGACTATATCGAAGGATTTCGATATGTCTACCACAATAGAGAATGTCTCATCAAAGTCCCGACAGGAGGATGACCAATAGTTAATATGATAAGAGAGATCACCATTAGAGCAGCCCTTAATGAAACCATACTGGCGATCTGAAAGTAGATTATGGGAAGACAGATGCTTCATAATATTAATGTAACCCTCGTGCTTGCCTGGTGGAGAATTAAATTAAATCAATTCAATCTGAGGTGCGTGGGGATAGCCGTGAACATAATATCTGTGTGTGTGTGTACTTTAGAAAATGGGTCCTACGCTATGGTATGAAATGGAATATATCATCCAAGTAGGATTTCTCCATCTCCTTGATATAAATAGGAAATGGTTAATTATTCCTAATCATGCGATGGAGATATAATACATATATATATATTATATATATATATATAACATGGAATTAGAGAGAATATTTCAAAATATCGCAACAGCGAGTCTGAATCCTTTTTCTCCTGTCGTTTCGATATAAAAAACTCTACTCATCTATTTATTAAAACTCATCTATTATTATTATTATGTTTGTCTATAGCACTTCTTTCTCTCTTTCTTGTTTTGTTATACCGGTACTTTTCCTCTCATGTCAATTTTATCCATGTCAATGTTTATCTTTCTGATTTATATGTGAAATTAATAAATTAGATTATCTGTATTAACGATTTGTCATTACTTTTTGTTTTAAGTGTACTACAGTTTCTCCTTCGATTGTCTGTATTTCTCTACATTATGTTCTCTTCTGCTTAAGTATCTATCACAGTATTTTATCATACGATTATTTTTTCTATCATACTTTATGTTTTCTTATTGCTTTCTTCCCTCATTACATTATCGCAATGATTCCTCTCTTACATTATGTGTAGCTTTCTTTGGATCCTCAAAATATTATATGAACCCCTGAAATATTATATGAACCCCTGAAATATTATATGAACCCCTGAAATATTATATGAACCCCTGAATATTATATGAACCCCTGAAATATTATATGAACCCTGAAATATTATATGAACCCCTGAAATATTATATGAACCCCTGAAATATTATATGAACCCCTGAAATATTATATGAACCCCTGAAATATTATATGAACCCCTGAAATATTATATGAACCCCTGAAATATTATATGAACCCCTTAAATCATATACTTCAGAGATGAAAATGAAGTCCGAGAACGCTTCGAAAGTGTATAGCTCCAATGTATAATCCATAGAGTACAGTCATGAACAGTAATAGGAACACAGTCATTTGAATTTGTATCGAAAGCAAAGGAGACAAAACAAAGACATATTATATCCTGGTTGGTTCAGAATTTCTCTCTAAAAGTTCAAATACTCAAATATGTGTATATATATTAGTGCTCGCGACTTTACTCTCATCCTTTTCCATTGACTCTCTTACCCCACCTCCTTTTTCTCTCTCCCCACAATACACACTCTCATTAATTGGCTTTAGTATCAACACCGTCTCCTCTCTCTCTCTCTCTCTCTCTCTCTCTCTCTCTCAAATATATTTGAATTAATGCCTGTATTTCTCCATTTCCACATTCCACACCCAATTCAGTAGTTCCCGAGCAGGCATAATACCTGTAGATCAATTACTCAACTAGGTTGTGTTATGAAGATATTTTTCTTATAACTCAAGTATTGTAATATTATGGAATTTAGGCCTGTAAAATTATAGAAATAACAAAAAACTAAGTAACTAAATAAATATATATATAAATATATTTTATTTTTATTTTTCTATATTCCAACTACTCCCTCTCGGGCATAGGCTGAGAGCCTGCACATTCACCGCTCAACACGGTGAAGCCTGTGAGGTCTTGTTCCAGCCTAGGAAGTGAGACAAGTGAAGCACGAGCTACAACCAGCCCTCATTAACCTGCCATCGCAGACGCGCGGCTCTTGGTTGCCCACTCTGACTCGAAGCAGTCCCACTTCTGAGGCTGCTTCGCCTTTATGCTTCACTGTCTTATCTCCTCAACTCGGAACCTCACTCTCAGAATGCCACCTATTGAGCAATGAATTCACTAGTCATTGCCCCCCTGTAGCATATTTTGAATATGGGAATATTCATACACTGCTATTTAATCAGGGAACAATGAGGGTATATATTTGGCGTTTCGGTGGGCTTTGTGGTAATGCACTGATACTAGGTACAACACAAGTTCCATCCCAATAATATCTTCCCATTGACATATCTGGATTTGAACCCGGGACCTTTGGATTATAAGTCCAGTGGCAAGACCACTCCACCACATATATACCTATATACATATTATACATAAATAAATATAATGAAACATAGCATATTACAGTGTAATGTGGCATCTGGGTATCTATAACTCTCCCAATCTACACCATCACTTTCGTCCGCTTTTGATAATTTATTTACATCAGTCACTCCCCGGTCGTTCTGCATTTATTCCAACCTGATGGATTACTTTGCCTGGTTGTGCAATAATCCATAGTCGGCAGTTCAACCTTGTCATGCATAATATGAATACTTGTATACAATTTAACACACACGTTTGTGAACAAATGTTGATATCATATAATAAGCCAAATACATGCTTATATATGTATATTTGTCTATGTGAGTAAGGAAGACAAAGGCAGAACTACCTGTGACGAGTGCCTCCCCCAGAGTTGAAAGAGGTACAGGGCCAGAATCAAGGAACATTCGAGCCAAAATGGCTAGACACACGGAGTTTGAAGCAAATTAAGTCATAGGATGAGGGAAAGACTGATTCTGGGAGAGAGTTCCAGAACTCAGCTGTTGAATAGAAGAAACATTGAGAATAATGTTTTACTCTTGGCTTGGAAATTGCACAGAGTAGGAGTGGGATTGTGTTGCAAGATGGGTTCTACGTGTTTTACGAAGAGGTGGTGGTATACACAGAGAGCTCTGAGGAACATTGATTATTGTAATAGCTGTATAATAGTGAGAGAGATGCAACACTGCGGCGAAGAGAGAGAGATTGCAGAGAATTGTTGAGTGGACGTGAGTTAATGAGATGGAAGGCTTTCTTTTCTACTTTGTCCAGCAAGAATGGAAGATGTTAGAGAAGAGACAGAGACAGAAGAGTTTCCCTGGGCAGGGAGTCAGCGCTGAAGCAAAGTTTTGAGTACAAAAGGAGAACACCATCCGGTCCATACTCCTTCTCAGTATTAAGCCCAGAGTGGGTGGAAAGTACATTCTTAGATGAGATTATGATGTTATGCATAAGTAGGAGAGGGAGGAATAGCACTGGAATCATCCATAGTGGAGTTTTTAGCGAAAGAGTTAGCGAAGAGTTCAGCTTTCTCTCGTGACTACCGTCACGGTAGTGCCGTCAGAGTGGAGAAGAGAAGGGAAAGACGATGAAGACAAATTGTTGGAGATGCTTATGGCTAGATTCAAGAAGGGTTGGGAAGAGGTAGAGTTGGATAGTTCAGTGCATTTATTATAAACATAAGAAGTATGAGATTCTTGAGTTTGAAGGCGACGGTATCATTTAAATGCTTCCTCCTTATTGCAGACAGCAGTTGAACAAGCCTGAGTAAACCAAGATGTTTTTACATTAGTCTGAGTGAAAGAAAATGGAATGTATGCTTCCATGCCCGAGAGGATTACCTCAGTAATGCGTTCAGCATTTTCCGAGGGTCCCCGGCCACTGAAACAGAAGGCAAACCCTGGGAAATCAAAGAAGCAATGCCGAAGAGCCTCCCAGTCGGCATCGCCAAAGTGCCACAACTGCCGCCTGCTGGGAGGATCAGGTAGCCGTACCAGAGAGATAGGACAGGTGACAGAGATAAGTTTATGGTCGGAGCCCAAAGGAGAGAAAAGATTTACAGTATAAGCAGAAGGGTTTGAGGTTAGAAATATGTCAAGAATGTTGGGCTGATCCTCAATGCGATCCGGGATATATATATATATATATATATATATATAGATAGATAGATATTCCGTGTAAGTCAAGGAGTTTATTAAGATCATTACTATCTATCTATCTATTGCCTGACGCCGTGATCCCCGAAGGGGTGGCCACGAAGGGGGCATAGGGAGCGTTTTTTAACTTGAAGAAGGGTCTAGAGGCAAACTATAAAATCAAAATGTTTGACATACAAAATATATCAAACGCATAATTATCACAAATATAATATACCACCACAATATCCCCACAAACTATCTACCTAGCTATTGTTAAATCGAAAGCCGGGCACCAGAACCGCCTGAAATATGTACCTTTGGAATTCAAATTAATTATCGAGTTTTACCTTTGCGAATTCGCATAAGTTCAAATTATTCTTGTTTAATTGGGTAGTTTTTACTATATCAATTAACCCTCTGATTTTCGAGTTTTCGTCCTAAACTGAATAATATCGTCTAGTGAATAAAGGAGACAAGCGCATCTTTTAATAATGAATGAGTTAACCTTTTTCAATGCTATGTCGCTACCGTAATTTATATTAACTGGTATATAGGGAAGGTGTGGTTGAGTGGTCTTACTACTGGACTTGTTAAGGTCCCGAGTTCACATCCTGATGTGTCAATGGGAAAATATTATTGGGATGGAATTAGTTCAGTGCATCACCACAAAGCCCATCGACACGCCATAAACATACACTCGGTGTTTCCAATAAATTAGCCTTGATGAATATTCCCATATTCAAAAAATGTTATGGGGGCAGTGCCTAGTAAGTAAAAAGCTAACTATTTGACGTTTGAGAGAGAGATAGAGAAAGGTGTCGGAGATTGTGAGAGGAGATAGCAAGACACTGCCAAGAAAGAGTTCCAACGGGTTAGACCATGAACGAGCCGATGTCTCGATGTCTCTCCATCTGGAATTAGACCTCCTGACACCAATGTGTTGAGCGGTTGAATCTACAGCTTATGACCGGTGGTAGAGTTGAGACTTAAAATATAAAAATTATAATAATAATATACAGCCTACACAAATATTGAATGTAGATACGGATAAGGATAAGTCAAGACTCTCACCCTTAGATTTTGATATATCAGGCCTAAGCTGACTAATATCGTATTAATGGCGGCTAAAATGTACTGTTTATACCTTATCTTGTGCCAGGTGGGTCTTATATTTACTCTTTTTGTTTTACTTATTTAGTTTGGAGATATGAAGACAATTCACCTAATTAGCTTGGCGATTTTAAGACTCTTCACACCATTAAGGTGTCGAGAACGGTAGTAAGGCTGCAAATAAGAGACATTTTTCTACAATTAATATATTTGGCTTGAAGAGTTTTTTTTTTTTTTTTTTTTTTTTTTTTTTTTTTAAGTTTGACGGGCGTCTGGGGAGGGGTGTTTGGTCTAGTCGCAAATACACTAGTTGCTCGAAAATGACTGGATCAATTATAACCCTGACATAAAAATGAAGCATTAGTACGTTGCACCAGATACTGTTAACCCCTGTAGGTACTGTACAGTACAACAACGTGTATCTTCCTTTAATTATATTTATTATTAGGGGATTTTATGAAGCTTAGGAAAGATATGTATGAATCCATTGGGTAAATACTATCTCAATACACCCTCTGAATTCGAAAATTCCTTCCTCAACTGAAGACAATCGTCTAATGATAATGAAGAAGTGCATCCTCCTATATTGAAAAGGTTAATGGGGCGCATTGGTACAGTACGTGGCTATTTCAGATCGCCAATCATTTATTCAGTATTTTCGTAGCGTTCTCTTTGTCTGTCTTCCTTTTCCTCATCATTGCATTATCTGTTTTCTTTGTTTTCTTTTCCTTTTATATTGATAATTGCTGAAGCTATAAAATTCAACCTGTTCTTTAGAGTTTATATATATATAAAAACTAAAAAAATAAAAAAATAAAAATGAGATAAGGTTTTGATCAGAGGAGCCCAACGGAGAGAACAGATTTACAGCATAAGCAGAAGGCACAAAAGTTAGAAATAAGTCAAGAATGTTTAACTGATTAACACCATTCCCCAAACCTCATCCCCTCCACATCTACTCCTTCCAACCCACAAACCCATCCCACTCCTACTTCCCAAATCCACCCCATCCTAACCAACCCAATCCCCACCACCTTTACCTCAGTCCCCACTCCCACCACCACATCCTTCACCCACCCCACCCCCGTGCAATAGCACCTAACACACACCGTACACATAACATCAACATCCTTCAATTAAACATAGATGGCATAAACGCCAACAAATAAGAATTCACACACTTTATCAAACAACATAATATACTTATTGCCATCTTTCAAGAAACAAAACTACACAAAACACAAAAAACACTCACATTGCATAACTACATCACCATTAGACAAGACTAGGCTGTCGTCGGCATCGGTGGAATCACCACCCTGGTACAGTCATCAGGATTAATTTGTTTCATTTTCCCTGTTAGTAGCACTGCACGGCAGAGAGGTATCCCCTCTACCCCCTTTCCTTGTTGGTGCCATACCCCCACCTAAACCCTCCCATTTTCTCTCCGACCCCAGAACTACACCCACCCTCCCTGCTCTCGCTCTTACCCAGCTAGGAGCTACTTCTGGCACCTCACCGATTACATTTATTCTAAACACCTGATGAAGGAATGGAGTATTTCACACACATCTCTCGACCACCATCTCCGGTACATTAAACATATGAAATAAACGGAACTTATAACCTGAAGCTGCTAATTACTACCGTTACTAGTAGGGTTAACGTTACTGTATAGTGATATGGATATACCAGGTATGAGGGGTAAAAATACACACATATAATTATATAATAAAGGTATAATGAGATTATTTGGTTATACACGAAACTGTTATACAGAGTGGTATTGTAGTAGAATAATTATAGATCAGTTCAATATTATAATTGTTGTAGTTAGTCTGAGATATAATAAATGGGCGTTATATAGTTATTAAGTAATTATTCTTAACAGGTGTGAATTCAAATTATCTTGAAAGTTATCTCAAGAGAATAAGCTTGAATAGGCCTGAAGCTTTCAATGGTATTATGTGGAGTAGATACTCTACGTCTTGCCATTACTCAGGGAGTATTTAACACAATTTGCTATGTTTCAACCCATATCCATGGCGGACGCCCCCCTTAACTTGGTTACAACACAAGATACCTGATAAAATAGAGTAACCTTATGGCAAGGTTTTAAGGGTAAGGTAACACAATGAATAAGTCCTTCCCTAATGTATGGGTGAACGTAATTTTGAGGGAAAGGGAACTTTAAAATAAGACCCTCCCTAAGGTATAGATGAGCGTATGAGTGCCTGAGGGGTAGTTAGTACTAATAGGGCATATATATTGGTTATCAACCCTTCAGTATTATTTAGCCTGTTTAAGTCAAGTAATATTTTCAAAGCTGGAGCCTCTTTTCAGAAACTACAGTACCTTGCCCTAGGGTAGTTCGTGTCCCGTTTACATAGAGTAGTTTTACATTATGGCCAATTAGGAAAGCAATATGGCCTAATGATTGGGTAGATAGCTATGTTAAGAGTGTTGAATTTACGTAATGCAGTCACATGGCCGACTCACGGGGCACATTCTCGGCAATAATTCATAACATGTATTGGCAAATTAGCTGTTTACACTTAATGAGTCCTGAATTGTCTGGAAGCAGTGAAATTTGTGGTGACAATCATTAAGCAAATGTTTAGATCTCTGTATGCGGTGCTAATGAGTAGTTATATTAGTATTAAATAATGTTATGGTTTATTTTGTGTGTTTATTGATGGGAGAGACACAGACGGTCCTCGTTGTCTCAAGCTTGTTACGTAGCCGAACCTGAGCCATTATACAACGATGAAAAGGAAATACAACTTCGCGTGGATTAGTTTGGCAGCTTTATTAGAGTATGATAGTTCAACAGTATTAAACCATGAGTGAATCACCTCACCTTAAACAACATTCCTATAACACAAACACACACACACACATGCACACACACACACACAAAATCCTTGATGTAACATACGATACATCAATGTCATTTAAACATCATATTACAAACATAAAAAAATAAACTGACACGAAGAGTAAACATCCTCAAGTCACTTGCCCACACAACATTTAGATATAACAAAGAAACTACCACCTCAGTATACAAACAATATTATGTTCATTGATGGAATATGCTAGCCTTGCTTGGGCCTCTAACCTCTCTGAAACACATCACAAAACCCTACAGACCATACTTAACAAAGCCCTTAAAATAATCACTGGCTGCACAGCTACTATATCTACAGACTACCTACACCAGGAAATCAAAGTCCTCAAAATCAAGGATCACCTTGAAATAAGAGGCACATATTTCTCGCCGCAGCCTCCACAAACCAACACCACCCATTACACTACATGGCAGAACATCCACACACACCAAGAAACATAAAAAAAAAACACCAAGCACTCTATCATACACAAATATTGTTTTTAGTCCCTCCTTGCCCACCCCAAGCCAGCCTCCAGAAGCATATCCATGCTCAAATCACCCACCAATCCATCCAGCCACTCAAAGGCAACACTCAGCTACATGCACAGCCTCCTGAAGACCATCCCTCCGAAATTCTCCTTTCCCGTGAGGACACGTCTATCTGCCTAGGCTGCGAAGTGGGCACCATCCAGCCCATCTAAGTTATCATTATCAAAAGTGGCTGGATGACTCCTTCCAGGACATCTGTCTGGGTTGTTGCACAACACCGCACACTATCAAACACATTATGGAAGACTGCATAACACACAACCACTTACGCCAACAACACAACACACATTCCTTGAGAACTTTGTGGGAAAACCCGGTCTCAGCCATGGCCTTCCTTAGGAGCTCGGGGCTGATCGGCCAGACAGCCTAGGGAATGACTACTACTACTACTACTGATTTCCAAGGCAATCAGGAATAGGGGTAGGTTGCTGGACTGGTTATTTAGGATAGCATAGATGTATTTATATATAGATTTATGCAGGTGCCAAGTGTGCTACGACTAAAACTTTGTCAGAATTAGTTGAACATTGCTTAAAATACAGCAAAGACACTCACACAGCATATTATAGTACTACATCAGAAAGAACAGGGTTTAATACAGCAAAGACACTCACACAGCATATTATAGTACTACATCAGAAAGAACAGGGTTTAATTATTGCTGGAGTGCAGATAGTTCTTTTGAAGTTTTATATAAATTAAATAATATAAATAGTTTACATTTTGTACAGTTTTGACTTTTTGACAATGTATACTAATTTCCCGGTAATAATAGTATATGAGGCTCTTGAACATATTATAGACTTAAATTACAATCGATATGAGAAAAACGGTAATCATTACATTAATACCAATACTTACCTAACAAAGGGCTTGGCTTAGTTCTACATTTATAGATCATACTATTTTTGTATAGAATTAAACTTAACAAAAACAATAGTTAATTTATTACTTTTGAATTCATATTTAAAATTTGGCCCCTATGCATTTAAACAAATACAGGTGTTACGCGAGTTATGACAAATAGTTTCAGAAAGAAAAGATTAGGTTATGCAAATCTAAGTACAAAATGTTTTATATACATGTTTTTTTCTGGGTCAGTGTTTAATAATCAGTCATTTAAATTTGACGGTTAGTGAGGTGGTGTGGGGTGAGAGGGAGAGAGTGAGTACGCAAGAGCCACTATGCGGAAGATTGCTGTTTATTGTTTTCGTAATGCCATGATATCTTTGAAAAGGGGAATATTTATAATCTGCAATTGTTTGGATTTGTCAATTAGGATAATATGACAGAAAACTTGGGAAGAGTTAGAGTTGGATACTTCAGTGCATTTATTATTGATGCAAGAGTGTTTGGCAAATCGAAGGACAGATTTGGCTTGATTCCGGGCAGAAACATAGGAAGAATAAGATTCTTGAGTTTTAAGGCGTCGGTACCGTTTGAATGCTTCCTCCTTGTTGCGGACAGCAGTAGAACAAGCGTGAGTAAACTAAACAAGTTTAGCATTAGACTAAGAGAAAGAAAATGGAATGTATGCTTCCATGCCCCAGAGGATTACCTCGGTAATGCGTTGGCACAAAGCTGAACTCTTCACTCAAACTTTCGCTAGAAACACCACCTTGGGTTATTCCGGTGCTATTCCTCCCTGTCCACCCCCCTCTCTCCTACTTATGCCTATTATCCTAATCTCTTCTAAAGATATTCTTTCTACCCTCTCTGAGCTTAACCTTCTTCGACATATGACGCGATTTTGAGCCTATTAGGGATACTTTAAAGCCATTGATACCATTAGGGGTATTTAGAAACCTTTAGTTTAGTTACTTCAACCTCTGCAGTTGTCTTTGAGTTAGCTGTGGGCAGAAAACTAATTTTGGAGAGGTAATTATAAGAGTGAGAGAAATCTATTTTTTATTGCAAATCTGGCAACCTCTGCGTCATATGAGTCTGAAAGGGTTAATACTAAGAAGGCGAATGGTCCGGATGGTGTCCTCCCTATTGTACTAAAAAACTGTGCTTCCGTGCTGACTCCCTGCCTAGGCAAACTCTTTTGTCTCTGTCTCTCCTCTAACATCTTCCCTTCTTGCTGGAAGTTTGTTCTCATTCAACCTGTCCCAAAGAAGGGTGACCACTCTCAACCCTCCATCTATCGTCCAATTGCTCTCATCTCCTATATCTCTAAAGTTTTTTAAACTATTCTTACCTCATAAATTTCTTAAACATTTATCTTCTCTTAATCAGTTCTCAGATCGCCAGTATAGTTTCCTTAACCCTTAAAAAGCGGCTCACCACTTAAGTCGAGTTAAATAAAGCTGGACTATGTGGCGGCGCTCGACATAACTCGAGTGGCAATTTCAGCACGTAATGTGGCTGAGAGAGAGAGACAAGTGGTGGCAGGAGACTAGCGAGCGTATGACTGCTCCAGACCACCGCGGCGAACCTACTGACACAAATCTCAGCTCCCTCCTCCCTCTCTCACTCGCTACATACTCAATTATGTACCGAAAGTACCGAATTACCTGCTTTTTGCACTCGCGTTGCACGGTTATTGCAAGAAAACTATCCATCATACAAGGATCGTTATGGTGTCATTCGAAAGCTCTGTTTATGCCCTTTCAGGGATAGATACTTGTTTTACGTTCTGGGTCTTATTTAGGCATGAAAATGATCACGTAAACAGCCCTATTTTGGCTAAAAACACCCCGCTGGGCGGTACACATAAATAAACCGCATAGGCCGCTCGTAATGTGTTAAGGGTCGCTGTACTGATGATCTTCATTCATATCTTACTAACTCCTGGTCATCCTCCTTTCGGGACTTCGGTGAGACCATTTCTATTGCGCTAGGTATATCGAAGGCCTTCGATAGAGTTTGGCACAAATCTCTAATTTCTAAACTACCCTCCTTCGGTTTCTATCCCTCCATCTGTGCCTTTGTCTCTAGTTTCCTTTCAGGCCATTCCATAGCTGCCGTTGTGGATGGCCATCGTTCACCTCCTCATCCTATCAACTCTGGTGTTCCTCAGGGTTCTGTCCTATCTCCAATTCTATTTCTAATTTTCATAAATTATTTTCTTAACTGTACCTCCAGTCCTATCCCGTCATATGCAGACGACTCTACCTTACACTATTCAATTAGTTTTCCAGAACGCCCCAGCAAACATATCCCTCAAAGTCAAACGTAATGAAGCCATGCAATACTTATCTTCTGATCTAACTACCATTTCCAATTGGGGCAGAGAAAACCTTGTTGCTTGTAATGCTTCCAAAACCCAATTTCTTCATCTATCTACCCGTCATCGTGAACTCCCAGAGGACTATCCCTTATATTTCAACAATACAAAAATCAACCCTACATCTTCTCTCAATATTCTCGGTGTCTCCTTCTCTTATGCTCTCTCTTGGAAGGACCATATTACCAGTCTTGCTAATCGGCCTCCCAGAAGCTGGGAGTGCTCAACCGCCTCATGGGGTTCTTTACCCCTGCACAGCTTCTTGCTCTGTACAGGGGTACAGTGCGTACTTGTATTGAGTTTTGTTTACACGTGTTGGGAGGATCGTCTCACACAGCACTTCTAGACAAAGTAGAGAGAAAAGAGTTTTGTATCATTAACTCCCGTCCATCTCTCTTTTTTTATCTCTTTTTTTTCGCAGCAATGTTACATATATCTCGTTATTCTATCACTACTACAATAACCAGTGTTCCTCAGAGCTCTCTCAATGTATACCACCTCCTCTACGTAGGGTACATAGTACCTGTCTTGCAACACTATCCCACCCCTACTCAGGTGCACCTCTCCAACTCAATAGTGAAACGATACTCCCAATATTTGTTCTATTCAACAGCTGTGCTCCAGAAGTCTCTCCCTGAATCCATATTTCCCTCATCCTATTACTTAAATAACTCTGGGGGAGGCACTCGTAACAGGCAGTTTTGACTTTTGTCTCCCTCATCCACATAACAAAAAAAAAAAAAAAAATATATATATATATATATATATATATATATATATATATCGGTACATACTGTATATATATACTGTATATATATATATATATATATATATATATATATATATAATGGAGAAACAGAGAGCGATAGGTATTCAACAGTATACTGTGTATATATATATATATATATATATATATATATATATATATATATATATATATATATATATATATATATATATATACCATATATATATATATATAGATAGATGGATCCA
This sequence comes from Paralithodes platypus, assembly GCA_032716605.1. Taxonomy (NCBI): domain Eukaryota; kingdom Metazoa; phylum Arthropoda; class Malacostraca; order Decapoda; family Lithodidae; genus Paralithodes; species Paralithodes platypus. The sequence goes on from CM064554.1 coordinate 22,856,329, forward strand.
CTTAATGTGCACAACATTGGTTTGAATCCTCAGATTATCCATATATTAATTTTGACTAGACATGCATTAACAACAAATTATATTCATTGATTGGTCGTTTGTTCCGCCGGTACACGTAACAAAAATGATTCCCATATACAGTCGTTGGCATTAACCCCCCTTTTATCACGATGACACCTGTTTGCATTTTAATCTGGCTAAATTAGACAATTTTACGCAGGAGGTCCTTTGGTATAAAGAGGAATTATCGAGATAGAAAATCTCTAATGGTGACCAGAATATGAAGAAAATTACGACATCGTGCTGTCTCCATTTTCGAAACAATTTCGGGCTGAATTGAATATCTTTATTAAATATTTACATGATGTTCATATTCCGGAGGCTTGTGTTATATCTTAAACATTTTAGAATTAATGGCCGTGACTGTACATATATTTTTGGGTGAGAGGTATCCTGACCAGGATTCGAACCCACTCATTCCAGGTATATTTGGAAGAGTCGGGCACCGTAGCCACTCGACTATGAGCCACTCGCTCATGGCTGAGTGGTTATGGTGCATGACTCTTGCAAATATACCTGAAGTGAGTGGGTTCGAATCCTGGTCAGGATACCTCTCTCCCAACCTGTCCAACATTATCATTAGACATATATTTTTGTTGGATGCTGTACAATTACCTGCATTGAAAGGTGACCCAAATTTTGTCAAAAAAATCTGACATGCTGATGAATTATATTGAAACATTCCCTTAACTCCTTAAAAGCAGGCATGCTTGTTGACATGACCCTATTGCTGGGCGTGAATATTTGCCGAAAACGAGCTTTAATCCATGCTCTTTTTCATGCATAAACAAGAGCCAGAGCGTAATACAATTATACATCCGTGAAAGGGCGATAATAGAGCTTTCCAATGACACCTGAATCATCCTTTTATCTTGAAGCGATTGTGTAACCGGAGGTGAAAATACCCTAAAATAAGGTAATTTCCGGGTTTTTTCCTTGTCTCGCGAGGTACGGCGGTGGAGTTGAGGCATACTACGTGTCAGTGACGGCCCAGCGGTGGTGCCGAGCGGTCGAAGCCCAACGCGCTGACTCTCTCTCAGAGCTCATAACGTCCTCAAAATGGCACCCGTCATATGCTGAGCACCGCAGGGGTGGCCAATATTCTCTCTCCCGTCATAGGATGTTCACCGTTGGTTGAGGGTTAACCCTTAATGAGCGGCTCACCACATAAGTCGAGTTAAATAAAGCTGGACTATGTGGCGGCGCTCGACATAACTCGAGTGGCAATTTCAGCACGTAATGTTGCTGAGAGAGAGAGACAAGTGGTGGCAGGAGACTAGCGAGCGTATGACTGCTCCTGACCACCGCGGCGAACCTACTGACACGAATCTCAGCTCCCTCCTCCCTCTCTCACTCGCTACATACTGAATTATATGGGGAAAGTACCGAATTACATGCTTTTTGCACTCGCGTTGCACGGTTATTGCAAGAAAACTAGCCATCATAAAAGGATCGTTATGGTGTCATTCGAAAGCTCTGTTTATGCCCTTTCAGGGATAGGTACTTGTTTTACGTTCTGGGTCTTATTTAGGCATGAAAATGATCACGTAAACAGCCCTATTTTGGCTAAAAACACCCCGCTGGGCGGTACATATAAATAAACCGCATAGGCCGCTCGTAAGGTGTTAAAGCCCGTCCACACTGGGCGCAACAGCGTCTGCCTCTTGCGTCTGACAGTCTAATCTGACCGCTTCCATGCTCCAAGCTCTCCACCTTTGCTAGATGCCGATATAGTCCAGCAGGATGGAACTTTTAAGGGGGGGGGATACGAAGTGAAGGATATATCACACCAAGGCATCGAGGTGAAGGTGACGTCACCTCAACACGCACTCAGTTGCCCGCAGGCATTCGTTGAGGTTGTATGTCTGTCGACGCTTCTGGAAACTGTGCCCTTCAATGGAGTAAAGCGAACACACAACATTATTCATAATCTTATTGTGAGAAAAGATGTTCATGGGCGGTTAAAAGTGCAGAATACAATGACTTTTTTAAAGATCTATCTATTGCCAGATGCCATAATCCACGGAAGGGTGGCCACGAATGAATCGCCCTAAGCACCTCTGTCTCCTGTCAGCCGACTCCCCACCTCCCAATTAACACTGCTTTCTCTCATATAGCTCTCAACTCCATCCTTCCACCTCGTTCTCGGTCTGCCTCTCCCTCTCTGTCCCTCCACTTCACTCTCGTACACTCTCTTAGTCATTCTCTCACTTCCCATACATTCCATACTTTCCAGCACATCCACACCACACCACTTTCTTACTTCTTCATTTGTCTGTCTATCCCCCCATGTAACTCCACATGCACTTCTCAAGTAACATATTTTCCTCCCTCTCACTCTTGATTTGTGCCTCTCCAACAACGTCCATGCTTCACTCCAGTACATCAATGTCAGGATTACCACACTATCATGCAATTACGTTTTACTTCCATGCTTACCATATTCCTTGTCATTGCTTTCACCATTCCCACAACCCTCTTCCCCTGTTGCACCCTCTCCCGCAATTCATCCTCCATACTCCCATCTTTACTCATCATGCTGCCCAAATATTTAATTGAGCTGCCTTTTTCCATAGCATGACCATTCAACTTAACCACACACTCTGTGACTGCACCCCTTTCAAAGACCATAACCTTACTCTTCCCCACATGTACCTTCAGGTTCCGTTTATCACTCACAGTTCCAAAATATTTACCAGAACTTGTAACTCCCACTCGTTATCACTCATCAGAACTGTATCATCAGCAAACAACAGTACAGGCAACTTTCACTAATTTCCTTCCCTTATCAGGGGTACACCAACATTCACTGCTCTTCCTTGAATTTTGTTCATGACTCCATCCATATATATATTGAATAACCATGGGGACATCACACACCTTGGTATAAGCCAACATTCAGATTGAAGAACTCGCTCTGTTAATTCTCCACACGTACAGCCACATTTACACCCTCATACATGCTTTTCACTGTTTTCAGTAATTGATCAGTTACTCTGTATATTCTCAATACTTTCCACAGACCTTCTCTATCAATTCTGTCATAGGCTTTCTCTAAGTCCATACAGGTAGCATACAACTGTTGTCCCTTCTCCAAATAATTCTCAACAACAAATTTCAATGAGAAAATCTGGTCTATGCACCCTCTTTCCTTTCTTAACCCACCCTGCCCCACATCTACCCATTTCTCCGTTCACACTCTCACTCTCTCGATCACTTCCCTCTTATATATCTTCTCTACTATGCTTGGGAGACATATCCCCCTGTGATTGCCACACACTCCTCTCTCCTCTTTACCCTTATACAGGGGGACTATTATGCTTGTCGTCCAGTCTTCAGACACACTTCCCTTCTCCCATGCTAATTTACACATTTTCCATACCCATTCAATCACTATCTCACCACTATATTTCAGTGCCTCCCCACACACCCCATCTAATACTTTTGCTTTCATCTTCATCCTTTTCAAGACATCACACACTTCTGACCTCCTGATCCCCACCTCCTCCTCCACTACTTCTCTTCTTTACCCTCCCATACCCCATCCAACTATGTCTGTCGGCGTTTCATTACCTACATTCAACAATTAATTGAAGTGTTCCCTCCATCTCTCGACTCTCTTGCTTCTCTGCTAGCACTCGCCCATTATTGTCTTTCACTCCCTATTGAACATAATGAGAGAAAGGATATCAACCCTATGCACATTCCGTTTTGTTCTATGGTAAGAATAAAGCTTTTTGCATGATCTATATGCAGTAAATATATATATATATATATATATAATACAATATTTATGAGGTTGAGGATGAACATAATCGAATCGAATCGAATGGGGGGATAGAAAAGAGTGGAAATTAGAATTCTAGGTGGAAGTGTAGATGGGGAAATTATTTAAATACAGTAGAAGTGAAAGGTTTGCAGGCGATCTGCAATGCTGTTATTAAGTATGTTTTTAGTTACTATGTTGCATTCGCACGTACTGATAGAGTGCATGTTCTTATCCTTGGTGTTCTTTGGCAAGAGGGAAGGCACCACCATCATGTTCATTCTGCCGAAGCTCCCCGGCCCGTGGCCACGATCAGGATACAAAGTCGCCAGAAGATCCCGTGGATCGCGGACCTGAGGCTCACACAGTGAGCCCCAGGCCCGCGGTCAACAAGTTCCCCAAGAAGCTGAAGTCTGTTACTGCCGTTTGTGTTTCATTGTTTTCTGTGAAGTTGTCAGTGTCCCCCAAGACCGATGGGCCGCGGACCTGAGGCTCACAACATGAGCCCCAGGCCTGCAGCCCACAAGCCCCCAATGGGATCTAAGTTAAAAAAACTGTTGTATGTATCGTTTGTCGATATCAGTGAGTGGTCAGATAATGGTCAGACAAGGGTCCAAGCAGTGCACCAGCTTGGATACATCACCACTTGTCTGTACCTAAATGTGGTGCTGTGGGGTTGTTTTGCGGAGGCACTGATAGTCCTCCCCGGGGTCGGTGCTACCCTGGGGGGATCGATTCTGGCACTCCAATAGGTAAGGTTATAGGATGCAGGAGGCACGGTTGTGGGATGCTCAACCACAACATGCCACCCACAGTGCCCTGGTAAGGTCATAATTGGTGTCATATTTGGTAGATATGTCAAATTCTGTAGTTATTGTAATTGTTAGGTAAGGTGTATAGAAGGATGAAGGGGTGGGTCGCAGGGGTATTGAAAACCACCTCTGATCCCCCGCTTCTCCACTCCCCCTGTGAGTCGTTATTTATTATTATGTGTATAACGGCGGTGGTTGGCCCTGATGTATTTTCCATAGCGAGCTTGGAAACCAAGCATGAATATGCCTTCTTTAGTTTTCACACAGATAGTTGGCTAAAGGAAAATTTTGTTGTTGAAGTTTTCCCATGTTTTCTTTGCTCGGTTGTGAAATGTGATATTTAAGGGGGTCATATGAGAAATGCTGGAGAGTTGTTCTGTATTATGATTGTATGGATATTGTTCATTGTGGGCAAATCTTAGGCATTTGTTCTGAACCTTCTGTAGATCGTACATTTGGGTTTTACTTATGGTGTGTAATGGTACTGGTGGGTATTCAATTATCGGTAGGACCAGGGTTTTCGTGAGGTGTAATTTTATAGAAGATGGTAGTTCCTTGAATTTATATATTTCTCCGAGTGCCTGTTTTCCTCTTCTTATTCTGTCCTTAACATGGGGTACAATGCCTCTGCAATTGATAGTTTGGCCGAGGATTATGCCCTCCTTTTGTTGTTCCAGAAGTACACCATCAACTGTGATGTCCTCCGTTTTGAATTTGGCTATTGGAATTATTTTAAATTTATTAGTATTTGTCTTTATTTTCCATTTTCTTTCGTAGTCGTTTATCCTTTTTATTTCTGACTCTATTTTTGATGCCATTATTCTCTTTGATTTTCCCTCATATTGTATTACCTGGGTTATATCATCTGAGTATATTATGTCCAGGTTTCCTAGCCAGGAGTCGGGCATATCGCTTGTGTATATTATGTACAGAGTCGCAGAAATATTACTTCCTTGCGGTGCTCCACTGAGAAGGATTAATTCCTCGCTTAGCATGTTGTTCAGTTTGATCCTTGCTGTTTTGTTGGAGAGGAAGTTGCTCTATAGTTTTTAAAATTTGATGGGTAGACCTAGGTGTAGCAATTTGTATCTTAAACCATTATGCCATACCTTGTCGAAAGCCTTGCTTAGGTATCTGAGGACAACTGTACATTGGTTTCGTTGTTCAATATTTTGCGCTATATATTCATAAGTCATTGCGATTGCTGTTGTCGTGCTCTTAAAGGCTCTAAATCCCTGTTGGTTTGGCTTAAGTTTGTTGTTTGTTTCGACATAATACAGCAATCGCTTATTGATAATGCGTTCAAACAGTTTACCTGGGACTTCTAGTAGTGAAATGGGACGATAGTTCTTTGGATCTGTTGCTGGTTTTCCATCTTTAGGTATTAGGGTGATAATGGCTTTCTTAAAGCGGGCCGGGAAATAACCAGAAGAGAGACTGGCGTTAAAAAATATGAATTAAGTATGTAACTGTATCTGGGGGGCATTCTGTTAGTACCTGCTTATTTACTCTGCTTTGTCCAGGGGCATTGTTTTTAGTTTTTCCTAGAGTCCTGTGTAGTTCATCTATTGTAATTTCTCTTGTTAGGATATTGTCGTCTAGAGAGGATAGCTCAATAAGTTCGTCTGCTGAAAGTCTGTTTCGATTTTGGCCCAGGTATGTGTTGATTTGGTCTTCGTTCTCGTTGTCGAATTCTTGGTTTTCTTCATCAGTAATTCTGAAGAATTGTTCCCACGTGCTTTTAAAAAGGTTGAGTTTTTCTATGGTGTCATGATTTTTTTCTCCAGTGTTGTTAATCAAATATGGTGGTGAATTTATTGTATTTCCTTTAGTCGTTTGATAGTTTTCCAGAACGTCTTTGCGTCCTTTCGGCTCTCAATGAGTTTTGTTATGTTGTTGTTCCAGGATAATGTGTTCTCTGCAATACATTCGTCTTTGAGAGTTAGACGGAGTTGCCTTAGCCTTCTGCATGACTGATAGTTCCATCCATATAATGTTCCTGTTATATAGTTATGTGTAGTGAAACTGGATTTCTTTTATTTTATCGTTTTGTGGTCTTGTTCCTATGGTTGTTTTTGGGATTTAGGCGTTCATGGCTGATGTTATCACCTCATACCATTTATCAAGGGCAGTGTCTATGTTATTGGTTGGTTTATTTTGTAAGTTTATTTTTTCCAGATTGTTGTTAGAGTGTATACGGAACTTTTACCAGTCTGCTTTTTCCATTATGTATTTGGGTGGAATTGGTATGGTTATTGGTGCTGCTGATATGGTAATTAAGATGGGTAGATGATGATGTTAAAGGCCCGGGTTTCATAGTTATGTTATGGTAAACTTTATTGTTAGTTATGACTATATCCGGTGATGTAGCACTATTGTGTTTTATTAGGGTTGGGAAGAGAGGGCCGGCATGAGTGGCCTTACCAAGTCTGATGAATCGGCTTAGGCTATTTCCGACATGATTATTGTAAGTATCTCCCAGCAATCCATTGAGATCTCCTATGATGTATGTGGGGTTATTCTGGTACAACAGTTTATGTATGTCTTGTTATGGTAGGTATGGTCGTCTGAGCGGAAGATATGTCGTTGATATATTAATGGGGCCGGTAGTGGTTTGAATCTTATCATTGAGGAAATCTGTGATGAAATCATCGTCCAGCTTGTGATTTAGACCGTTTCTTATTGCAATTGCGCATCCATAATTTATTTCCCCTGAAGAATTTTTAAAGTATACTCTGTAGTTTTGTATCCTAAATTCGTCCCCTTCTTTTACACCATGACTATTGAGCAGGATTATATCTGGGTTTAGTTCCTTGTATAAGTTTTGTAGAGTCATTTTGTTGGTTGGCCAGTGTAAGGTGTTGTGTTGGATATATTTTAAGTGAGGTGTGAAGAGCTATTATTTGAGATATCTTGTGAGTCTAGGATCCCTGGTGTCCCTTGGTGGTGGCGAGCGTACTGGATTGAATCCTTCCCTTGCTTTTCTGAATTCATTGTCAGGGACTATTCTGATATATTCACGTAGTTTGATGGTGTTTCCAATGATGAGGCTATATACCAGTGATTCTTTAAAGTGGCTGTTTGCATAAGTCCATTTGATTTTGTTTTCCTCTATTTTGCGTATGATTTCTTCATTACCACTGAGCTTGACACTTCGTTGTTCTTCCCTGATACTAGTATCTCCAGGTAAATTTCTTCAGGTTTGAAAATTGGCATATATTCCATGTTATCAGGTGAGTGATTTTCTGGCGTTTGTCTTGCTCCTGCATCTTCGTCACTTTCTGCAGTTTGAGATAGGGCTTGAGGAGGGGCTCCTTGTAGTTGGTTGATTATTTCTTTGGATGGCGAGTTTGCAGGGAGATTAACCTGTGGCAGACCATTTGCAGCTAGAAGTTCATTGAGAATCTTGGATGAACATAGGTACCCATAGGCATTTAAATTAACAGTTACGGGAGCCATGATCAAATATTCTTGTCATTACTCGCTATTTTGCACTTGTAGTTTGTATATCGTGTATTTTGTTTTGTTTTACAATTAATCAACATGAATTATAGACTTGTAAATTTGAATATAGATTTGCATTACTTCACAACAATGGATAGTTTCTGGCCGTGGATTTATAAATCAAGATATCGTATGGTGGAAAAGGTAGCATACACACTCCTCCACTACCGCAGACTACATCACATCATTGACCCACTGCCTGCTACCGTGTTTGAAGGTGTGGACGTTTTGCCCTGCACGTCGCCCACAAACAAAAGAACACGTCCTGCAGCACATACCATTATTGCTCCTAGTGTAAACGGGGCTATACCACATATCCGAGTCAGTGTTTTCCCTCATTCAGTATTGGAGTTTATCATATCAGTGTGGTCTTTTTAAGTTGACGAGAAAGTGGCTTGATCTCATCTCAATTATAATATTTGTACAGCCAAATACGGTGTTTATTTCGAAAGCCTAGCAATCACATGATGCAGTTTTGTTCTATTAGTTATCAAGAAATGACATGCTGAGTGAGTCATATGTTCATCAAGTCAAAAAATGGAGCATAGTAATTTTTGGTTCCATACGGGATTGGGCCCATACGGAATATACGGAATTGGGCCCACGGGATTGGCCCCTAACCTAACCTAACCTAAGTGGGCCCAATCCCGTATGGGCCCAATCCCGTGGTCACCTAATTTTTGCATGCGATTGAGTTAAGTGTGGAAGCGTATGCCGAATTCTATATGTATTTCTGATGTATATGTTTATGATATATATGTATATAATTACGCTCGCATTTCTGTATTTCATTATGTCTGAGTGAATGTACTAGAATAACTTTTATCTTTTCTAATAATCAATATGGGCATTCCAAAGGATGTTTGTTCAGCAATAGTGTATAATCCTATAGAATATGTTGTGAAACATATTGTAAACTTACATTGTATATGCTAAAATATTTGAACTTAGAAACTACTAAGTGAAGGATGACCCAACCAAGCTTATCTAATTGGTCTTTACGGTAAATATATGTATGTAAGTGTGAGTGTGTGAGTGAATGTGTGTGTCTGTGTGTGTGTGTGTGTGTGTGTGTGTGTGTGTGTGTGTGTGTGTGTGTGTGTGTGCATGTTTGTGTCTGTGTGTGTGTATTCATAATTGTATTCATAATTGTACTTTGATAGGAGTTGAGTTTTTGGGCTAATATTGTCCTGCTTCCTAGACATTATTATTAATGACAAATACCCATTTACTTGCTCAAGGGAGATAATAACCGCCGGCTATGTCTCTGAACACCTTCATCAACCTGAGCGAGATTTGAATCCTAGTCTGCTGGGTTGCAAGCAAAGTACGGTACCACTGAGCTAGCTGCGCGGCTAGTGTGTGTGTGTGTCAGTGTGTGGGGGTTATCTGATTATTGCTTTATTTATTTAACATTATTATTATGATGTGTACAGACATTTAATGAAGCAGATTGTGAATGAGGGCCAGTGTTGGAATTCCGTACCTGATGTGGTATTTCAAGAAACTAATTATACATTTACAAGTCTTCTATTGCGTGTACTGCTGCAAGTTTACCTGCCTCTATTTTTACACTTGGGTGAGTCGTTGTCTCTCTCTCTCTCTCTCTCTCTCTCTCTCTCTCTCTCTCTCTCTCTCTCTCTCTCTCTCTCTCTCTCTCTCTCTCTCTCTCTCTCTCTCTCTCTCTCTCTCTCTCTCTCTGTGCTTGTACAACAAGCTCCATAATATTTCACATACAATTATTATGTTCTCTCCACCAACCACCTCTACTCCTAAAATCGGATTTTGCGTTTGCTGTTCCATGATGTTGTCACTCTCTTCTGTAGTGCTTTAAGGGAGCCCACCTCGCGTTTTTTTTTCTCATTCTCTCCCTCTCTCTTTGGCTGGTATCCATTCGGCCCCATTCAGCCTACTGTTTTAAGACGTTTACCTCCATCCATGTGTCAATATTTTCCTGGCGAGTGGTAGCGAGCCAGCATATATCTATTTTTGTTTTGACAGAAAGCTAAATTTTTAAATTTTTCGATAGAAAAATGTCTCCGGCGAAGCCGTATTTCTCCATACAATGCTGGCTCGCTATCGCTCGCCAGGAAAAAATCGACACCTGGATGGAGATAAACGTCTTAAAACAGTTGGCTGAATGGGGCCGGATGGATACACACCAGGGAAAGAGAAAAAAAGAGAGAAATATTTAAAAAAAACGGTGACCCCCCTTCATAATGTGTTGATGATACGTATTTATAATTTAAATTAGTGAAGATTGTATTTACGGTATATCACATCGGTGATGCTGCTTCTTCAGTTATTGTATTTACGGTATATTACATCGGTGATGCTGCTTCTTCAGTTATTGTATTTACGGTATATTACATCGGTGATGCTGCTTCTTCAGTTATTGTATTTACGGTATATACATCGGTGATGCTGCTTCTTCAGTTATTGTATTTACGGTATATATCATCGGTGATGCTGCTTCTTCAGTTATTTTCATTATTTGGGTGCACTTTGACTTAACCCTTTCAAGATCCAAATTCCATATATTTTCTGTTTTCGGGATTTTATTAGACGATTTTATTCTGATTAGGAAGGGTCTATGGAAGTCCGAGGATTAATCGAGATAATCTTTACCCATATAATTCCCAGGGATCCTTCTTAATCTGTATAATTCCCAGGGATCCTTCTTAATCTGTATAAAATCGTCTAGTGTCAAATGCGTCACAACCATCAAAGAGCTAACCTGCACTAACTTCACAGATACGTAACTACATTTATTTACTAGGAAGCTTCTAGGCGTTTACACGAATCGAACATAAAGCTACATCACAGTCCTATGTACGAAACATCCCTAAACTTATTTGTGACGATACATTATTTATTATACTATAGTATGTATGAAAAGAGAACCCCTCCATCTAATACCAACAGTGTAGAATTGTCGACCCCATAGCGGACCAAGCATGGACACTGAGATATACTGTGAGGTAAAATTCGTATAAGCCTAATCAAACCTAACTTTCCCAACCTAACGTAACATAACTTTCCAAAAAAAAAAAAAAAAAAAATATCTTGGTAAACCTAACGTATTCCACACACACCACCTAGGATTAAACCCTGGATCAAGTGATCAACTGGCGAACGTGCTAATAACTACACCACTCTGGTCAAAAACATGTTTTGCAACCTGTCAGGGTACTGCTGTCCTGGGCAGTAGAACAGAGGCTAATCTAAATTAATACACTAACATAACCTTCAATAGACACTGATATTGTCAACAATACGTTGAAGTCCAACGAAGGAAAATAGAAACAGGAAAACAGACGAAAACGAAAGAAAACAAAAACAGTCAACATATAAAATATTGAATACAATGCAAATTAATAGTATCATAACTCCCAAAAACTACCGAAATAAAGATGTGACATGATTATAAAAACTACACAGGTGCACTCACACACACACATATAGGCACGCACGCGCGTACACACACATACACACCATCACACATAAACACACACGCACGCACAGACACACACACACAGATACCTACATCCAAAACACATAAAATTAGGCACACCTGATCTCGCTCCCACCTGGGGTCTGTCAGTGGAGAGAGAGAGAGAGAGAGAGAGAGAGAGAGAGAGAGAGAGAGAGAGAGAATGGGCCAGGAAGAAACATATTTTGTGCACTTTTTGCATCCTCGTACACAAAAGAGTAAAACAGGAATGTACCGTACCATTTACAGTCAAACAAATTGTTATATATATATATATATATATATATATATATATATATATATATATATATATATATATACGTATTTTTTGTTTTCCAGGTGAGGGAGTGCCTCCCCCAGAGTTGAAAGAGTGACAGGGCCAAAATCAAGGGACATTTGAGCCAAAATGCCTGCACACACAGAGTTTGAAGCAATTTAAGTCATAGGAAGAGGGAAAGACTGATTCTGGGAGAGAGTTCCAGAGCTCAGCTATTGAATAGAAGAAAGACTGAGAGTAATGTTTCACTCTTGGGTTGGAGAGTTGCACCGAGTAGGGGTGGGATTGTGTTACAAGACGGGTGCCACATACCCTACGTAGAGGAGGTGGTACACACTGGGAGAGCTCTGTGGAACACCGATTCTTGTAGTAGCGATGGAATAACGAGAGAGATGCAACATTGCGGCGAAGAGAGCGATATTGCAGAGAGGTGGTGAGTTGGTGAGGCCTTCCTTTCTACTTTGTCTAGGAGTGCGGTGTGACAGGATCCACCTCACACATGTAAACAAAACTCAATACAAGGACGCACGTCTTGAGGCGATTGAGCGCACCCAGCTTCTGGGAGGCTGCCTTAGCAAGACTGGTTATATGGCCCTTCCAAGTGAGAGCAGAAGAAAAAGAGATACCAAGAATATTGATTGAAGATGAAGGATTGATTTTTGTATTGTTGAAGTATAAGGGATAGTCCTCTGGGAGTTCCGGACGGGTAGATAGATGGAGAAATTAGGTTTTGGAAGCATTAAAGGCAACAAAGGTTTCTCTGCCCCAATGGAGGAAAATAAAAACATCGTCTGCTATTTTTCCCGCTTTCAGTACGCACCGAACCAAAATCTGTTGCCATCCAGTGAATTGAACTTTATAAATCTCAGTCATCAAAATATCACTCGATTTCTATAGTCATGAATGTTACAGACATATTACTCTCAAAATATATTCAGTACATTGTCCAATATACACATTATTTATAATGAATAAAAGAGATTCTATTAGGCCTACACAAACAAATGGAAAGTGCCCTAAAAGTAGTCCTGTTAATACTTCAATAGATAGGTATCCATGTCCTAAAAGTGATAATACTAAGTATAAAAACTCGAGATGAACGTATAAAAGAATCGGCATTAGCCAATTTACTGGAAATTAGAATATACAATATAAACTATTTTCAGAAGTGGCATGAGCAATCATAAATTGATGCCAGTGTTCGCTAACCATAATTGTCATTAAACGAAATAATAATAATAATAATAATTAAAAGTTGCAAGCAACGTTGTGCGGGGTTCGAGCGGGGTTGCACGCAGGGTATTGTGTTGGATACAAGGGCTGTGCCACATATATCAAAATATCATGTATCTCATCGGGCATGGAGAAAGTACAGAAGGAATATAGTGTAGCCATTTTGGCTATGGCCACTTAGACCATTAAGGAGTGTGACCATTTTGGTTAAAGCTATTAATCCTGTACGAGTTGTTGTTGTTGTTGTTGTTCCCTAAGCTGCCTGGCCGAACAGCCCCGAGTCCCTGAGGAAGGCCATGGCCACGATCTGGCTTTCCCACAGAGCTCTCATTGAGTGTAGATTGTGTTGTTGGCGTAAGTGGTTGTGTGAAATGCAGTCTTCTATTATGTGTTTAATGGTATGGGGTGCTGTGTTATATCCCGGGCAGGCATCGACAACGGAGTCATCCAGTCTCTTCTGATAGCTC
>CM064554.1:22870040-23190040 GCA_032716605.1 Paralithodes platypus
GAAATGACAGCCGGAGAGCATCATTTCTCGCGTGTATGAAGAAACTGTGTTGAATGTGGTGTGTGTGGTGTGAGGTGTGGAAATGTACCCGCCGGCCGCGACCGAAGGCCCGCTCCAATGACAAAATGAATTGTCTCCTGTACGAGTAGGGCATAATTGCCCGATCAATTTGGGCCTGTTCATTTCCCTGCTCCTTAATTCCAGCATAAGCAAAAGACGAGAGCGTATAACAATTATGTTATATCCGTGAAAGTACGGTAATATACTCTTCAAATTACATTCCCTGAATCATCCCTGTACACGACGTCTGGTTTTCTTGGGGGTAAGGAATCTTTTGCAAACGAAGGGACAAAATTGCTAAAAATTACCAAATCCGAGAGGCATAGTGCTGAACAATCTCGTAATAATTACCAATTATTTTTCTGTTTATTGCTATGTGTTGACGGCTGCACATAAGAGGGGGGGAGGGGGTGAACTCTCTCTCACACAAACCATCAGTGTGTCCGTGGCGGGGCCTGGTAGGGCTCCGGCTGACATGCCATTCCGTGCTGCTTGCAAAAGCTGGCCTGGCTCACCACATGCTACAAAATAGCCTGAAAATGTTCTTCCGTCATTATGAGGGGGCCGGCCGCGGGATTGTGGGTTAGAAGTGCTTGGTTCTCCCTCCCTTGTCCATTGCTCTGACCTTTTATTTGATAGGGTCACCATATGGGTCCTGGTGGTGGCATTTGCCCCCTATTGTCTTGACTCAGCAGTCAAGCTTGGGTCTTGTCCGTCTTTCTTTATCTTGGTTGGGGCCTTCGTTTAGGAGATTGTGACCCTTTTTGTTTGCGTTGAGCCATGGAGAACCCTGCAGAGGTACATAATTTATTATCAGCAAAACCTCAATGTGTAAAAATATTATGGTATTGTATTGTATGCGTGTATGCCCACTACACGAGGATATAACTTGAAAGAAAGAAAGAGGAGTTCCTGGATGGACCATGTGGAAGGCGTTGCCTGTAGAAGTTTGTTCCAAGAAACCGAACGAATATTTCTAGATTGGGTGATTATGAATGGTAAGGTGGGTGATAGGAAAGTATGAGGGAGTGTTCGGTCGGGTTGTCGGGGTACCAATCAGAGGTGAAATGGGAATGGTAGTATTGCACTTGTGGACGTATGTGTTGAGTAGGGGAGGAGGCTGTGGATAGCCAACAGACCTTCTTTTCCGACCACACGTGAATGATCCACAGGTACACTTGTGGAAACGGGATGTTGACGATGAAGGATAAGACAGTGGTGGAACGAAAGTCATTGATTGATTATGTATGTGTGGATGAACGAATGAAGAAATCTGTGATGGATGCTAGGGTGTATAGGGGTATTGCACGGGGCTCTGTCTGATCATTATGTAGTGGTAGCTAAGGTTAGGATACAAAAGAAGTGGGTGAGGAGAGCGGGAGGGAGGCGAGAGGAGGGTGGAATGGTGAGGAGGGTGGAGAGGTTGCAGGAGGAGGAAGTCAGGGAGGAGAACAGGAGAGCAGTGGAAACACGACTAGGTGGGTTCGACCTGGAAGTTATGGAGGAAGTGGAGGAGATGAGCAAGGTGTTTAAGGATGAGATCTGTGCAGCATGTGAGGAGGTGTGTGGAGTGAGGAGAAGAGGGAGGGGAGTGAAAGGTACAGGATGGTGGACAGAAGAGGTAAGAATAGCTGTGGAAGAAAAGAAGAAAGCATATAGAGAGTGGTTGGGTAGTAGAGGGAATGAAGATTCCGAGAGACAGAAACGAGCACCTGAGTATAAAATTGAGGGAGAGTAAGAAACTGTTCTGGGAAGAAGTCAAGAAAGTTAGGGAAGGTAGCAAGGGAAACAGTAAGGGTGTGAAAGATCAGAATGGGAGAATGCTAGCCGAGAAGCAAGAGAGAGTCGAAAGATGGAGGGAGTACTTCAGTGAGTTGCTAAATGTAAGGAATGAAGAGCCAGCAAACATAGCTGGATATGGTATGGGAGGGAGAAGAAGAGAAGTAGTGGAGGAGGAGGTGGGGATCAGGAGGTCAGAAGTGTGGGAAGCCATGAAAAGTGTGAAGTTGGGAAAAGCACCAGTAACAGATGGAGTGTGTGGGGAAATGTTGAGGCATGGTGGTGAGAGAGTGATGGAATGGGTATGGAAAATGTGCAAACTAGCATGGGAGAAGGGGAGTGCACCCGATGACTGGAAGACTGGCATAATAGTCCCCCTATATAAGGGCAAAGGGGAAAGAGGAGTGTGTGGTAACCACCGAGGAATATGTCTTCTAAGCGTAGTAGGGAAGGTATACAGTAGTGTACCGGTTAGGGATTGAGAGAGTGAGAGTGAGAACGGAGAAATGGAATAGGCGACGAGCAGGGAGGTTTTAGGAAGGGAAGAGGATGTGTAGATCAGATTTTTACCCTGAATTGTGTTGAGGAGAAGTATCTGGAGAAGAAACAAAAGGTGTATGTTGCCTTTATGGACTTGGAGAAGGCCTATGACAGAGTGGATAGAGAAGGTTTGTGGAAAGTACTTAGAATATACGGAGTAGAGGGCAAGTTGCTGAAAGCAGTGAAGAGCATGTATGAGGGTGTAAAGGGGCGGCAGTAACGTGTGGAGAGTGAGCAGAGGCGAGTTCTTTGACATGAATGTTGGTTTGAAACAGGGGTGGTGTGATGTCCCCGTGTTGTTTACTGTATATATGGATGGAGTCATAAAAGAAATACTATCAAGAGCAGTGGATGTTGGTGTATCGCTGAAAAGGGAGGGAATTGAGTGGAAGCTACCTATACTGCTGTTTGCGGATGATACAGTTCTGATGAGTGATAATGAATGGGAGTTGCAGGGTCTGGTAAATGAGTTTGGAACAGTGTGCGAAAAACGGAATTTGAAGGTAAATGCGGGGAAGAGCAAGGTTATGGTCTTCGAAAGGGGTGAAGTCACAGAGTGTGAGGTGAAGCTGAACGGTCAGGCTATGGAGATCGTCAACTCTTTTAAGTATCTGGGCAGTGTCTTGAGTAAAGATGGACTATGGATGAAGAAGTGCGGGAGAGGGTACAACAGGGGGGAAGAGGGTTGTAGGAACGCTAAAAGCAGTAAGTAACAAGAAAATAGGGTGGTCAGTATGGAAGTGAAGAAGTCCTTGCATGACAGTGTGGTAATCCAGACACTGACTTAACGGAAGCGAAGCATGGACGTTGGTTGAGAGACTCAGACCAAGAGTGAGAGCAGTGGAAATGAAGTACTTAAGGAGTGCGTGCGGAGTTACATGGAGGGATAGACAGACTAATGAGGAAGTAAGAAGGAGGTGTGGTGTGGAGGTAGATGTGCTGGAAAGTGTGAAAAGGAACAACTTGAGATGGTTCGGCCATATGGAACGTATGGAAAGCGAGAGAATGACTAAGAGGGTGTATGAGAGCGAGGGGGAGGGACAGAGAGGGAGAGATAGACCGAATGAGAGGTGGAAGGATGGAGTGAGGAAGTACATGAACGAAGGCGGTGCTGGTTGGGGGGAGGGGCGTCGACTGAATGGGGACAGAGGTGCATGGGGGCGGTTCGTTCTTGGCCACCCCTTGGGGGATCACGGCGTCAGGCAATAGATGATAGATAGATGTTAAAAATATCTTGTATATTTTTTTTTTAGCTTTACTTGGCATTCCTCTTCCTCTATGTATCTAGCAATTTAACCCCCTCAAACTCCATATGACGCGATGGTGTGGTAATTACCCCGGGCCAAAAAGCTCTAAAAGACGATCGAGTGATAACTCAAGCGAGCTTGAAATACGCAGGTGTTTCGTTCATGGTCACCCCTTCGGGGATCAAGGTGTCCGGCAATATATACCGGTAGGCTATAGATAAATTCATTTTTGGACTATTTCTTCCATTTTATTTATCCTGTTAAAGTGTTTGATTGATTTTTGTGCTAATGTAGTTAATATTTAGTGTAATTTCACATATTTCAGCTAAATCTGGAGAGCACAGCAATTTATTTGTGCATGTTCAGTAAGTATTGCTGGGGAAAGGGTTAACGTATTCATCTTTTGGGGTATTTATTCTATGTTTTTATCCTGTTTCTGTGATTGATTGAGTTTTGTGCTAATGTAGTTAGTATTTGGTATAATTTTACATATTTTAGATAAATCAGAAGATCACATGCAATATATTTGGGCATTTTCAGTTAGTATTGCTGGGGAAACGGTTAACATACAGTATTCATCATAGGAAGGGAATAGGATGTGTAGCTCAGATCTTTGCCCTGAAATATGTTGTGGAGAAATATCTGAGAAGGGACAAAAGTTGTAATGCTGCCTTCATGGACTTGGGCAAGGCCTATGACAGAGTTGATAGAGAAGGTACCGGTATGTAGAAAGTACTTGGAATATACGGAGAAGATAGCAAGTTGCTGAAAGCAGTGAAAAGCATGTATAAGGGTGCAAAGGTGTCAGTATGTGTTGAGAATGAACAGAGCGAGTTCTTTGATCTGAATTTTGGGTTAAAGAAAGGGTGTGTGATGTCCCCGTGATTGTTCAATATATACTGAACATGGAGTCATAAAAGAAATGCAAGGATGAGCAGTGGATGTTGGTGTACCACTAATAAGGGAAGGCAACGAGTGGAATGACAAAGTTGATAGAGAAGGTATGTGGAAAGTACTGTACTGAGAATATATGGAGTAGATGGCAAGTTGCTGAAAGCAGTGAAGAGTATGTATGAGAGTGCAAAGGTATCAGTACATGTGAAGAATGAACAGAGGGAGTTCTTTGATCTGAATGTTTGGTAAAGCAAGGGTGTGTGATGTCCAGATGGTTGTTCTATATATACAGTATATGGATGGAGTCATAAAAGAAATACAAGGAAGAGCAGTGGATGTTTGTGTACTGCTGTTTGGTGATGATATGAATGGGAGTTGCAGGGTCTGGTAAATATTTTTGGAACAGTGTGCGAAACATGGAATCTGAAGGTAAATGCGGGGAAGAGCAAGGTTATGGTCTTCGAAAGGGGTGAAGCCACAGAGTGTGAGGTGAAGTTGAACGGTCAGGCTATGGAGATTGTCAGCTCATTTAAGTATCTTGGCAGTGTACAGAGTAAAGATGGGAGTATGGATGAAGAAGTGTGGGAGAGGGTGCAACAGGGGAAGAGGGTTGTAGGAATGCTGAAAGCAGTAACAAGAAATAGGGTGGTCAGCATGGAACTGAAGAAGTCATTGCATGACAGTGTGGTAATCCCGACACTGACTTACGGAAGCGAAGCATGGACGTTGTTGGAGAGATTCAAACCAAGAGTGAAAGGGATGGAAATGAGTTACTTGAGAAGTGTGTGCAGAGTTACATGGAGGGATAGACAGACGAATGAGGAAGTACGAGAGAGGTGTGGTGTGAATGTACTGGAAAGTGCGAAAAAGAACACCTTGAGATGGTTCGGCCATGGGAACGTATGGGAAGTGAGAGAATGACTAAGAGCGTGTACGAGTGAGGTGGAAGGACAGAGGGAGAAATAAACCGAGAGAGAGGTAGAAGGATGGAGTTAAGAAGTATATGCGTGAAAGCGGTGCTGGATGGGAGGAGGGGCGTCGACTGACTGGGGACAGAGGTGCATAGGGGTGTTTCGTTCGTGGCCAATCCTTCGGGGATCAAGGCGTCCGTCAATAGATAGATACATAAATTCATCTTTAGGGCTATTTCTTACATTTTCTTTATCCTGTTAGTGTACTTTATTAAATTTGTTGGTAATGTAGTTGGTAATTGGTGTAATTTTACATATTTCAGATAAAGGATGTCAACAGAATAACAAATGATGAGCTGAAGAGATGTTTAGGTATAAAGAGTATTAGCGAGGAGATGCGTACAAGTAAACTGGGATGGTATGGACATGTGGAGAGAATGGTTGAACAAAATTGGGTGAAAAGATGCAGGTCTGCGATTGTGGAGGGAGCTGCACCAAGGGGTGGACCGAGTAAGACCTGGGATCGGACTATACGTGCCGATCTCAAATTAAAATACTTGACAAGTAAAGCATCCCTTAACAGGGTTGCCTGGAATGCCGCCATTAGGAAAAGAGACTGAAAGTGCACATCTGTGTGGAGCACTCAGTCTTAAAATGTTATGTATGTATGTATGTATAAATCTGAAGAGTACATGCAATCTATTTAGGCATTTTCAGTCAGTATTGCTGGGTAAAGGGTTAACATATTAATCTTTTGGAGTATTTCTTCCATTTATTTATCCTGTTAGTGAGTTTTATTGATTTCAGTGCTACTGTAGTGGTATTTGGTGTAATTTTACATATTTTAGATAAATCTGAAGTGGACATGCGATATATTTGGGCATTTTCAGTCAGTATTGCTGGGGAAATGGTTAGCATACTGTAGTCATCTTAGGAAGGGAAGAGGATGTGTAGCTCAGATTTTTGCCCGGAAATGTGTTGTGGAAAAATATCTGGAGAAGCGACAAAAGTTGTATGCTGCATTTATTGAGTTGGAGAAGGCCTATGACAGAAATGATAGAGAAGGTATGTGGAAAGTACCGGTACCGGTACTGAAAATATACGGAGTAGATGGCAAGTTGCTGAAAGCAATTAAGAGCATGTATGAGGGTGCAAAGGTGTCAGTATGTGTGGATAATTAACAGAGCGAGTTCTTTAATCTGAATGTTGGGTTAAAGCAAGGATGTATGTGATGTCCCGATGGTTGTTCAATATATACCAGTACAGTATATGGATGGAGTCATGAAAGAAATACAAGGAAGAGCAGCGGATGTTGGTGTACCGCTGATAAGGGAAGGAAACGAGTGGAAGTTGCCTCAACAGTACAGTACCGGTACTACTGTTGCTGACAACACAGTTCTGATGAGCGATAGTGAATGGGAGTTGCAGGAGTCAGGTAAATATGTTTGGAACAGTGTGTGAAAAACGGAATCTGGAGGTAAATGCTAGGAAGAGCAATATTATGGTCATTGAAAGGGGTGCAACCATAGAGTGTGAAGCGAGGTTGAACGGCTATGAAGAATGTCAGCTCATTTAAGTACTTGGGCAGTGTGTTGAGTAAAGATGTGAGTAGGCCTATGGATGAAGAAGTGTGGGAGAAAGTGTAACAGGGGAAGAGCGTTGTAGGAACTCTGAAAGCAGTAAGAAGAAATAGGGTGATCAGCATGGAAGTAAAGAAGTCCTTGCATGACAGTGTGGTAATCCCGACATTGACTTATGGGAGGGAAGCATGGACGTTTCTGACTGGGATTGATCATTGATAATCATCGGTTATGCTAGTTGGAAAATTAGGGGGGTAGAATGTAGAGTTCGGGTGTACCGCCAGCCTTGTTTACACTACGCGGAGCGGCGGCGGATGCTGGCCATCATGTTCCCGTCTATTTGACTGCTTTTGGATACAATAATAGGTTGAGGGGGTCACCCCCCCCCCCATGACATATTGTCATCATCATATTATTATATATTGCCAGCAGGAGGCAAATAACCGAAAAAAACGCCTTCAAAATAGACGCGAACTAAAGGCTGGTTCACACATAGCCGAGTCGGTGCGCGAGTCCAACACGAGTGATGAAATTTTGCTATTCAGCAATGACTCATCGATACTCCTCAACACTCGTATAGACTCGTGCTACGCTCGTGTATACTCGACACACTCGTGGGTACTCGCCACGGGGTCCAAAAATTTCATGCATGCATGAAATTTTTGGGTCCCGTGGCGAGTACCCATGAGTGTGGCCTAAATACGTCTAGACTCGTGTACATACGTATTAACTCGTGTTTGACTCTGAATAACTCTTCGTTATTCGTGTTAACTCGTGTTGACTCGTGTAAACCCGTGTAACACTCTTTGGTGATTCGTCGCTTTTCGTCATCATTTCGACGTTGACTAAGCAACACGTGTCTACACGCAACAACACGTATGTAACACACATGCAACACATATCAACAAGAGTAGAAAGCACGAATGTGAGTGCCAAAATTTGGTGCCCCCATGATGCCAGAGTTTACACGATTCAAACACAAGTGAAAACATGAGTAAACAAGAGTAAACACGATCCACTGAGAAAAAAACACGAGTGTAACACGAAAAAGCAAGTGTCATTTGAAATACCGTTATTTCAAAAATGTAGGAAGAATCAACGAGAGTTTACACGGATGTAACACGAGTCAACATGTGTGCAACAGAGATCCAACGAGAGTCAACGCGTTGTCTTTCGTGTTAATCCGTATAAAAATCGTGTTGATCCGTGTAACAATCGCGTTGACTCGTCCATACTCTTTGTTTACGTGCCCTGGAATGTGGCCATTATTTTTCAAATTTTTGACACTCGTGTTGGGTTCGTGTTACACTCGTTTTGACTCTCAGTTACTCGTACAGACTCTTGCATGAACACGTGTTGACTCGTATTGAATCGAGTTAACTCGTGTTACACTCTCCTTGACTCGGGAACAATTGCTACTCGCGGCCGACTCAGCCTCCAGCGACGGCGATAATCGACGAGTATGACTCGTGTTGGACTCGCGCACCGACTCGGCTATGTGTGAACAAGCCTTTAACCACGGTGATCGACATATGTAAACATTACGGCGGCGGTGTCGGCGTCGGACACTTGCGATAATGTTCCCGTCTATTTTGAATGCCATTGGATACAATATGTTGAGGGGGGGCTTTGCCCCCATGACGTGTTGTCATCATATATATTGCCAGTAGGGGGCAAACAACCAACAAAATTGCCGCAAAGCCCTCCCCTCAACATATTATTGTATCCAATGGCAGTCAAAATAGACGGGAACATGATGGCAAGCTTCCGTCGCCGCTCTGCGCAGTGTAAACAATGGTGGCGGTACGCCCGAACTCTACATTCTACCCGGCTAGGCATATATTATAGGCTACAATAAATAAGTAGGCGTGGCTATTTTTTCTATAGGCTATGCCTAGTCTAATATTACAATTTAAGGTAGCATTCAAGTTGACTACAGCAGGACTTACCCTTGACCAGGTATAGGCTATCCTAGTGTTGAATAGGCCTATACCCCTTTGAAAGGACATTAGCCTAGTCTAACCTAACAACCTTACCTAACCTATTATAGTATGCTGCCCCCACACCCCAATTTTTGGTGTATTTGTCTATTTTGTCTGTGAAGTGGGAATTTTTTCAATTTGTCGATAATGAAAATCCTCCATGCGGACTATAGCTTATGGAGAAAAATATGGCGAATCTATTGTTGCCTATTATCTCTAATAAATTGTTTCTCATAATGCTGCAGTAGTGTCGTTTAAAATACCAACCATTTAATTGTGTGCCTTTAAAAATGACCTAAATTAGGCTATAGGCTACTGGAAGATTAGAAGAATCTTTAAGAAAGACTAGGTTAGGGCTATTGTCATGCCAAAGCTAGATTATAGCCTAAATATAAAAGGAAGTGAATAAAATGAAATATGCCGAAAAAAAATCGACGTCAAAATAGACGCGAAGTTAACCGCGACGATCGCCCTATGTAAACATGACGACCGTACACCCGGTAACTACATCCATCCCATTAAAAGTTACTGTGGGACACCAAATATGTTGAGGGGGTCTCTGCGGCTTTGTCCCCCCACGTCGGCCCGTCACGTATTATGATGTACGGTAAGTCATCATCATCTGTGCTAATTCATAGGATCCCCAATTAAGGACAAAGTCAATCAACAGACGAAATAAGCTCCCAAATTACAATAACATAGCGGCCCGCCGTTTATGGGCGACTTTTTACACGTCATTTTAAATGTTACTTTCCTGCCCTGGTCTAGGCCTAATAGATTTTTCCAAAGAATCAAACTTAAATTAAAAGGAAGTAGCCTAGCCTACAGTTTATAGGTAGGCTATTCCAACATGCATTCCAGAACTTAGGCTAGCCTAGGCCTAGGCTATATGAAAATTTGTGGGTGGTCTGCCAAAAAAGAATCACTAGGCCTATTAGGCTATGGGTAGGCTAGTATGGGGTGCATTTTGCAAATTTTCTGAACTCTTAGGCCTAGGCTAGGCTAAATTAAAACTCACAAAATCTGAGTAAAACCAGCACTAGAATTTTGTCTTGTCTTGTCTTGGGGCAACCTCAGGCGAATACTCGCCCACTCCGGCCCTACCGTAGTCGCGGAGATCCTATGTCACAATTAAATTAGTTTATAGTTTAGGTTAAAATTCACCACCGCGTCACTTTCATTCTAGGTCATTCGTAGAACTGTAACACTGTAAAGGCAACAACCCAATAGCAGGTCATCAGGTGGTGAACCAGAGACCTACAAACCACGGTACTAGGGCCAGAGCAATGTCTTGAAGCGAGGTGCCCTTATCAACCAACCCCAGACAATCCAGTAGGAGCTGTCGGAAGGAATCCATCTTTGACGACAGAAAGGGACGGCCATCCACATGCTCAGTGACGGGACGAGGCGAGGCTTAGGAGGCATATGTAGAACGACCAGATGTAGGATGTGGAGGGGAAGAGGTACCGTACGACGATACATGGGATGCGGAAACTGCGGAGGGAAGAGCTTGTCAAAGTCATACGGTTCCTCAGGACCTCAACAATAACCGGGGGACGGCCGGTGCGGGCAATGGTCGATCGCCGTAGTTAATATAAGTTCGCGGTCGCGGAGATCCTATGTCACAATTAAATTAGTTTATAGTTAAGGTTAAAATTCACCACCGTGTCACTTTCATTCTAGGTCATTCGTAGAACCGTAACACTGTAAAGGCAACAACCCAATAGCAGGTCATCAGGTGGTGAACCAGAGACCTACAAACCACGGTACTAGGGCCAGAGCAATGTCTTGAAGCGAGGTGCTCTTATCAACCAACCCCAGACAATCCAGTAGGAGCTGTCGGAAGGAATCCATCTTTGAAGCCAGAAAGGGACGCCCATCCACATGCTCAGTGACGGGACGAGACGAAGCTTAGGAGGCATATGTAGAACGACCAGATGTAGGATGTGGAGGGGAAGGGGTACCGTACGACGATACATGGGATGTGGAGACAGCGGAGGGAAGAGCTCATCAAAGTCATACGGTTCCTCAGGACCTCAACAATAACCGGGGGACGGCCGGTGCGGGCAATGGTCGATCGCCGTCGTTAATATAAGTTCGCGTCTATTTTGACGGCGATTTTTGTTGTAGTTAGGCTAGGCCTAGGCTATTTGCCCCCTGCTGGCAATATATATGATGATGACAATATGTCATGGGGGGTGATTGACCCCCTCAACATATTATTGTATCCAACGATCTCTAACCTCTGTATCTCAAAAAGGGCTAGAGCAAATTGGCTGTAAATTTCCAAATCTAGGCTATTCCTTGACAGATTTGCTCCCTCCAATTAATATTTATTAGCATAAATTCAGCCTAGTTTAGCCTATAAAACAAAAACTAACATTTGTTTAACCTAGGCCTCCATATAAAAAGAAAAAACCCACTCGTACTGCAATTATAAGCATAAATATGAGTATCTAAGTTACAAAGCAAATGTTTTTGTATAGCCTAAAATAAACCATAAAATTGTCATCTTTCAACTGTTGAGGTCATAAATATAAAGAAATCTAATATATTAGGAAAAAATGCGTTAAGAGTTGTGTTACCGGGTCTATCGTCCCCTTTATTTACGTAGTCGCACGCTCGCAGTTACATTCGCGTCTAATTTGACTGTGGTTATTTGCCCCTGCTGGTGATATAGATGATGATGACAATAAGTCATAGGGGGATAAAGCCCCTTCAACCCATTATTGTATCTCACGGCCAGGCGTTGGGTAAATTGTTTTGTTAGGCCGGCGGATTGAGGGTGGCTTTACCAAGTTTACCCCAGCACTTAAATTAGAAGCGAATGTAGGCCTAACTGCGAGCGTGCGACTAGGCTATATAAACAAAGATTTTGGTATGCCCACAACTACAACTCTTACCAAAACTGCAATTAGCCTATTTTTGTTTTGTTTTTTCAGTCTAGGCTAAATTATTTAGCTGCAATTAGCCTAGCCTATTTTTGTTTGTTCTTTCAGTCTAGGCTAAATTGTGGTAGGCTAGGTTAAATTCTTTAACATGTGTACTATTGTGTAGGCCTGTGCTTTCCAATAGAAGTAAAAATATGTAGCATAGCCTAATGTAATTTTACTAAAACCCAAGCCTACCTGAATATAGCCCTATGCAGAGCTCAAAAGCAAAAAAAACAAAAAAATATGTTGAGCAGTGAAATAAAATTAAGCTAGGCCTGGTTTCTCATACGCCTAATAACCTAATGAAGTATACTATAGCCTAACCTAATTTAAGTTATTTCACAAAATACTAATAGGCCTACCCAGCCCTCCTCATGCATTATTTTCCATTGTAAAATAAGTTTGTGATACACTACGAAAGATTATTCAACATGGAATTTGAATGGAATAGAGAAGCTTAGCAACGAAAAGCCAATACTCCCCCCTCCCTGTGATTGTGCCAGCTTTTGTAAGCAGTGCAATAACTTAATGAAGGACAGAAAAGCTGCAGGATGCTCTGGCATTCTAGCCGAGATGATTAAGGCCTCAGGTGAGAAAGGAGTAGGTGTGTTCAATGAGCTAATTAACTTCATCATCAGAGAGGAAGTAATCTCTGATGAATGGCACAAAAGTATATTATATACTGTATACGAGCAAAGGGGACTCATTGGATAGGGAAAATTATAGGGGCCTGAAAATACTTGATCAAGTCATGAAGGTCTGTGAGAAAGTCTTTGAAGGTATGATATTGACGATATGCAGTTTGGTTTCATGCTAGGACACGGCACAATCCAAGTCATGAAGGTATTTGTGTGATAATGAAGATGTATGAGGACTCACAAACGGCAGTGAGGGTGAAAGATGTACCGGTACTGAATGATGAGTTTTCAGTTCGCGTCGGAGTCCACCAGGGCTCTGTGTTAATGAAGCCCTTTCCTCTTTTTTTTTGTATGGTTCTGGAGGCACTATCTGGTGATTTCAGAGTTTGGCTCCCCTGGGAACTGCTATAAGGGTCCTGAAAATGCTTGACTAAGTCATGAAGGTCTGTGAGAGAGTCTTAGAAGGTATGATAAGGGAAAGATACTGTATGTACTGTATGTACTTAAAAGATAGGGATCTGATGTTGTGTTTGCAGGCCGGGAGAAGGCCTTTGATAAGGTGGCCAGAGAAGTTGTGCAGTAGGCTAGGAGAAAACTTGGCGTTGAGGAGTGGCTGGTGCATGTGATAATGAAGATGTACGAGGACTCACGAACGGTAGTGAGGGTGAAAGGTGTACAGCTGAGTGAGGGACATATACAGTACTTCTTGTTGAGGATATAGGGTAATGAAGCTGTGAAGCTTATGTCACCCTATCTGGGCGGAAAGGACCCCAGGGTGGAGAGGTATCACAGGGAGGACAGGGACATCGTAGATTTCAGGGGAGGGCACCCATGCCCCGCAGTCGACGGAGACGCCCCGCCAACCTCAGGAACTTCTTCGTTAGCAGGAGGACCTTGGATTGACATATACAGTACGGTACTAGATATTTGGTAAGGGTTAGCTTTATATCCCATGTACTGGTTACTAGGGACATATACTAGGTGTTAGGTGGAGGTTAGTTTTGTATCCAAAGTACTGGGTACTAGGGACATATACTAGGTGTTACGTGAGGGTAGTGAGTGATGAGTTTTCAGTTCGCGTCGGAGTCCAACAGGGAAGTGTGTTAATTAAGCCCTCTCCTCTTTTTTATGGTTCTGGAGGCACTATCTAGTGATTTCAGAGTTAGGCTCTCCTTGCAACTGCTATAAGAGGCCTGAAAATGCTTGGCCAAGTCATGAAGGTCTGTGAGTGTGAGAGAGTCTTTGAAGGTATGATAACTTCATAGTTAGGCAGCTGCAGGAAAGATATCTAAGAGGTGTTTTTCCGGTCCCGTCTCAAGACCACCGTCGCAAGATCTACCCGAAAAACTGTTTTTCTGGTCCCGTCGCAAGCCCACCTTTAGCAAGCGAGACACCAATATTCTCTTGCGACGGCAAGAGAGCTCCGGAGCTGGGTTGACGGCAATCTGAAACATCTCACTCAACTTACTGTTTCTCCATTCTAATTTATTTCGGTATATTTGTTTATCCAAACATTATGTTATAATTTACTTGCCTATTATTAGGAAGTAGAGTAATAAGAGCCCACAGTAACGTATATCCAATTGTTGATAATAAATTAATATGGGACAGTACGCTTGGTTAAATTTTGTCCACGAAACAACAACAAACCCCAGCTTTGACTAGGCCTAGGCTATGCTATTTACCGATTGTTTTTTTCATATCAGAATTGTATTTATATAATCCTTATGATAATTAAATTGGCGGTGAATGTTATTCCGATGAAATGGAAGTTGTATAGCCTAGCCTATATATTTGTAAGATGTGTGCTGGCTTGGAGCAAGCCTGTGTTGTTTTTCCTGTCCTGTGATGATCTTGCGACGGCTCGGTTGAGACGGTGGTCTTGCGACGGGCCCGGAAAATCACGTCTCTACTGAAAGTAAGAAGTTGTGCAGTAGGCTAGGAGAAAATTTGGCGTAGAGGAGTGGCTGGTGCGTGTGATAATGAAGATGTATGAAGACTCGTAAAAAACTTTCGTAAAAAACGTTCCTGTTTAACAAACCTCTTAGACTTCTTCCACGATATCCTCAACCTCTACGATGAGAGTAAAGCTGTAGATATTATATACCTTGATTTTCAAAAGGCCTTTGACAAAGTTCCCCACAAACGTTTACTGCTAAAACTAAAAGCGCATGGAATACAAGACGGTGTGTTGAAATGGATAGAAAATTGGCTCAGCGACAGAAAGCAAAGAGTAGTCATAAACGGTAAGGCATCAAAATGGACCAATGTAAGTAGCGGGGGTACCCCAGGGATCGGTACTAGGACCAATTCTCTTTCTAATTTACATCAACGACATAGATGAGGGTCTCACCTGTACAATCTCAAAATTTGCTGACGATACAAAAATTGCAAATAGCGTACTCTCAAAAGAACAAGTTGACGATATGCAACACAATCTAGATAAATTGTCATGTTGGGCCCAAATTTGGCAAATGAGTTTCAATGCGGATAAATGTAAAGTACTACATATCGGATACCTAAATGAGAAAGCAAACTATTCGATGAATGGCACTCAGCTTAAGAATGTAAACAGAGAAACCGATCTGGGAGTAACAATATCGAGTAACCTAAAACCGAGTCAACAATGTTCAGAAGTTGTTAAGAAGGCAAACAAAATAATTGGCTTTATAGGCAGGTCATTTGAGCATAAATCCAAAGAAGTTATCCTAACCCTTTACAATTCATTAGTCCGCCCTCTTCTGGAATACTGCGTTCAATCCTGGTGCCCTTATTACCAAAAAGATATAAACAAGCTAGAACGAGTTCAACGTAGAGTTACCAAAATGATACCAAGCCTAAAGAACACAACCATACGAAGAGCGTCTTAGAGAATTAAATCTATTTCCTTTAACCCAGCGCAGATTAAGAGGTGACTTAATTCAAGTGTTCAAAATCATCAAAGGCATCGACAATATGAACTGTAGTAAGTACTTCACTATCGACCAATCTAATTACACGCGGGGAAACGGTTGCAAAATTATTGGTAAATCTTTTAACTCACACGAATCTAAGAATTTCTTCTTCAATCGAGTTGTCAACTTGTGGAATGGGCTTCCCCGAAACGTTATAGACTGCATCACCGTTGATTCATTTAAACTCCGCCTAGACAAATATCTCGCATCAAACCCGCGACTGACTGCGTTTGTAAATGAATAACTTTATTTTATCCCCCCCTCAGTTACTAACCCATCTGTCCCCTACTAACTTCCTAATCCTGCCACGGACATTAGTTCCAGGGCAGTAATTCCCTTTCCAATGTTCCCTTACCCACTCTAAACCACTGTTTGGACACTTGATCCTCAGTGTTTTGGAGGACAAGCAACCTAGAAGGGTCACTAGATCTGTTGTTGCTTGATTTCCTTTGTACTCCTTTGTACTCACGAACGGTAGTGAGGGTGAAAGGTGTACTGAGTGAGGGACATATGCTAGGTGAAGGTTAGTTTTGTATCCCACGTACTGGGTACTAGGGACATATACGAGGTGTTATGTAAGGGTTAGTATTGTATCCCAAATACTAGGTACTAGGGACATATACTAGGTGTTACGTGAGGGTTAGCTTGGTATCCCACGTACTGGGTACTAGGGACATATACTAGGTGTTACGTGAGGGTTAGTTTTGTATCCAACGTACTGGGTCTAGGGGGCGGCAGCCTCCACCCATAATACTAGGATAGGTTAGGTAAGGTTGTTAGGTTAGGCTAATGGGGATGGATGTAGTTTCCGAGTGTACGGTCGTCATGTTTACATTTGTCGATCGCCGTTGTTAACCTGCCCTTCCCTACCTATCATGTGTTGATTGGTTGTCCATCTTGATCTAATTCTTCAGGCCAGCCCTATTAGAGTATTTTGGGGGAACTCAGTGGTGTGGTTAAACTATTTTTAATATATATTTGTTTAAATATGTAAGATATGCAATAAATTATGTAAAATATATTGTTTTTTCTTTATACCTATACATATAATTGTCATTATTAAGGAAATTCCATTGACTATTTACATCGCTAGGCCTAGCTTCCTTATTTCTATTAATTTCCTCCAGTTCACAATGAAACCTATTGCTAATTTCCTTGTTCTTCAGCAGCCGCGGCGGTGTCGGCGTTGGACGCTTGGGATAATGTTCCTGTCTATTTTGAATGCCATTCGATACAATAATATGTTGAAAGCCCCCCCTCACCCCCCCATGACATGTTATCATCATATATATTGCCAGTAGGGGCAAACAACCAAAAAAAATTGCCGCAAAGCCCTTCCCTCAACATATTATTGTATCCAATGGCAGTCAAAATAGACGGGAACATGATCGCAAGCGTCCACCGCCGCCGCCGCCGTCATGTTTACATGGTTGATCGCCGCAGTTTGGTTAGGCCTATTTGCCCCCCTCAACATATTATTGTATCCAACGGCATTCAAAATGGACGGGAACATGATGGCAAGCTTTCGTCGCCGCTCCACCGCCATGTTTACATGTGTCGATT
This sequence comes from Paralithodes platypus, assembly GCA_032716605.1. Classification (NCBI taxonomy): domain Eukaryota; kingdom Metazoa; phylum Arthropoda; class Malacostraca; order Decapoda; family Lithodidae; genus Paralithodes; species Paralithodes platypus. The sequence goes on from CM064554.1 coordinate 22,887,122, forward strand.
GCCGTGGTTAAGTTCGCGTCTATTTTGACGGCGATTTTTTTCTCGGTTATTTGCCCCCTGCTGGCAATATATAAGATGATGACAATATGTCATGAGGGGGGGGGGCCTCAACAATGACCTCTAACCTCTGTATATCAAATAGGGCTAGAGCAAATTGGCTGCAAATTTCCACATCTAGGCTATTCCTTGACTGACTCTTCCCAAATGGTCGACATATTCAGGGTGTCAAACGACGCTGTTTTTTTGAGTGATAACGCAATGAACTTTTTGTATAATGATAACAGAAACTCCCCCCCCCCCCAAAAAAAAAAGGTAGGCTAGGCTAAATTGACACAATTTTGGTCTCCATATTTTCCATCTTGATTGTTTTTTTATTGCAGGAAATACTGTTTTAGACACCTAAATTCTTAAAAAAAACATCTGGGGGGCATGCCCCCGGACCTCCCTAGAGCTCGCGCCTGCGCCGCGCTATAATGATAACAAAATAATAAACCATAGGTCTAATGATAACACAATTCATATTTTGTGGATTGACACCCTGGAGTCACATATTAGCTTGATCACTCTAGGCCTAGTTGTTTTTTAGTTACAGAGGTTATAGCCTAGGTCATGATTTCTTGCCTACTTACAGCGAATAGACTAGGCCTATTGTAGATTGGTAAAATATTTGCTTAATAGGCCTAGGCTATGCAATTGTCTCGATTTGACTAATTTTACCTAATTAGGCCTAAAGCAGCCTCAGTCTATTCCCAAACCCCAAACAGTATCCCATGTTAAGCCCTAGGCTAGGCCTAATCCCACTCTCAATCAAAATTCGAACTGATAAATTCGTACCTACCGGTAGCGCTGCCTAGGCTAGGCCTATATTTTTCGTGAATAGATATAGAAAATGGTTTAAAGGAAAGAGCATCCTATATTATGTTCAAATAATATGTAATAGCACTGTGTATGGTTGTATTACATTTAAATAGTGATAGATGTGTATATTAATGGGATAAATACTCCGAAGTTCGCATACGTTCAGAAAATTTTGTGCAACACTGTTGCCAGATACTAATCAATCCCATTATCATTATATCATAATGGATGTTACTAATTTGCATAATTTCAAATACCTAGGACATTAATATAATATTTTCCTATCTTTTTTGTAGTGATATTTGTATGATTTAGTGGTATATTGGTGTCTGTCTAGGGTTATAATGCATTGTGAAAGTTACCTCTGCATCTCTGACTTGGCTTAAGTACCCCTGCTTTCTTTGAGTACTAAACGGCAAGAGAAGCTTTCGGTTCTGTCACAGACTGTCAATTACTGTTCAAGGTAAACACAACTGCTAAATTCGACATCATGTTCAAATAATATGTAATAGCATTATCTATGGTTGTATTAGACAACAATCGTGATAGGTTTCTATTTTATGTGGATAAATAGTATTAAGCTGAACAAACTAAATACCGAATTTTCACTAGAGTGGTTGTTGATACATATGAGGGAGGAAGAAGATAGGAAGGAAGGGCTAGGCAGTGTTGCCAGTTGTATCGCTAGATATTACCTCTAGATGTAGAGCTATTTACTTCAATTTAGCAGCCATTTGTTCATATCTAGAGAGATTTACTAGGGATAATTTAAAAATGTCAGACATTCTAGTCATATTACATTGTAAAATTTGCAAAACAAACAAACCAAAACTCTTTAGAAATTGCAGCATTATTCTAACATTGTTTGACTATGTAGCAACATGCTAGCGACTTTTGAGAAAGGATCTAGCGGTATTTTGTGGAGACATACTGGGAGGGAGGTGGTGGTTGCAGTGGTGCCAGTTGTAAAGCTACATATTACCGCTAAATGTAGAGCTATTTACTTCAATCTAGAAGCCATTTCTTTTATATCTAGAGACATTTACTAGGGATAATTTGAAAATTTCAGACATTCTAGTCATACTACATTGTAAAATTTGCAAAACAAACAAACCAAAACTCTTTAGAAATTGCAGCATTATCCTAACATTGTTTGGCTATGTAGCAACATGCTAGCGACTTTTGAGAAAGGATCTAGCGGTATTTCGTGGTAACACTTTAGGAAGGTTAAAATACGAGTCACACGGGCAATTGCCAAAACTTTAAAGGTCCATATCATTGTTATTAAACTAAGCATTTGGCAAAGGGAGGAATTGTTAAAAACCTTAGCCAATACTCTGTCATTCACCAAAAATAAATTTGAATTTATCATTATTATTTGGTAGGGTAGGTATGTATAGATAGGTTGGCTAAATAATTGCTGGAATTCGTAGGGACTCAAACGGTTTTGAGAGAGTTAAATAAAAAAACAAAAGATAGGACTGAATAATAAAGAGATTATGTTATTAAGCAAAACTGGGGGATGCGTGGAAGCCTATAGACTGTAGACGGTAAACTTTGTGTGGGTAGCGAATTCGGTTTTAAAGTAATTTAAGAATAGACAGTTTTCAATGCTGCGGCCAAACTATTCCACCCTTTTATATTTTTTTTATATCAAAACGTTCGGAATCGCGAGCCTCACCCAACTACGCAAGCATGGCTCTGATCATCGGCGTAGTTTTCAAGATGTGGAATTTTAAGTGGAATTCGAGGTTTTTTCAAGATTGCCGGAAAAAAAACCACGTGCAAAAGCAAAACCTTCTCTATAAAATTTGCGGAGCATTAGTAGGGGAGTGCGTATGCCAAAGCCCAGTCGTTTCCTGTGAGTGGGAGAGACGGTATTTAAGCGTCAGGTTTTTTCGGGAAATCGGCTACCACGGACCTGTTTGGCCACCATGCCGGATGTTTAGCATATCAAAAATTTCCCAATACAAAAATGCACCTCTTGTGAAAGTTTGATCCCGATCCAAAAAGCGGTTCTGGAGTTAGTGCGTCGAAACCGGCGCGTAAGAAGAATTTGGATGAAATTCCAGGTTTAATGATTACAAGAGGGGTTCCCCGTAGGGGACGAACCCCTAATAATAATAATAAACTACTCAGACAGTCAACATCTCTTCCCCACTTGACTTACTTTGTTAAATTTGACATTTGTTGTGCTTCTATGAGCACATTAGCAGTAATGGTGGTAGATATTTGTTTCCCACAGATGAAAATCTTAATATAATGTGGATTATAGCCTTAATGAAGGTAAAATGGTCAGTTATAGATTGTGTGCGTGCGTGTGTGTGTATTCCAAGGTTGCCAGCGCACATCGCATCACCAAACTCGCCCAAAAGTAGCCCAATTACCTAATATCGCACAACATATGCAATTTCAGCTATTTTAATCCTATCATCACACATTTTCTGATGTTTATTTTTAACAGCCATGCGTGCATGATACTATGAGTTCCCCAAATATCACTATGCCTAGGCCCATATACGAGTAGTACGTGTCACATCATCTAAATAATAATAAAGTAACCACATACATTATTGTCACAATCATGCACTCATCAAGTCTGCATCAATGTCCCAATCCCCCTTCACAAGCATTCACTTGATTATTCAGTCACCGCCACATAGGCTACCATACATGTATAGTACAACCAACAGAAAGCCATGATGAACGTTTGTATGAAATGTAGCCTAGCTACTCAACACTCGATATCTCACCACCTCTACAACTTGAATAAAATATAGAACCAGCCCAATTCCGCTTTCCTCAATTTTAGTTAGTTAGGATAGTACTTCAGAGGCTATCAACCCCATCACACTGTAAATCAAGAATATCGTTAGGAATGGAGCCAATTTTCGAGAAATGTCCTTCCCTCAATCCCACAAATCTACGCTTATGAATGAATCCTAACTAGCCCAATGGTGCGAACAAAAGAAAACTTTGGCAACACTGTGTACGTATATCACGCCGCGGTCAGCTGATCACTTAAACCCTCGCTCGTGGAAGAGGCAGTGTTGTCAAACTTTGTTGTCATCATCTTTTTCGAATTTCCTGCATCTCCACGTACGTAATTTGCTGCCACTGTGTTCTATGACATTCTGATTCACATTGATTGATTTCCTGTCACTGGTGTAATAAGAAATATAGCCGGTAACCTATTTAGCTGCCCGATTTGAGAGTGGATTATTAAATTGGTAACTTAAAAGCGCATGGGAGCTTGTTTTGTAGGAAAGAAACTAGTGCGCATGCGCAGACATTCAACCTGCCAAATACTACAAACTAAATAACATAATACCGTATGTTCAGCCAATTTCTACTGAAACACGTATTTGTTAGTAACTAAAAAGGAAGCAAATACAATACTTCAATGAGTATTAAACATTTCGCCCGGCCTATTACACCACATTAGAATGAAAGTAAATTTCAAGGTCAGGAAGCTGATATTTATGTATTAAATTATGGTAATTATTATATATTCACTGCATTAATAAGTATATAGCCATCATATTATGAATCTAGTAAGAATATACTACACAACTATGTGTCATAGATAAGTTTGCAAACTGTATTAAACCTCTTAAAAAACGAAAGCCCTCAAAACACCTCAATGGTGCATCACAAACGAAAATGATCCAATCGGACCCCCAGCGCCATCTGGATTTTTAGTGCGGATTTCCTCATTGGAAATAGTAGTTAGATCAGAGAAAAAGTGTTGTATGGCTTCATTACTTTGGTTTTTGAGGGATTGCTGGCTGGGGTGTTCTTGAAAACTAATTGAGTATTGTAAGGTAGAGTTGACTGGCGTATGAATGGATGGGACTGGAGGTACAGTCGAGAAGATCATTTATGAAAATTAGAAAGAGAATGGGAGCTAGGAAAGAGCCCTGAGGAACACCGGAGTTGATAGGATAAGGAAGTGAGCGATGGCCGTCCACAACCGCAGCTATGGAACGGCCGGAAAGGAAATTAGAGACAAAGGCACAGATGGAAGGATAGAAACCGAAGGAAGGTAGTTTAGAGATTATAGATTTGTGCCAGACTCTATCGAAGGCCTTCGATTTGTCTAGCACAATAGAAAAGGTCTCACCAAAGTCCCAAAAGGAGGATGACCAAGAGTTAGTAAGATATGAAAGAAGATCACTAGTAGAGCAACCGTTAAGGAAACCATACTGGCGATCTGAGAGTAGATTATGAGAAGAGAAATGCTTAAGAAATTTGGAAGCAAGAATAGTTTTAAAAACTTTAGAGATATAAGATATGAGAGCAATTGGACGATAGTTGGAGGGTTGAGAGCGGTCACCCTTCTTTGGGACAGGTTGAATGAGAGCAAACTTCCAGCAAGAAGGGAAGATGTTAGAGGAGAGACAGAGACGTAAGAGTTTGCCTAGGCAGTGAGTTAGCACGGAAGAACAGTTTTTGAGTACAACAGGAGAAACATCATTCGGACCGTACGTCTTTTTAGTATTAAGCCCAGAGAGGGTAGAAAGTACATCTTTAGAAGATATTAGGATATTCGGCATAAGTAGGAGAGCAGAGGGTGGAGAGGGAGGAATAACACCGGAATCATCCAAGGTGGAGTTTCTAGCGAAAGTTTGAGCGAAGAGTTCAGCTTTTTCAGAGGAAGAATTGATGGCCGCCGGTTGGGAGGATCGGGTGGCCGTATTGGAAAAATAGGACAGGTGATAGAGATAAGTTTATGGTTGGAGGAGCCCAAAGGCGAGAAAAGATTGACAGTATAAGAATGAGGGTTAAAAGTTAGAAACAAGTCAAGAATGTTGGGCCGATCTCCGAACCGATCCGGGATACGTGTTAGTTGCTGAAGCAACTGCTCTAGGTCATTTAGGATAGAAAAGACGTAGGCTTGTTTACCAGGTTGGTCAGAAATATGAGAGGAGAGCCATTGGCGGTGGTGAACGTTGAAATCTCTTAAGATGGAGATTTCTGCGAAGGAAGAGATGGATAGAATGTGTTCCCCTTTAGAAGTTAGATAGTCAAAGAATTTTGTATAGTCAGTAGAATTAGGGGAAAGATAAACAGTGCAGACATATTTAGCTTGAGAATGACAAGAAAGCTTTAGCCAGAGAATTGAGAATTCAGAGGAGTCAAAGTTGGGAACACGAGAAAAAGCAAGATTGTTTCGCACATATACGCAACATCCACCTTTGGCTTGAAACTGAGGATAGAGATAGCAGGGGAATATATATATATATATATATATTAGAGATAGACCGAATATTCGCTTCCGCATTCACATGTGCAAATATTCGCTATGTTTTTCAATATTCGCATTTGTATTTGCATCCACATTTACATTTATAGCTATTTGCGAATATGCGGATATTTTTACGAAACCAATGGAAAATAAAAAAATAATATATAAAGTTTTAAATTTTAAAGTTAACACAAACGAATAAATAAAAGCGTAGATGTGCGTTGTGGCCTCTAGAGTGGAATAAAGGAGGACTGAGCAGTGTTGCCACTTAAATTGATTTAATTGTACCAGATCGAACCAGTGAAAAGTACCAAATTATTCGAAAACGTACCAAATACAGTGAATACATAAATTACTTTATATTAAATGTCTAGATTCAAAATGTTCAAGTGTTTGTCATTAATACTATCTCTTGAGTAATGTCACTCTCCCTGCTACTTTCATCACTACTGCCACTTTCTGAAGAGTTCACCTTCTCTTTACCACCCATTTTGTCTAGCCAAAGATTAATCCAACGTGGAGAAGTCAAGAAGGAGCAGGGTCACTGCGATGGAGTGTGAAAACCTACTGATGCAGTGAGTTGGAGATGATTAAGCGACAGTGTTGTCATTTGCACTCCTGCTAAAAAAAAAAAATCTGATCTCTCCAAACCCTGGGATGTAGTCCATATATCCCATTAGTTTGGATTTGAGGCCCAACAGGGATAATTATTATTGACGTTATATAATAAATGTCATACATGTAAATGTGATTGGTGGTTGATACGAAATTTGGTTAATAGAACAAATATGTAAAAATTCATCCGCTAGATTGCTGTTCAGATATGCTAGATGTAGAGGAAATATAGCTAAAATGGCATCACTGCCCGGTAAAGGAAGTGTGTGCTAAGCCACTCCAACAGCTTCCTCTCTCTCCAACACCCCTTCTCCCCTCTCTACACTCTTCAGAAAAATAGGAAAAGTAGAATGTAGATACGAGGTGCCGTTGTAAAGGCTTATCCTTCAATACTTCATCTGATCTGGACCTGGACAGTTGAACCGTCACAATGTTGCCATTTCAGACATATCCAATGTAATAGCGTGCCAATAAAGAATATTCCATCATATTTCCTCACTGATTTCGTATTTAGTACCAGAATGCATTCGCATTCGCAAATATGGAAAATTGACATTCGTTCGATCTCTAATATGTACAGTATATATATATATATATATATATATATATATATATATATATATATATATATACAGGGTGTTCCAGTAATGCTTTTCATAAATTATATGGTGGACTCATCAGACAAAAATAAGAATACATTACTCTATGAACATGAGGTTGAGTATTTATAATAACGGAGTTATTACACGATTTAAGTTAACGATAGATACAATGCCATTCAGTCCAAGGGTTAATGTTGCCATTTTAGTGGATTATATCCATTTGGCCTTCGCTATTGCTTGCTAGCCTCAAGATAGTGAGCAGTAGCGATCTGACTTTTCGGTAGAAAAATATGTCCGGCTTCGCCGGCTTTGATTTTCCTACCGAAAACATCAGCTCGCTACCGCTCACTACCCTGAAGAGAGAACGCCGATTGGATACAAACCGCTAGAACGATCTTGAGGCTAGCAAGCGATAGCGAAGACCAAATGGATATAATCCACTAAAATGGCAACATTACCCCTTGGACTGAATGGCATTGTATCTATCGTTAACTTAAATCGTGTAATAACTCCGTTATTATAAATACTCAACCTCGTGTTTATAGAGTAATGTATTCTTATTTGTGTCTGATTAGTCCACCATATAATTTATGAAAAGCATTACTGGAACACCCTGTATATATATATATATATATATATATATATATATATATATATATCCACTTCACCAGGGCATGATAAAGTAATCCTAACCTTTTCTTATTTATACTAAGGAGAAGGGAAATCCAACTTGGATAATGTATTTCTTTTTAACATAAAAGGAAAAGGTTAAGATTCATTAATCATGTCGTGGTATAGTGGATTAAAAGCTTGTACACTCGTTCTGAATGCCGGATGTTCGAGTCCAGCTGGAAGTATATAAATATATATTATATAATTATATACCTGTATATATACTGTTTATATATATATATATATATATATATATATATATATATAGACGGATGGTCATGCTTTAACTAACTCTACCATAGCGTGATGAAGGATACTTAACCTTTTCATATATATGTTAAGAAGGGAACTCCTACTAGGAGAATGTATTTCATTAAGAAGGGAACTCCTACTAGGAGAATGTATTTCATTAAGAAGGGAACTCCTACTAGGAGAATGTATTTCATTAAGAAGGGAACTCCTACTAGGAGAATGTATTTCATTAAGAAGGGAACTCCTACTAGGAGAATGTATTCATTAAGAAGGGAACTCCTACTAGGAGAATGTATTTCATTAAGAAGGGAACTCCTACTAGGAGAATGTATTTCATTAAGAAGGGAACTCCTACTAGGAGAATGTATTTCATTAAGAAGGGAACTCCTACTAGGAGAATGTATTTCATTAAGAAGGGAACTCCTACTAGGAGAATGTATTTCATTAAGAAGGGAACTCCTACTAGGAGAATGTATTTCATTAAGAAGGGAACTCCTACTAGGAGAATGTATTTCATTAAGAAGGGAACTCCTACTAGGAGAATGTATTTCATTAAGAAGGGAACTCCTACTAGGAGAATGTATTTCATTTCATACACAAGTAAATAGGAAAAGGTTACGTATCCTCTGTCACTCCATGGTAGAGTTGATTAAAGCATGGACAATCGTGTTACTGTTGGTGGTTTGAGCCCTGCTGAGAGTGTAAATATATATATACAAAATGCAGGCTGCCTGTAACGAGTGTCTCCCTCAAAGCCAAAAGATTGACAGAGAGCCAAATTTAAGGGACGTTGGGGTCAAAATGCCTGGACACACTAAGTTTAAAGCAGTTTAAGTCAAAGGAATATGGAAAGATTGATTGAGGGAGAGAGTTCCAGATTTCGCTAGTTGAGTAGTAGAAAAACTGAGAAAATTATCTAATTCTAGTATTGGCGAGTTGGACAAAATATAAGTGGGACTGTGTTTAAAGGCGGGTGCCACACACTCGCAAGGGAGGTAGTATGCATTGAGAAAGCTCTGAAGAACACTGATTGCTGTAATAACGATAGAAGAGTGAAAGAGATGCAACAATGCAGCGTGTAGAAAGAGATTGTAGGGAACTCATTTGAGGAAGTGAGTTGATGATGCAAAATGATTTTGCCTCGACTCTTTCCAGAAGTGTTGTATGGGTGGAACCTCCCCACACATGTGAACAATACTCGATAAATGGGCGTCCTGTGCTCCTATGCAGAACAATACTGACAAATCTAGTGATACAATATATGGATATCTACGAATATACGGCAAGTCATGGAGAAATCCAATTAATCCACTCTGTACCGGTGACGTCCTTTTCATTATAGTTTGTCAATTTATTTTGTTATTATTCAGCTTAGGAAGGACGTCTAACCATGAAAAGGCTACATACTATCTCAATTAATCCGTTTAGCTACCATATATCCTTCCTAAAGCACCCGTCACACCTAGCCGATTTTAGGCCAAGACTGTCCGCGACCTAAGGGTCGTGGACAGTCTTTGTCTACGTCGCCGCGCATCATGGGCCGTCGCCAACCTAACAAACAGGTCGGGATTGGTCTTCACATACCCCCTCAAAAGTTCTACAAGCGAAAAATTTGAAATCAAGTCGGCGTGGAGTGAGGTCATAAAAATGGGACGGGAAGGGGACTGGAGGCTGATGGCGTGTGACGGCGCTTGGCGGTGCTTGACGGCGATTGACGACGCTTGACGGGAAACGGTAGGCGTCAGTGCGGCGGCACACGGCACCATAAATGATAAGTGGATAAGTGGATTATCGCCACGTTTGGCTTTCTCAAGGACCACATCGTGCGGCAGAGTGGTCGTCAGAATAGCCAGGTAAATTTTGTTTTAATTAGTTTTGCATGTCTCGATTATTTAAAAGTGTTTGACACTGACCAGCCACGTGTGGACAAATTATGTTTGTGGAGACTCATTGTGCATACCACAGGTTTCTGACCTGACCTGGTTGTGGTATCTGCCGTTTGTTATTCCTTTCGTGATTTCATTATTGTATTGATTTACTTATTAATTTAATATCTTTATATATATATTTTGTAATTAATTTATTCATGAACTTAGGTTAATATTGCTATATTGATTTATATAAGGTATTTAGTCATTATTTATACTTTATTTATTATATATGTATGTATTTTTTGATTGATGACTTTCTTTATTTCATTATTGTATTACTGTATTTAGTTATTGAATATGTTATATATATATGTATATATAACGTAAATCATTTTTTTATGCATACATTATTCATGCAGTGGATGAATGAAACAAGCCATATAATATATATATATATATATATATATATATATATATATATGTTTATAATAGTACATATCAATACTAATAATGACAATTTCAGGCTCATATAGCTGTCACCGGTTGCCAGGAACCGCAGTGTTATGGCTAGTCGTAGGCCAGGGTCGAGTGCCTTCCGGTAAAAAGTATCGTTCTTTTCAATGCGGTGCGCCACACGTCCTAGTACCTCCCGGAAGACTGCAACATCCATCCGCAGGTAGTTTCTGTAGGCTGGCCCATCCTCCTGGGCGAGTTCCTTCAGTAGCTGCTCATAAATACCAAAGGTTTTCCTACGGAGAAGCCAGTTCCGGACCCACATGCGAGGGGTTCTATTCTCCCTCCTTCTTTTCCTCAACAGCAGCTTGCAGATGGCTATATTTGTCAGTAGGTAGTCATTTTCCAGATTTAACTGAACCTGGAGTAAGCGTAGATGTCGTATCGGGTTCCTGGGGACTGTGGTGAACATGGCTGCGTGCAACCGTTACGGTGGTTGAAGGTATACTGATGAGGCCCGCCCTTTGGTGTACCTTTTATATACCACACCTTGAGTTCGGTCGCCGTCGTTCGTGGTCATGCGGGCCGGGGTCACCGTCCATACTGAAGGGGTCGCCGCTCATTGGCACAGTAATGAATATTGACGCCGCCCTAACTCCTATCGACGCCGTTCGTCGGGTCATTGTCGACGCACTACGCCGCAGATCGGCACTCCAGCGGCGACCTAAAATCACATTCAGTCCGGCATGGGCGCCGGTCTACCCCGTCAGGTCGCCGTCAGGCGGCGTGGCCATCCATACTGCGTCCCGTCCAAAACTCACCCCCCCATATCCTTAAGCTCTCCGCCGAAGGTCGGCACTCCTGACCACGACTCAAGGTCGTGGTCAGTCGTGGCTCAAATCGTCATGGTGTGACGCCTGCTTCAGCTTCATAAAACGGTCTAAATTTAGATGAAATCAAATAATAAATACGTCGCCGGTACAGAAGGGGTTAAGAAATGCCTACTGAGGAACATAAACACAAGTTAAACAATATGAACAAATACAAACACACATACGCTCACTTTGACATTCAGAACACACAAAACGTAAAACTAGGAAAGTTGTTTTTATTATTCAATTCTCTCGCAAACATTTATATTTTGTTGTGTGTTTTTCCTACATGTGTAGCAATATATTTTTTTTGTTATTTATACTCGCAGCTCGCATCGGATGAAACGAAAAATGTTAGAAAAAGAAAATTTAATTCAATTAATAATTGTTTAGATATATATAAACATGAAATAACAAATGAAATATTTTGCGAAAAAGAATTAATAGTTTTGTAAACCATAATATATATATAGTTTTGCCTGGAAGTGTTTATTATATTGTCTTCTGAGTAATACTAACAAACTTAATTTCCGTAAATACAAATATATTACATGGAGTTTTATGAGTTTAATTACTTCAGGATATGATGGCGAGTATCATCATTATTGTCAAGCAAATGTTATGCCGTTTAAGAATGATCTCTAGGATTCAAAGTAACAAAAACTAACCAAATTATCGATCTGACTTCTTAATTTGTTGTCCTAAACTGAATAAAATCGTCGTCTTCGAATATTGAAAGGATAAATATTTATGGTATGAATAATTTTGCATTTCGCTACTTTGCTATCCTTTCATGGTCATTGACATGTATAATATTTGTTTTCTATATTGCATTAATAATATTCGTTATAATACTTCACAATTCCTATACATTTAACAAGGTGTGTAACCCATAATGGTATCCAACAGTCTATATATTTCCACTGCTTCTTTAACAAGGTGTGTAACCCATAATGGTATCCAACAGTCTATATATTTCCACTGCTTCTTTAACAAGGATTGTAACCCATAATGGTATCCAACAGTCTATATATTTCCACTGCTTCTTTAACAAGGATTGTAACCCATAATGGTATCCAACAGTCTATATATTTCCACTGCTTCTTTTCTCCTTGGTGTTTTTTTTTTTAATTTACATTGTATATTTCCTCTCTATTTCACATAAAAAAAGGTCCATTATTAACCTCTAGAAATACACTTAGTGGTAGCCAGATTATAATTAAAATAATACATATACAGGTTACATAAATATTTACCTCACCGTAACACAACCACGTATATTTTGTACCACAATGTCCGCGACTTGAAATTGATCAATATGAATCAATTTTGAAAGTACAGTAGTGTAAGAATAGAGTATATATAAACATCTCTCTCTCTCTCTTTCACACACACACACACACACACACACACACACGGTAAGGATATTTATTAAGTTGAGTAGGACTTAATACTATTGAAGGTAGCTAAAGCAAATTACATTCGTTGCTATCGTAATGGCATGATTGTTAATTGAAAAACTTGTTCAAGTTCGTTCTTGAGCTTAAGTAATACTTTCCAACGGCAATATATTTATCTAAGGGAGAGCTACTGACAAGTGATTGAGACATTTAATCAACAACATTCTTGACTGATTACAGGCTGTTTATTACCCTTTAATTCTGTGTATCGTTTGTATGCATGTGTAAGGTCATTAAATTTGGTTCAGTAATAACAGAGAAATTGCAAACTGGCCTCTATTAATTCAATACCTTTAACTCAAGCTGGAAGACTTCACACAATTCACTTAATCGCGCTACAGCACATTTCAACAAAATCATACAAGCCAGCTGCAAGCTCATACCACAAGGATACAGACAAAATTTGAACCCAAATTTCTTTCCACAAATACACAACCATATCAAACAAAGAAACATCCTATGCCAAATTAGAATACTTGCCCAACAAGAAATAAAACAACTACAAGCCCAAAACAACAAAATCACATGTCTTATCATAGAACAATATACAAACTGGAAACACTTCCTTGAAACCATCAATCACAGAACATCATTAAAAACATAAAAAAAAAAAAATACGGCGCACCTTAAAAAAACATAGTCACTTCCCACAACTCTCCTCCACCTACACACGAAAGACTCAGTACAAACAACTTTGTCACCACTTATAAACAAGCGCAAATGCTCATGAACAACTAAAAAAAAAAAAAAATCAGAAGCCCTCAATACATATACACACAGCTTATACACAACACCCATAAAAATAAAATGCTTAACCAACGATCCGCCCCCTTTCAATACAACTGAAGTAGAAAGCACAATAAAATCACTCAACGACCCTCGCTCTACCAGAACAGACAGAATATTAAACATACACCTAAAACTCCTAGGCCCTAACGCCCTACAAACCATTGCAGACATCTTAAATCACTCCTGGCTCCACAACACCATATCAAACATTTGGAAGCATGCAACCATCATCCCCATCCTCAAACCAGGGAAACCTCCCAGCCAGCCATCCTCCTATAGATCCATCTCCATTCTACCCACCATTTCCAAAGTACTTGCAATACTCATCCTCCATAGAATCACCCAGACATCCCTCTCTCAACTTCCCAACGTGGATTTCGGCCTAAGCAGTCCACTACAACACTACACACCACATTAACACAACACATACTAGATGGCTTCAACCAAGCTCGCCCACCCTCCCGCACAGTAATGGCAGCCACAGACATCAGGAAGGCCTTTGACACTGTACCCTGACATACACTCATACAACAAATACTAAACACCACACTACACAACAATGACACAAAATGGCTCACAAACTTCCTCTCTGGCAGACATGGATATGTCACCTTTAACGACCATACACCCAAAACACGTACACTACCCAACGACGTCCCTCAAGCAGTCCTATCACCAATACTTTTGGCGTCTTTGTGCGATATTTTGCCTTACTCAGATGTATTGGCTCCTTTTGGGTGTACTTTATATTTACATTTACATGTAGTTACATTGTATGTTATTTTTCTCTCAACGTTATATGTTTTTGCTTGTACTTTATCTGGTATACAGTATATATACATATATACAGTATATATATATATATATATATATATATATATATATATATATATATATATATATATATATATATATATTAATAATTGGTTTTACTTCATTTTAGGCTTGAAAATTACTCTCTGTATGGGGTCGAAACGTTGCCCAATGAAGATGTTCGTCACAGCGTTGGTTTTGCTGCTCATTATTCGCTTACGCTTTCCTAAGGACAAGAGTATTGCTGATATATATATATATATATATATATATATATATATATATATATATATATATATATATATATATTATTATATATTATATATATATATCTTTATATATATATTTATATATATGTTCCAGTTGACGTTTTCATAAATGGCAGGACATAAAAATAATTGTTATTATTCGTCAGGCAATAATAAGACTATTTTATTCTATAACGTTCGGGGTGAGTATTTATAATTACGGATATATTACACATCAAAAGTAATCGACGGATACCAAAAAAAATAATGCAGTTTAAGGAGTATAAACGAATGTTTCAAAACTACCGCAGGGCAGAAAGGCTTTGTTTACACATGGATAACGAGGTATAAAAGTGTTTCGGAATCGCTCTAGCGATTCAAGTCCTCAGCTCTTGAATGAAATATAATATTATTTTCATCATCCCTTTTCTAACTGTTATCCACGTGTAAACAAAGCCTTTCTGCCCTGCGCTAGCTTTAAAATATTCGTTTTTACTCCTTAGCCTGCATTGTTTTTGTATCCATCGATAACTTTTGATGTGTAATATATCCATAATTATAAATACTCACCCCGAACGTCATAGAATAAAATAGTCTTATTATTGCCTGACAAATACGTCTTGTCATTTATGAAAACGTCAACTGAAACACCCTTTATATATATATATATATATATAGATTCGGCGTAGGGATGTGGCGACCCCACCATCCGTCGCTTTGTGGCGCAAATAGCCCCTGGAGTTTGGGACTGGGAATCCCACCACCAGAATTGTTTGGAGGAGGTTGTAGGCACCAGCTGAACAGGGCGGTACTCCCGGGGAGTGCTAGGTGGTTGATAAGGACAGCTGGAACTCCTGTTACCAGCTGGCCTCCCTAGCTGATCCTTTCTGTGCCTCATCAATATTGAGGGCAACCCCAGCCTGCCCTCCAAAACACCTTCTCCCCCTATCAATACATTATACTACAAACACCTTACAAAAGGCTTACATACTACACTATCTTTCAAAAAAGAATCATGATGACGAATTCTTTTCCTTTAACTTCCACTCTGTGCAACACCACCTCTCTTCAGCGAACCCTGATATTCTCTTTCTCACCGAAATGCAGTTGTCTGGGTCTACTGACAGCAAACTCTTCTCTGTATCCTCCTACTATCTCTATCCTCAGTTTCAAGCCAAAGGTGGATGTCACGTCTATGCACGCAACAATCTTCTTTCTCTCGTGTTCCCAACTTAGATTCTTCTGAATTCTCAACTCTCTGGCTAAAGCTTTCTTGTCACTCTCAAACTAAATATTCCTGCACTGTTTATCTCTTCCCTAATTCTAATGACTATCCAAAATTCTTTGACTATCTAACTTCTAAAGTGGAACACATTATATCCTTCTCTCCTTTAGCAGAAATCTCCAATTTAGGAGATTTCAACGTTCACCACCACCAATGACTCTCCTCTGTTTCCACTGGCCAACCTGGTGAACAAGCCTTCATCTTTTCTATCCTAAACGACCTAGAGCAGTTAGTCCAGCAACCCACTCGTATCCCGGATCGCTTCGGATATCAGCCCAACATTCTTGACTTATTTATAATTACTAACCCTTTTGCTTATACTATATATCTTTTCTCTCTTTTCGGCTCCTCCGACCATAAATTAATATCTGTCACCTGTCCTATCTCTCCGGTACGGCCACCCTATCCTCCCAACTGGCGGCGCTTGTGGCACTTTGGCGCTGCCGACTGGGAGGCTCTTCAGCAGTACTTCTTTGATTTCCAAGACTTTTGCTTCCGTGGCTGGGGACCCTGTGAGAGTGCTGAACGCATCACCGAGGTAATCCTCTCGGGCATGAAAACATGCATTCCACTTTCTTTCTCTCAGTTTAATGCAAATAAATCTTGCAGGTTTACTCACGCTTGTTCTACTGCTGTCCGCAACAAGGAAGAATCATTCAAACAGTACCAATGCCTTAAAACTCAAGGATCTCATTCTTCCTACGTTTCTGCCCGGAATCAAGCCAAATCTGTTCTTCGACTTGCCAAGCACTCTTTTATCAATAATAAATGCACTGAACTATCCAACTCTAGTTCTTCCTAAGCTTTCTGGCATCTAGCCAAAAACCTCTCCAACAATGTTTCTACCTCGTCTGTCCCTCCTCTTTTCCACTCTGATGGCACAACCATCACTTCTTCCTCTCACAAAGCTGAACTCTTCGCTCAAACTTTTGTTAGAAACTCCTTGGATGATTCCGGTGTTATTCCTTCCTCTCCACCTCCCTTTCTCCTACTTATGCCTAATTTTCTAATCCCTTCTAAAGATGTACTTTCTACCCTCTCTGGGCTTAATACTAAGAAGGCGTACTGTCCGGATGGTGTTCCTCCTGTTGTACTCAAAAACTGTACTAGGCAAACTCTTTCTTCTCTGTCTCTCCTCTAATGTCTTCCCTTGTTGCAGGAAGTTTGCTCTCATTCAACCTGTCGCAAAGAAGGGTGACCGCTCTCAACCCTCCAACTATCGTCCATCTCTAGTATCTTTTGAAACTATTCTTGCTTCTAAATTTCTTACGCATTTCATAATGTACTCTCAGATCGTCAGTATGGCTTCCTTAAGGGTCGCTCTACTGGTGATCTTGTTTTTTTATCTTACTATACTCCATTCAGTTGACCCGTGTATCTGGCTCCTAACTGGTGTTTGTATAAAGGCTCATGATTGGTTATCTTATCAGTACCCTTGATCACTGGCCAACATGAGTGGCAGAGCTGATAGTATATTTATTATTATCTATATTATTCCTTATTTATTCATTAAACTATATATGTTTAAGTAATTTTAATGATTACTTAACAAATTATAGTCTTATCCGAATATAAAGAGCTATTAAATATCACATGAAACACAATAATAACGCATATATCATAAAGTAAACACAAGGGAAATAATTAAATGATAAACACAGGAAGTAAGCGAGAGAGAAAACTGACTGACCTGCTCACACGGATTAGCCAATTACAGGCCATGATTTACTTACCAGTATCACACATTTAAAATAGGCAGTGACGGCATTTCTTCCCTTGCTTGTGCTTACTGTATTATATCTACAATTGTATGTGTTACATATGCTGCTACATAACTGTTTTGATAGCGTAATGCATAAGTGTGCGGAATTTCGGTGTGAGTGTCCTGGGTTCGAGTCCTTGGAGTGCCACATGTATTTGTTGATTTCATTAATTGAGTTTGGAAGTGAAGTTGGTTGGTGAAAAAATATAATAATTCATTCTGGTTCAGGAGCAATTTATAGGAGGCCTTCCCAAGGGTTATGTGCCCCATCAATTACTCCTTCCATTCGTCTAGACATTAGGCTACCATAGCGCAGTTGGAATATATGTAGACATGCTCAGATTAATATGCAGGATTCGAAACTGCATAATAAATCGTAGGCTTGTGCATATTTCTGTATCTGTCTTGATAGCGTAATGCATAAGTGCGCGGAATTTCGGTGTGAATGTCCTGGGATCGAGTCCTTGGAGTGCCACATGTATTTGATGATTTCATTAATTGAGTTTGGAAGTGAAGTTGGTTGGTGAACAAATATACTAATAGCTATTAAGGTTCGAATATCAGTATATCACTATAGATTATCACATTATATTATGAATTAAGTATATTTGTCTTTATTATTCCATACATATTTAATAAACTAGATAACTTATAGTAATTTGAATTATAATGTGATAGGTCACATCAGAACCTTAGTAGCTAAAACATACTATATGGAACACATACAATTGTAGATTTGGGACTTTGTTACCGTCTTTAAATAGGTTTTCCGTGCAGATCTTAATGGTTTCATCTAGATTCTAGAGGTATGTTAGTGAAGAGAGATTTTACATCGAAAAAGACTAGAGTACAATTGTTGAACTTTAGATTGGTTACTTCTTTGGCGAACGTGAATGAATCATGCACAGTGTATTGGTTAACAGTAATGGGTGATATTAGAGGTACAAGGATTTTTATAGTTTGTAGTTTAATGTACGTATAGCGGACATTAAGGGCTACTACAAACTATCAACATTCCTTGAGTGCCTCCCCCCCCCCCCCTCCCCCCCCAAAAAAAAAAAATGGGAAATGGGTCTGAGTACATACATGCATACAAAACTCGCTAGGAAAATTGAAACAATGGAACACCAAGCTTTCGCCTATTCTCTCAAGACATCTTCAGGTTAATACATTAGCTTAGTATGTATACCATTTATGATCAAGTGCTGTATTTTCCTTAAGTATTTCTTTAACTCTTCTATCCATATCACAACAATCATTGTTCTTGTATTACCGTGAAGATGTCTTGAGAGAAAAGACGAAAGCTTGGTGTTCCATTGTTTCAAGTTTCCTAGCGAGTTTTAACTACATAATTTGATCATACATATTTGTGATTTAACCTCCATATATATATATATATATATGTTTCTAGTCTCTCAGTGGGAATCGAACCATCGACCATCAGAACGATAGCCGACGCTTAATCAATTACACCACGGCAGTGGTGTAATTGATTAAGCGTCGGCTATCGTTCTGATGGTCGATGGTTCGATCCCCACTGAGAGACTAGAAACATTTAGTGGCTCACGTGTATTTGTGATATATTCTCAATATATATATATATATATATATATATATGTATATATACAACAAAAGGGCTATACAGTATTATGGGTGAGTGAGAGTTGGGGGAAGAAGGGTAAAGGGAGCAAAGTAATTGGGGAGAACGATATTCCGATGGTTTGTTTAAGGATGTCAACATTACCTACTACTCCTCAAGTTGGGAAGGTGGAGGAAGGGAGTAACCTGCGACACTTCTTATGGAGATAGCTGTACAACCGCACAACCATGCAATATGCTTCCCAAACCTGGTCACCCAGCACCCCAAACACAAACATAAAGAATCTACCAACCACTCAAAATCATGCTTACCAACCAAACCCGAGTCACTTGCATGCGTTAGGTCGGGCCATCAGCCATCAATACAAGATTACAAACACAGAATAGATTAAATTCAAGACTCTTTTTGTCTCTGCTGTCAACATCCCTCTGACAACACAGAACACGTAATACTCCACTGCTCAGCACTTGCTCAACACAGACATTTCTTCAACATCACATCACTCAGAGACCTCTGGACCCACCCAGGGGAGGTGGCGGACTACCTGGACGCCGCGGGAAGCCCATGAAAGGGAATATTGCGGCTTCCACAACAACAAACTGCAATTTTTAATAAACGTCACACTACTGCAGAAGCTGGCGATTTGGGGGGCGCCAAGGGCGAAATTTATAATAAAAGGGCTCTGTTATGACCTAGACTGTACTAGAGAATAGATCAGAGTATAAACATGCGGAAGATAATTTTAATTGGTTCTGAAATAATCGAAAAATAGCAAAATTCAATAACTGTCGCCTTAATAATAATAAAAATTATAATAATAATAATAATAATAATAAGAACAAAACAACAACAACAACAACGACAAGTAAACCCTGGATGTCCTCGCTTGCACACGGACCTAGTAATATCACCTACTGTATGTGAAGAATGGGCCTTTTTATGTTGGAGCTATAAGGCAAGGGTTCTGAATATATTAACAGGTTTTGCAACAGCTCTACTGTATCTAATGATATGTCGAACAGGTTGGGAGAGAGGTACCCTGATCATGATTCGAACCCACTCACCCCAGGTATATTTACTTACCACGTGTTCGTAGGCATAGTCATCCACGAGACTATAACCTGGTTCTTCAAATAAGAACTAAGGTTGCTTTCCTTATATCCGCTCATGGCCGAGTGGTTACAGTGCCCAGCTCTCCCAAATATACCTGGGGCGAGTGGGTTCGAATCCTGGTCAGGGTACTTCTCTCCCAACCTGTCCGACATATCATTAGATATTTGTCATTCAGAGAGGTCTCATAATAGTACCAGGACGATGAAATATCGTATATCACTTAGCCGAGTTGGCGGGGGGAAAGTGTAAAATAGTCACTCTCTACACAGGATAAATTATTTACATTATTGGAGGCCTCTCTCTATTTAGAGGCTTGTATGGAGCTGTCTGTTTGTCCTCTTGTCTAGCTGGATTGTAAACATTGTCTCGCCTAGCGGTGGTAGTGATGAGTGGAACCTCCAGGGTAACTGGAGAGGAACGAAGGAGGTTGATGTCTCATTTGCATAAAGTTTTCCTCCTCGTAGTCTAGATATGGGCCAGGTGTAGGTGGCCATTGCTCACCTGGCGCCTGTGGGCACATACCAACAAACTGTGGCGGATGCCTTACCATACGTATGTTAAGCGTATCGGAAGCCGCACGTTTTTCCTGGAGCTGTGATACGGGTGACTGAGGTATGTTGTTGCTGTTGTCCAGGGGAGACTGTTTCCTGGAGCTGTGATACGGGTGACTGAGGTATGTTGTTGCTGTTGTCCAGGGGAGACTGTTTCCTGGAGCTGTGATACGGGTGACTGAGGTATGTTGTTGCTGTTGTCCAGGGGAGACTGTTTCCTGGAGCTGTGATACGGGTGACTGAGGTATGTTGTTGCTGTTGTCCAGGGGAGACTGTTTCCTGGAGCTGTGATACGGGTGACTGAGGTATGTTGTTGCTGTTGTCCAGGGGAGACTGTTTCCTGGAGCTGTGATACGGGTGACTGAGGTATGTTGTTGCTGTTGTCCAGGGGAGACTGTTTCCTGGAGCTGTGATACGGGTGACTGAGGTATGTTGTTGCTGTTGTCCAGGGGAGACTGTTTCCTGGAGCTGTGATACGGGTGACTGAGGTATGTTGTTGCTGTTGTCCAGGGGAGACTGTTTCCTGGAGCTGTGATACGGGTGACTGAGGTATGTTGTTGCTGTTGTCCAGGGGAGACTGTTTCCGGTCTCTCTTCTAGTTTCTTATGGATGCAATTCTATATATGGAAGGTGTTGGTCCTTCGGTTGATGGGAAAGGGTTTGTGGTCTGCTTTGGTATTATATTTTCCAGCCCTGTCATATATATATATATATATATATATATATATATATATATATATATATATATATATATATATATAGGCTATATATACGGTATATATATATATATATATATTTTGTTTTTCTTTTACCCCTCTGAGGGCCTTCATATTTAGTGAATACAACAAATGAATATACCCCACGTATTCTGATGTGTGTCGTACAAGGCGACTAAAGTGGGGGATGGCGAATATTCAGACCAACGGTCATCCAATACAGTAAAGTCTTGTTGTGGCACTTCTTGTTATTGCACTATTGAGGCTGGTGTAGTGCAGATAGATGCAGTAAGAGTACTTTGTTGAGTATTGCTATGGTATTATTAGCACTATGCCACAGTGATGACATGGTCAAACAGTGTTATGACAGGACTTATTATACTACAGCCCGCTACTACCAACAGGCGACCCCGTCTGAGCCATTAACATGCAATGGACAAGGTCATTTTAAACCACTGTATGTATTTATATGATTATATGCAGCTTAGACAGTAAGTGAAGTTGTCTATATGTTATGCTTTATACTCTTAATGGTCCTTCCAAAGATGAATATAATTGCCTAGTGTTACTCAGAATGATATTATAAAGACGAAAATCGCATTAAAGGGGTTGAAATGTTAGAACGCGTAGGGAAAGTACATAACTAAGTATGCCAAAACGGCCATACCCCTAAACGGCCATAACTCAAACGTCCACAATCATTAATCTAAAGAATATAGGGTGGCCCAAGTCTTATTAGGCTAATCGTTAGTTAGGTTAATAAGTTAGGAAAGGTCTCATTAGGCTATATATTATTTGAGTATGTTAAATTTAGTAAGATTAGATAAGAAAACTGTGACCCTATTGGAGTGTGGCCGTTTTGACTTGAAACCTTACAGACTAGCCTAAAACAAATATAGTGCCGTATAATAAATCTAAATTGTCAAACACAATAGACTGCGGACGGACGGGTCTATAATCCTGAGACACTTATATTATACTCGGAGATAGTGACTGAGTGAACGGTGCGGCACTGACAGAAGAGAGAGAGGTATTATGGAAAGGTTCGCAGACAGAAGAGAGAGAAAGGCAAATTAGGGAGGTTAAAAGTTATGTTAATGGACAGAGAAGAGACACAATAGGGAGCTTAACAGACAGGTTCAGACAAGGGAGACATTTTAGGGAATGTCAAACAAATTTAGATAATATAATATACAGTAAATATATATATAAATATAAATATATATATATATATATATATATATATATATATAAATATAATATAAATATATATATACCGGTATATATAATATATATATAAATATATATATATATATATATATATATATATATATATATATATATATATATATATATATATATTTATATATATACTGTATACATATATTAAGGAAGCAAAAGGCAAAGCTGCTTGTAACAAGCGTCCCCCTCCCCCCTCCCAAAAGGTTGATAGAGTGATAGAGATCCAAAATCAAGATATGTTAGAGGTTATTTAGGTCTGTTGGAAGGAAGTGTAGTGTGCTTGTTAAGTGTAGTGAAATGAATAGGAGGAGGGGGTGTTTCTGAGTGTTAGCTGGATTACTCTCTGTGTATGTGAGACATAAATAGAAACAGTGAGGGAAGCCAGACAAATGAAACATGAGTTCCAGCAACTCCTAATCATATGCCTATGTGGCCTTCCCTTGGTACTGTCCTGCTCGCCTACTCAGTAAATGTATATACTGTAGACCTATCATACTACTGAAAATAATGTCATATGAAATGTAAAAACAGTGTCCATATGTTTAAAAATAGTACAGACTATTGAAATTGAGGACACGTTAAGCAAACATACAAAGCGTTAAGTGTAAAATTGAATACATTAGAATGAATAATATTACTTAAATATTTGAACATTTGAAAACTGAAGTGAAAGGGTAGCCTACACTTAAAATCATCGAGGACAATATATCTGAAATTCCTTATCATAGAAAGGGTTGTTGTTGTTATTGTTGTAGTTCCCCAGATTGTCTGACCGATCCGAGTCTGGTTGACCAAAGCCTCTCCAGATGCTCAGGCCCCCGAAGGAGCCAGGGAGAGATGAGATCTGTCTCTGAGAAGGCAGCGGGGAGGGGATCATCAGCCCAGGGGCTTGTACCCCCAGACAAAGTCCCCCACCATTTGCAGCCCCCCTTGCAGTGCCACCCAATCGGGCGATGTCTCCAGCACCTAGAAGGGAAAGTAGTACAGTAAAAGAGACAGACAGAGACAACTAAGGTAGGGTTGAGGATGCCAAACCTCACTCTGGAGAAAGGGTGATCATGTATAGATGAATAGGACATTATCTGTACGAACCTGCCAGACCTGTAGCTCTGGCCCATATGCTCGAATATTCTGATTAGGAAGATCGATTTGAACAGGCAATATACCCAGCCTGACAGCTTTGACATTTGAATTGATTACAAATATTTGAGCACAAATTGTTATGCTCACAATACGAACTGCAGCCATACATACCACTACCAGTACCGCATCACAAGAACAAGGAGAGAGGACTGGCACACCTTTCATACGCACAGATGCCCCCATACGGCCATACGAAAAACAAGAATGCCATAAGTAGCTGCATGGACAGCAATAATTGTGCCCTTCTAGCTTGCACCAGAAACAAATCAGCATACGCAAAACTAGGACAGACTATGACACTCACCCTGGTAAAAATACGCCAGCTAGGTTCGATACTAGCACCTCCAGGTCTGAAGACTGGAACAGTCCTAGGTGTGAGACTAGGAAAATTAGGTTCGATACTGGGCACAAGGTCTAAAGAATGGTAGCACCAAGTGTTCATGGTAAACCTGCTAAGTTTGAGACTAGCATCGCAAGTCCGAAGACTGAAAGTAAACAGTGATCTGGTCAACTTGGTAAGTTCAACACTAGCAAGTCTGGTCTAATGACAGACTTGTTGCATAATTATGATACCAGCACAAATGTAAACTGGCATAACAGTGAGGCTCAATGCTCATCATCTAGGTCATCGACTAGAACAACGGAATCCGAGACTCAAGTCTACCCTTTCATTTGCATGTGGTACGAAACGGGTGCACAGATAGTGGTCCGAGATCTAGCCTTTAAGTAGAACAGAAGAAGGAGACTGCAAATTGCACCCCGAAGAAGTCTAGGCCTAACCAGATGCTCAAGAAAGACAAATGTCATATTCAAGATCCGGTACGCCACATTAAAGAAAAAATCACCGAGTCCCCCTCTGACGCCAGGGAAATCACTAAATATTATAAATACTAGTGTGTCTCTAATTGTTAGATTCCCTTTTTGCATGCCAGTGGACTCACTCTTCAGGGAGAACAAAACACACATTTCTATACTTGCATCTCACTATCAAATTTTCTTAACATTACGATTGAGCATTCCCACTTCAACGTAATTTCGGACATTAAGTAGTAGAGATTTAATTGCGGAAACACTCTACACCCGATCGCGCACATCTGTATTTTTGTAATTGCCATATAGTAGATGTTCTGTTTATGATTAACTTGATCTAGAAAGTATAGTAAAAACATATAGAGAAGACGTGAAATCATGATCAAAACATAGACTAACTTCGCTAAAGCTCAAATCTGATATCAAACCAATGGAAACTTTTTCACCATTTCCAATTGTATCAACTTACTCTATGTACCTGTATTTTAATAAAACCGAAGTTTGGTTAATCTAAGAACGTGCGTGATTTAATTAGTACACAATTAAATCACGCACATGTTCAGTTTGTATTTTAGAGCACGTGTCTGAAAGCATGCACGCCCTCTTATCTATTGCTCAAGTAAAATCTCATTCTTAACTAACGCTTGTGAATTGTGTATTTTTATGTTCTATGTATTGTCTTACTATTACTGTGTGAACCTACACCCAATTTAGTATAAATAAACGTGTTGTTCTGTACTTATTGTATGACTTGCCTTTGTGTTTGATTGATAGTAACCAATAACCAGATTTGCTCTAGCATAATAAAAATATTGTACATAATTGTAGTGAGACTAGACAAGGGTAAAGGTGTCGTGACCATGGCCAAATCAGATTACTTAGAAGAAATGGATAACATTTTTAGTGATACATCCCATTGTATAGTTAAAGGTGATGTTTTCTGTAATGTGCGACAAGAAAACAAATTAAACAGACTACTATCTATTAAAGACAAGTTTGGTGCAAAATGTTATTACATGTTATATGCATTTGGTTCGACCCCTGGTGTAATGTATAGTTTGTCGAAAGTGCATAAGCTGGGAATTTCTCTTGGACCGATCGTCTCGTCCATTGGCACTGTAGCATATAATTTAGAAAAACAAACTTTACTCAAGATTTTTTTTCAAAGAACTTTTGAACATTCAGTCATTTTTGTTCTAGTATGTTAAGATGTGGAGTTCACTAACATTCTTTTAAATTAAACTTTTAGAACTAGTCTTCAACCCTTGATTGAATTAATCTTGAGAGAAATTTGGTTAGAAAACTGTTTTATTGACCGAGGAGGGGGGTCAGTCTCACACCTGACAGGGCTAGTCTCAAACTTAGCAAGACTAGTGTCACAACTGACAGTGACTAAATACAAGGGGGCTTTGATTTGATGCTAGTTGTTTATTTGTTGGTCATTGTGTTTCGTTCTTCTGTGTTGACTTCTTTGAGGGTGTTGAGAGCTAGAAGGGCTCGCTCTGATTGCTGTTATTCTGGTGGTAGTAGAATTAAGGCATAATGTTTTGGTGGTAGCTGATGCGGAGGCTGTTCCGCACGGGAAAAGCGCTCTAGGCTTCTGTCATAGCGGATTTTGTGTCTTTCTGGTAGCATAGCTGGTGTGGTGGTCACGGCGACTATTTTTGTCGTTGGCATAACAGTAAGTTTGACCCTGCTGCTTTTGGAAGCATTTATGTGTAACCAGGAAGTAAAATGACCAGTAGAATTCAAACCGATGGGCGACACGCTAATAACGAACTCTATAACAGATACGCCACGTTGATATTCAGAACTGGGGAGGAAAATCTTTTTTTGTTTTAAATATATTAATGAGCAACACCCCAACATAAGGTTCACTTGTGAATATGAGACTAATCATTCTCTGTCCGTTTTGGATATTTCTATAACAAAGGCACTAATGGACTAACTATCGGGATATACAGGAAGCCCACTAATACTGGTTGGAGGAGGGCGCATGTGGAAAACTAATTGAATAGTGTAAGGTAGAGTCATCAACATATGAGTGGATAGGACTAGAGGTACAATTGAGATCATTAAAAACAATTTGAAATAGAACTGGGGATAAGACATAACCCTGAGGAACAGCAGAGGTGATAGGTTGAGAAAGTGAACGATGGACATCCACAACTAAGCTATGTAGCAGATCATAAATTAGAAAATTATTCATTTGATATATATATATATATATATATATGTTTTCTTAGATAAGCTAGTGTAATATGTAAGGTGTTTGTATTATAGTGTATTGAAAGACACAGAGAGGTGTTAAGGATGGCAAAAATATGTGGTTGCCCTCTATTTTTGTGAGGCACAGAAAGGATCAGCATAGGAGGCCAGGTGGTGAAACAGGAGTTCCAGTTGTCCTGAACCTTTAAACGGTGAAGCTATGGTATTTGAAAGTGCCCGCCAGGCGAAGGTATTTTGGTTCATTCCCGACGAAAATCGTCATTTTACCATAAATATTGTTATTACTTATTCATATGCGCCTATTTTATGTTTAATATAAAGATATTAACATGTCAAAAGTGGGAATAGTATTTGGGGGGTGAAAAAGACGTATTATTGCCGATCGATCATATCAGGAGGGGAGAGCCGGCGCGACGTATATCCTCTCTCTCTCACTTCCCGATCGATACTGACGTCTTGCAAGTGAAGTCTCTCTATTTCTAGGATCTATAACTGCCTTCCCTGTGACTCTGTGACCGAGGGCGTGAAATTCGCGCCAAAAATTACCCGATGAAAGGGGGGAATAAGAGGACAAATAGGATATAATTGAGGGGGGGGGAGGGTGAAGGAGGGGTAGGGGGAGATGAAGGAGGGGTAGGGGGGGATGAAGGAGGGGTAGGGGGGGGGGGTTGGACACATATGGAGGAGTAATAGAAAGTATGGAGGGGAATTATCTCACTTAATCACATATTGCTTTGTTTTGAGTGCCAGTGGGGTGTTTCGAAAGGCATTTCTTATGCCTAACCTCTTAAGAGTCTCGGCGCCTTTCCCAGTTTAACACCCACCCGTAGCACTCCCCGGGAGAACGGCCCTATTCGGTTGGTGCCTACAGCCTCCTCCTTACAAGTTGACCCTTGTGCGATAGGAGGATTTGTCTTATATTTCTGTTTAATTATATGGTAAGTTTTAATAAGATTATGTGCTTTCATCTACATTGGGATACCAATAAACTGAAATTACTTACTAAGTCAGTGCAGATATATTGTCCTTCATGATTTTTCATGATTTTAAGTGTATGCTTTCTCATCAATTTATTAATTTTCAGAATATTAACACCTTACGAGCGGCCTATGCGGTTTATTTATATGTACCGCCCAGCGGGGTGTTTTTAGCCAAAATAGGGATGTTTACGTGATCATTTTCATGCCTAAATAAGACCCAGAACGTAAAACAAGTACCTATCCCTGAAAGGGCATAAACAGAGCTTTCGAATGACACCATAACGATCCTTTTATGATGGCTAGTTTTCTTGCAATAACCGTGCAACGCGAGTGCAAAAAGCATGTAATTAGCCACTTTCCCGATACAATTCCTTATATAGCGAGTGAGAGAGGGAGGAGGGAGCTGGGATTCGTGTCAGTATGTTCGCCGCGGTGGTCTGGAGCAGTCATACGCTCGCTACTCTCCTGCCACCACTTGTCTCTCTCTCTCAGCAACATTACGTGCTGAAATTGCCACTCGACCTATGTCGAGCGCCGCCACATAGTCCAGCTTTATTTAACTCGACTTATGTTGCTCGCCGACAGTTAGGGGTTAA
Organism: Paralithodes platypus; assembly: GCA_032716605.1. NCBI lineage: Eukaryota > Metazoa > Arthropoda > Malacostraca > Decapoda > Lithodidae > Paralithodes > Paralithodes platypus. The sequence continues at coordinate 22,915,902 of CM064554.1, forward strand.
GTAACAAATTACCATTCAATTTATTTGATTTTTCACTTAGCGTTGTGTATAATTGCTTAATGTGTCCTTAATTTCAAATGTCTTTCATATCTCTTAACGTGTGATCCCTCTGTTATTGCCTTATGTGTGAAATTATTAAAGTTAACGTTGAGGGGGGATATACAGGTTGGGAAAATTTAGAGGTCGTATTAAAGAGAAGTACAGATCAGAAAGACAAAGTAGAAGGGTAAAATGTGGAGAACTGTTCTTCATGCTATTATTTAAAGGGTTTCCCCAATAAAAATATCTTGGGATTATAAAAGGCTTGTCTAAAATTATTGAGTGGAAATGTTCATTTATGTTAGATATAACTATGTAGTAGTGTTTTGTTTATATTTGTTACTAGCAGGGGTACCCGGCGTTGCCCGGGTAATCACCATAATCACCATCACTACTACCACCACTACTACTACCATAATCATCAATCACTACTACCGCAATCATCACAATACTACTACTACCATAATCACCGGCCTCGACCTCCCTGTGCCTCATTAAACGGCGACCTCGATTTCGGCCGCTTGAATCTGACCTCATCCGTACCCCCATTTTGGGGGGCTGTGAACAACTTTAGTTCCATACACCTTTTCGATCGGAGGCCTCCTTCTGCCCCAAACGGCAATTTTTCCGATTTCGCGCCCATTTTCTCCATTCCTTTCACCCTGGGGAATTCTATTTTTTCACTAAAACCTGCCTAGGGACCCCCTTACTATGCATACCATGTATGAACGCTCTAGCTTAAAAACTGCGGCCGCCTATATAGAACAGACAGACAGACACACAGACAATCGAAAATATTAATATAGATAAAGATAATAATGACTTAATTGTTCTCAATTACTATAATGTTATTAATAAATTTACTACATGTTACACCCATTTCGTTCTATAGATCCATTTGAGGCTTAATTACTACACAGGGAGACGGATAAGAGAGATTTACGATATATAAGTCAGACCTAAGATAACATTTGAGGTTTAGCAAACAGTCAGTTAGTAAAACAAAACACCGGAGGTTTACTAGTTAAACAAAAGCGAAACAAGCTGAGGCTTTGAAGCCAGAGAGAATATATATATTCATACAGTAAAAGGAAATTATAGGCTGAATAGACAAGCAGAAACACATAATTATATTTGATGTTCAACAAACGAGTACAGTAAATATAACAGAGAAACTTGAAGTATTCCAAACATGTAGATAAAATAGGATACAGTTTGTAACTTAATTAGCAGTACGACAGACAAACAACTAATAGATAAACTGGACAAATGCTGCGGTATGATAAATGAGAAGCAAAAACTGAGATAGAGTATAGCTGAAAGAAAACGAAAACACTGATCAAAACGAAAAGTGCCAGATTGTCGGAGAAAGAGATATATAATATAAATGTGATACGAAACCGAAGAGAGAAGTATACAGCTGAAACGAAATACGTTGCAAGAAGATATCCCATAAAATAAAACAATCATGTAAATAATAATAGTAACATGGAATCAAGTAACTAAATATAATACCGTCAGATAATTTGTATTGACATATGCATACTATTTTCAGAGCCATCCAGTATAATACTGTCATAGTAATGAACACGATATCTTTCTTAAGATGGATAAAATCGCCAAAATGACTCTAAAGGTTACGATGAATGTAGTAGCAAGGAATTAATATCCATACAAACAAAAGTAGGGGTAAATAACGTAGCACAATAGAACAAGAAGCATAAGAGAAAAAACGCAGAGGGAAAAACACAGAGAGAATGGCAAAGAACCGAACCAGAGAGATAAAGAAAGAAAGAATACCCAGAGAAGTAAAAGTTAGCGAAGCATTGGGAGTAGGGGAATATGAAATACATACAAAAATGAAAAGGGACGGAAGAACAACAAAAGGATCATAAAAGAGGGGGCCATCTAGTGATAAGTAAAACAAAAATTATGGGAATCAGAGAGAGAGAGAGAGAGAGAGAGAACAAGGGAGCATAGGGCGAAATATGAAAGGAGGTATGCAAGCCCTTTATTGCCTCTCACCTACTAGCGTCTAAAATCAGAGAGAGAGAGAGAGATCAAATGAGTGCCTGGAGATAGACTGCAGGACACGTTTAAAATAAAAATACCAAGCGGAATGATCATACATAAGTTAAACAAATAGAATAATTACAATTAAATAAACAAATACATCAATAAATACATAAATATATAAATACATAAATAAGCAACAATTTCACGAGTCAATATAACCAACCACATTTTTAAAATCGAGTTGGGGTAAACAAAAATATATAAAACACAGACAAATGAAAAGGAAGCTGTAAAAGGAATGAGAAAGACCTGATATTTCATACTGACACCTTACACAAAAACGAATGTTGGGTGCAGAAACAAGAAAGTACGAAGGGAGGAACATAAGCGAGACCAGAAATACGTAGAAAAATGCCGACAAAAACAATGAAAGTCAAACAAAAACAGAGAGCTGACAAAAGAAGAAGGAGGGGAAGAGACGAGCAAAAATAGGATTGCATGTATTGAAAATAAATAGTGAAAGAATGAGAGAAAAAGGGAAGGAGCGGGGGATCAGAGGGAAGGGAAAAATGGGGTGAGGGGAGGGGGGAAATATATTTGTTTTTCTATGTCTCACTCTCAGGACTGTAAGCTGTTAATTAGCCTGTAACACTTGTGAGGCCCCGAGAATATCGATTGGAGCTTTGAGATGTTAAGTGCTTCAAATGTGTCGCACTAGATGATCACAGTGGAGCTTCAAGGTGTTGGTTGCTTCCCTTATGCCCTTATGGTTTACTCACTCATGTTCTACTGCTGTCCACAATATGGAGGAAGCATTCAAACAGTACCATCGCTTTCAAACTAAAGAATCTAATACTTCCTATGTTTCTGCCCGGAATCAATCTAAATCTGTTCTTCAACTCACCAACCATTCTTTTATCAATAATTTATGCACCGAGCTATCCAACGCTACCTCTTCCCAAGCCTTCTGGCATCTAGCCTAAAACCTCTCCAACAATTTTTCTTCTTTGTCTTTCCTTTCCCTTTTCAGCTCTGATGGCACCACCACCAATTCTTCCTCTGACAATGCTGAACTCTTTGCTACCAATTTCTCTAAAAACTCCACTTTGGATTATTCCGGTGCTGTTCCTCCCTCTCCACCCCCTTCTTTCCTACTTATGCCTAACATAATAATCTTTTCCAAGGATGTACTGTCCACCCTCGCTGGGCTTAATACTAAGAAGGCGTACGGACCGGAAGGTTGTACTGACTCCCTGTTCCGTCTCTGTCTCTCCTCTAACGTCTTCCCTTCTTGCAGGAAGTTCGCTTTCATTCAACCTGTCCCAAAGAAGGGTGACCACTCTCAACCCTCCAACTATCGTCCAATTGCTCTAATTTCTTGCATCTCTAAAGTTTTTTTTTAACTATTCTTACCTCAAAATTTCTTAAACATTTATCTTCCCATAACCTGCTCTCCAACCACCAGTATGGCTTCCTTAACCCAAGAACCGCGATGGGCCTCACAGAAGGGTCACCATGGCGAACGCGATAGGCAAGCAAGATCATAAAATAAATTCCAAAACATCCCAGGGGCTCTCAAAACAAAGAAATATGTCATTAGGTGAGATAATTCCCCTCTAGTACTTCCTACCACTCATCCATATGTTTCTCAATCCCCCATCTCCTCCTTTTCCCCCCCTCCTCAATTATCACTCTTATTTTAATTATTTATTGGTAATTTCTCGCACGAATTTATCTCCCGGGACTACGTACCACGAGTGAGTTACATAAGAGATCTTATATAACACTGAGACTTCACCCACGAGCTTCAGTATAGCGAGAGAGGTGGAGGAGGGAGGATGTATGTCTTCCCACCTCCCTCCTCTGGATACGACCGGGCGGCGAATATTTACGTTTTTTTACCACCCAAATGCTTTCCCTATTTATTTTATCTCTCTTCAGGGTTCATATATTCATCATTTATGTAAAATAAATGCACATTGAAAACAAAAATGCTTTATATTTTAAATATAACAAATACCGTCAGAATCCAAGGCTAGAAATTCACAAATAACTACCATAACGCCTAGGGAAATTTCGCGTTTTAATGGTTAAGGGCCGCTCTAATGGTGATCTTTCTTATTTTACTAACTCTTGGTCATCCTCCATTCGAAACTTCAGTGAGACTTTTTCTGTTGTGCTAGACATATCAAGACCTTCGATAGAGTCTAGCACAAATACCTTATTTCTAAACTACCCTCCTACGGTTTCTATCCCTCCATCTGTGCCTTTGTCTCCAATTTCCTTTCCAGCCGTTCCATAGCTGCGGTTGTGGATGGCCACCGCTCACTTCCTCAACCTATCAACTCCAGTGTTCCTCCGGGTTCTGTACTATCTCCAATTGTCTTCCTATTATTCATTAACGACCTTCTCAACTGCACCTCCAGCCCCATTAAATCATATGCTGACATTCTACGTTACACTATTCAACTAGCCTTCCTCATAACCACTCACAGCAGGAACTCCAAACCTCACGTAAGGAGGCTATAGAACACCTATCTTCTGATCTCTCTACTATTTCTAACTGGGGTAGAGCAAACCTTGTTACTTTCATTGCTGCCAAAACTCAATTTCTCCAACTGTCTACTCGTCGCCCCCTTCCATAAAACTATGACCTACTCTTCAACAACATACAAATTATCCCTTCATCTTCTCTTAATATTCTTGGTGCCTCTTTTTCTTCTGATCTCTCTTGGAAGAATCATATTACTACTCTTGCTAAAACAGCTTCCCAGAAGCTGGGTGTGCTCAACTGCCTCCGGGGGTTCTTTACCCCTGTGCAGCCTTTTGCTCTGTACAGGGGCACAGTGTGTCCATGTATTGAGTATTGTTCACACATGTGGGGAGGATCCTCTCATGCAGCACTTCTAGACAAAGTAGAAATGAAAGCCTTCCATCTCATTAACTCACGTCCACTCACCAATTCTCTGCAGTCGCTCTCTCTTCACCACAATGTTGCATCTCTCTCACTATTCTACCGCTATTACAATGATCAGTGTTCCTCAGAGCTCTCTCAGTGTATACCACCCCCTCTCCGTAGAGCACATAGCACCCGTCTTTCAACACAATCCCACCCCCTACTCTGTGCAGCTCTCCAACCCAAGAGTGAAACGTTATTCTCAATCTTTCTCCTATTCAACAGATGAGCTCTGGAATTATCTCTCAGAATCAGTCGTTCCCTCTTCCTATGACTTAAATTGCTTCAAACTCTGTGTGTCCAGGCATTTTGGCTCGAACGTCCTTTGATTTTGGCAGTCACTCTTTCAACTCTGGGCACTCACTACAGGCAGTTCTGTCTTTTGTCTCCCTCACTCACATAGAACAAAAAATATAAATGATGAAACCTTGTTCATACACGTCACTTGAGAGCAGCTATACGATCGTTCAGCAGACTCCAGGAGATCTAGTTCACACCTTCTTCGAACATGGTCGGTCATCTTGTACGGTATGCTATTAACTCCCTCACACATATTATGTTCCAATAAGTCCGAGGAGGCGGGAGCCCCAGGATCATTGCCACTGCCTCGCACTACACTCACAACAACACTGCGGCCGTTAGAATTATCGGAGGAGGCTGAGGTTGCCACCAACGGTTTTATCGTATAGTAACTTATCGGACTTACTGAGCTCATATGACGCAAAATCGCGTCATAAACTTATTGGAGAGGTATAGAGATAAGTCCATATGACACGATCGCGTTATATGAGTTTTTGGTTATAAGTTCCATATGACGCGATCGCGTCATATATGTCTGAGGGAGTTAATTAGTGACGATATAGGGGATATTTTGTTGACGTTTTGGTGTAGCTAGGATATCTGTAGAACAACAGGAACGATCATTTCCAACATGTTTTGGATTTCATTTTTGTCATGGTGTTCTTTTAATTTGCTTTACATTCAAGTATTCTTATACTGTATTTAGTTAAGCCTCCAATACTCTGCGAACTTAATATTTAATTACGTTTCTAATTGCTCAGTATAGTTAATTGTTACTTTACATATACATCTCTATTGTGTTTTAGTGTAATACAATTGTCCTTCCTTAAACATTGCAATGGTATCAGTCTATCGTATATTTTTGCCAGTTTATTGTAGTATTTATTTCATATTGTTCGTGCCTGGGGTAGATTAAATGCTTATTAATATACTGTATACTTCAATTTTAATATAATTAAGCTAACAGTTTAGGAAAGATCTTTGAAAATTAAATGGGTACAAACTGTAAAACTGTACAAACTCTCCCTAACCCGAGGTATGTTCAAACTCTCCCTAACCCGAGGTATGTTCAAACTCTCCCTAACCCGAGGTATGTTCAAACTCTCCCTAACCCGAGGTATGTAAAACTGTACAAACTCTCCCTAACCCGAGGTATGTAAAACTGTACAAACTCTCCCTAACCCGAGGTATGTAAAACTGTACAAACTCTCCCTAACCCGAGGTATGCGCAATTTATGTTTTGAACCCTTTCCCGTTTTCGGACACTAAATGTCACGTCCAAGGTACAAATGCACAAATGATCTTTGAACGCAACATTTGCGGCCAATCAAAGTAAAAAGTACCTTATATTATATAAATGGTGTGTTAAACATTGTAATCGTATATATAACTTTTTTTACACATACCATTGTAAGTACATAATTATATATCATTCTATAGATATATATGATGACGATGCTCTACCATTGACAGTGGGAAAAAATGATGGATAATTTGTGAATTAAGGGCCCAAGAATGGCAATGTGTTAAAAAGGCTGCGTATTCAAATGTATTACCTTCCATCTGACATAATTCGTTATAATTTTATTTTTTTATGCGGATGAGCGAGACAAAATGCAAAACTACGTGTGACGAGTACCTCCCCCAGAGTTGAAAGAGTGACAGGGCCAAAATCAAGGAATGTTTGAGCCAAAATATCTGGACACACAGAGTTTGAAGCAATTTAAGTCATAGGATGAGGGGAAGGTGGATTGAGGGAGAGAGTTCCAGAGCTCAGCTGTTGAATACAAAAAAGATTGGGAGCATCGATTCAATCTTGAGATGGAGAGATGCACAGAGTAGGGATGGGATTGTGTTGCAAAACGGGTACTACGTACCTTACTTAGAGGTCTGAGGAACACTGATTATTGTAGTAGCTATAGAATAGCGAGAGAGATGCAACATTGCGGCGAGGAGAGAGAGATTGCAGAGACTTGGTGAATGGACAGGAGTTAATTAATGATATGAAAGGCTTTCCTTTCTACTTTGTCTAGAAGTGCTGTGTGAGAGGATCCTCCTCACACATGTGAACAATACTCAATACAAGGATGCACTGTGCCCCTGTACAGAGCAAGAAGCTGTGCAGGAGTAAAGAACCGAACCCCTTGAGGCAGTTGACCACACCCAGCATCTGGGAGGCTACCTTAGCAAGAGTTGTAATATGGTCCTTCCATCAGAGAGCTGAAGAAAAAGAGACACCGAGAATACTGAGAGCAGATGAAGGGTTTATTTTTGTGTTGTTGAAGTATAAGGGATAGTCCTCTGGGAGTTCACGACGGGTAGATAGATGGAGAAATTGGGTTTTGGAAGTATTAAAGGCAACAAAGTTTTCTCTGCCCCAATTGGAAACGGAAATTAGATCAGAAGATAAGTGTTGTATGGCTTCATTACATTTGTTTCTGAAGAATTGCTTGCTGGGCCTTCTGTAAAACTAATTTAGTAGTGTAAGGTACATTCGTCTGCATATGAATAGATAGCACTGGAGGTACAATTTAGAAGATCGTTTATGAAAATTAGAAAAAGAATTGGAGATAGGACAGAACCCTGATTAACACCAGAGTTTATAGGATGCGTAAGTGAACAATGGCCGTCCACAACCGCAGTTATGGAACAACCGGAAAGGAAATTAGAGACAAAGGAACAGATGGAGGGATAGAAACCGAAGGAGGATTGTTTAGAAATTAGAGATTAGTGCCAGACTCTATCGAAGGCCTTCAAAATGTCTAGCGCAATAGAAAAAGTCTCACTGAAGACCCGAAAGGAGGATGACCAAGACTTAGTAAGATATAAAAGAAGATCACCAGTAGAATGACCCTTAACCCAGTGAGCACCAGCGTTGACTCACGTCCGACGGCGTTGTAAACCACTGCCAGTACCAGCGTCGGATATAGTCGGCGGTCGAAGGATCAGATTTGTATGAGAACTGCTTTAGGATCCCACTGAACAATACCGATGGATGGCACCACCCCAATACGCGGGAGTGATTTTCCAGTATTTTGCATACCCACCACCCCATGTTAACCCCCTCCGACAGATTAGTGAAACTGATTTATATGTGGACAGTAGCCACACTATTTGGCACTATTTGTTATTTGTGGTACTGCATGGCTCGGTAGGAAAGTTGCCAACTAGCTCCACATTTGGTGTTGCCCTTCACCGAGCACCTGATAAAATTGCACATGATTATATACGCCATCGCGTATATAGTAACTTAACCCTCCCGCATTTTTAGGACGCGATCGCGTCCTAACGCCACCCCTCGAAGAGTGGTCGTATGACGCAATCGCGTCATAATGCCACCCGTAAGTTAGAAATATTCGTGGTAAATAAGTTTATAACGCGATTATGACACGTTTTTGGCTGGTAAGTTAGCCATCAGTAAGTTACAAAATGAAATATCTGGCAACCCCCTAGCGTCCCTGTGAGAGGAGTGCGGGGCTTTGTTTCACCAGTTGTGAGCCGGCCACCAGTCTGTGAGGTAGGGGTCCCGGACCTTTAAATCTTGTCTCGCCTCCATTGCCCACCATGGAGCGGGTTTCAGGCGGGCAAATCTGGATTAATTATGTACTAAGAGGCAGTGTATCATCAATTTGTGGCTATCTATTTATAATTTATGTATATAACTCGTGATTTGTGACTTTGTGCCTCGTTGTTCGCCTCTCCATAGCCAGCCATGTGGTTTTTAGGCGGCTAGGAATGGATCCAGTGGAAGTGTTGTGAACTGTGAATAATAATATTGATATCATATTCGTAGGGTTAGTGTAGTAAGCATTCGTAGTCACATTCCTAACTTATGTTAGGTTTGTGATTACGAATGTAAGCTAGGCTATACGTGTGTCGTATATATATTGCCCTAAAACCTTCATTTTCGCTTGAAAGACCAATATATTAATCAATAAATACTACCTACGAAGTATAATAAAGCTGTAATTACGAAATATATTTGTGTTTTGCCCATTTTTGGCATTTTGTTATGCCCAATTTGGGTAATTTTTGAGTGAATACACAGTTTTATTTGAGTGAAGTAACTAACAGTGAAGTGTGGATAATTATAAACAATTTTTTTAGACAAAAATGTCACGGTAAGTACAAATATGTCACGGTTAGTAGCCTGACAAAGAACATAAAAGACTTTTATGCGCCACTGTACACTACAGTACAGCAGTGAACCTTTGGACAGCCACAGATGTCTGGGTAAAGTACCTAAGCTAATCCCATAATTACTTGCCCGCGGCGGGTCCCCACTCCTTGACCTTTTACCTTTTCCTCAGAGCTGGGATATTTTATATGTTTAGGCATAGGCCTATCTTTATTTTATATGTTTAGGCATAGGCCTATCTTTATTTTATATATATATGTATATATATTCAAGTATTTCTATTGTTATTTTATATATAAGAACATAAGAACATGAGCAAATGGGAGTCTGCAGAAAGCCGATTGGCCTAAGCAAGGCAGATCCCTGTCCCACAAAACCCCAGTTCAATTACAAAGCCCAATTATAGGCTCAACACTCTAATACCCTGAGGATCATCTTACCAAAACGGTTAGAGATTAACGCAGGATTATGGGGGTATGCAGAGTGCTGATTGGCCCAACCCGGCTGATCCCCCTTCACACCCAACCCTTCTCGTCCATATGCTTATCCAATTTTATCTTAAAGCTCCCTACCGTTTTAGACCCCACTATAGCACTTGGTAGTCCATTCCACCCATCTACAACTCTGTTACCAAACCAATATTTGCTTATATATTTTCTGAAACGAAATTTATCTAATTTGAAACCATTGGTACGAGTTCTTTCGCTACCACTGAGCTTTAGTACATTTGTCATGTCCCCTTTGTTAATCCCACTAACCCACTTGAACACCTCTATCATATCCCCTCTAACTCTGCGTCTCTCTAACGAATGTAAACCTAATTTCTTCAACCTTTCTTCATACGAAAGATTTCTAATATTATGGATCATTTTTGTCATTCTACGCTGTACTCTCTCCAATGAATCTATGTCCATTCTGTAATAAGGACACCAAAATTGGACAGCATAATCCATATGGGGTCTCACTAATGACAAGTAAAGGTTTAAGATAACATCAGCAGTTCTGTTACTCACACTCCTAGAGATGAACCCGAGAATCCTGTTTGCCTTATTACGAACGCTTATACACTGTTTTCTAGGCTTCAAATCATTGCTAACAAACACACCTAGATCTTTCTCACAGTCTGAATTTTCTAATTCTAAATTAGCTAGTTTATATTTAACATTTGTTTGCATCTTCCCTATCTTTAATACCTTGCATTTGTCAATGTTAAACTTCATCTGCCAATTTACTGACCATTCATGTAAGGTATCTAGATCCCTTTGGAGGCACTCTATATCGCTATCTGAATCAATTGATCTCCCCATTTTAGTATCGTCTGCGAATTTACTTATCCTACTAGTTATACCTAAATCTAGGTAATTTATGTATATAAGAAACAACAGGGGACCTAATACCGATCCCTGGGGGACACCACTTTTGACTTCTCCCCACTCTGACTTGGTACCATTTATGCTGACTCTCTGTTTCCTACCAATTAGCCATGACCTAATCCATCCCAACAACGATCCTCCTATTCCATGTGCCTCAACCTTTCTCATCAATCTCTCATGAGGGACTCTGTCGAAAGCTTTACTGAAATCTAAATAAATAATATCATATGACTTGTCACTATCTACTGCTTCATATACCTCTGAGAAAAAGCTAAGTAAATTAGTAAGGCAAGAGCGTCCCTGAGTGAATCCATGCTGAGAAGAATTTATTAAGTTAAATTTGTCTAAGTGGCTTCTAATTTTCCTAGCAATAATAGACTCTAGCAACTTTCCTATGATTGATGTGAGACTAATGGGACGGTAATTGGATGCTATCGATTTATCACCTTTTTTGAAGATCGGAACTACATTTGCAAGCTTCCAAGCTTCTGGAACTAAACCTGTTTCTAAAGACTTGTTAAATAAAAATGCTAATGGGCTACTTAACTCATCTCTGCATTCTTTTAATACTCTAGCATATACCTCGTCAGGACCAGGCGATTTTTGAGGTTTCAGTCTGTCAATTTCCTTAAGCACATCATTTCTACTTATACTAACTGTACTTAACATATTTTCTATACTATCACTATATACAATATTGACTTCTGGAATCTGTGCCAAATTTTCATTAGTGAAAACGGAAAGAAACTGACTATTTAATGTACTGCACATTTCTAAATCATTTTCTGTTATTTCTCCTATTGAAGTTTTTAGGGGGCCTATTACATCTCTAACTTTAGATTTATATAGTTGGTAAAAAGCTTTAGGGTTATTTTTTGAGTCACTGGCTATCCTTATTTCATAATTTCTTTTTGCTTTCCTGATTTCCTTTTTGACCTGTCTTGATAGAGTCTGATAGTATATATGTAGATGATTTTCGCCTTTCTTTATTTTTCTATATATTCCTTTCTTTTTTCCTATAAGATCTATTAGCTTATTAGTCATCCATTTTGGTTGGTTTTGCGGCGATCTAAATTTTCTTTTAGGGATATATTTATTTTGAGCATTGTGGAGTGAAGCAATAAACTGGTTATATGTAGGTGGCAAGTTTAACTCTGGCATATCCTGACTTAATTGCTTAACAATAGGGTCCACCCTTAAGTCTCTTCTTAGCCCACCATAATCGGCTTTTCTGAAATCTGGGATAAGTGTCGTATTCTCTTTAGCATTCCCTGTCCATTGTATATTAAAATAAATAGATTTATGATCGCTATTTCCTAGGTGGTCACCAATCTCTACATCATTTATCATATGTTCATTGTTACTGAAAACTAAATCAAGAATATTAATACCTCTAGTCGGCGTATCTATGAATTGAAATAAAAAACTATCTTGTACAACCTCAATAAACTCTACTGAATCGGAGTCGCCTATTTGGTGCTGCCAATCAATGTTCGGAAAATTAAAATCCCCCATAATGCACACATTGCTAAACTTTGATGCTATTTTAATTTCCTCCCATAACGATGTTCCGCCATTTCTACTCATATTAGGCGGTCTATATATAACTCCAATAACTATGGTCTCACTACCTTCGTTAACCTCAACCCAAACACTTTCATTATCATTATTTAGTCTAATACCTGATTTAATACAGCTTTTTAATGTACTCCTGACAAACACTGCTATACCCCCGCCCCTCCTACTTGTTCGGTCATATTTAAACAAACTATATCCTGGAATATCAAATTCTGCTAAAAAATGCCTAGATTCTGTATTAATCCACGTTTCAGTTAGCGCTATTATGTCTATATTTTCTGTGCTAACGAGTGCTCTAAGTTCGTTCATTTTGTTACATAAACTCCTACAATTTGTATAATATACCCTCAACCTATTACTTTTATTTGCAACTAATTTTCTATTGTTTTTAGCTAACTTATTATTTCCTGTTGAACTACTAGCTCTAGACGGAAATTCTACTCTATCAGTAATCTCATCTTTACTATCAGTTACATGTGTAGTGTTATCGATACTACTATTACACATCATTATATTCGCACTATCTTGACTGATTATTTCTATTTTACTCACTGGTTTGTCACATGAAGTACCTGCTCCATATGGAGACAGTATTTTACTTACACACCCAGGTTTTTTTAACGAAACCTCGCAACAATCTTGTCCAGTGAGCTGGCCAAGGTCGAAACTCCTAGTCGAGAAAGATGTACTCCATCCTGGGCATACAGTTCATCCTTACCATAGAAGTATATAGGCCCATTTTTATTTATTGGGATTTATTATAGTTTTTATTTATTTTATTTATTCATTTTATTTTATTTATAATTTCATTTCATTTATATATATACCGTTTTTTATTGTTCCTGTTCCCCAGGGTGTCCATGGGACCACCCCCTAGGTCCACAGCAAGGGCAGGGCCCATAATCGAGTATTTATATAGTTATTTTTTATTTACTGGGATTTATTATAGTTGTTATTTATTTTTTATTTATATCATTTTATTTTATTTATAATTTTATTTCATTTATATATATTTATTTTGTGTTGTTCCTGTTCCCCAGGGTGTCCATTGGACCACCCCCTAGGTCCACAGCAAGGGCAGGGCCCATAATCGAGTATTTCTATTGTTATTTTATATATATTTTTATTTATTTGATTTTATTTATTTTATATATACAGGTATATACCGTATATATATAAAAACAAATCTTGTCCCCTTCCCTGTTGTTCCTGTTCCCCTGTTGTGTTGTTCCTGTTCCCGAGGTTGTCTCTGGGACCACCCCCTAGGTCCAGAGCAAGGGTAAGGACCATAATCGAGTATTTACATAGTTATTTTTTATTTATTGGGATTTATTATAGTTGTTATTTATTTTATTTATATAGTTTTATTTTATTTATAATTTTATTTCATTTATATATATATTTTTTGTATTGTTCCTGTTCCCCAGGGTGTCCATGGGACCACTCCCTAGGTCCACAGCAAGGGCAGGGCCCATAATCGAGTATTTATATAGTTATTTTTTATTTATTGGGATTTATTATAGTTGTTATTTATTTTATTTATTTTATTTATATCGTTTTATTTTATTTATAATTTTATTTCATTTATATATATATATTTTTGTTATTGTTCCTGTTCCCCAGGGTGTCCATGGGACCACTCCCTAGGTCCACAGCAAGGGCAGGGCCCATAATCGAGTATTTATATCGTTATTTTGTATTTATTGGGATTTATTATAGTTGTTATTTATTTTATTTATTTTATTTATATCGTTTTATTTTATTTATAATTTTATTTCATTTATATATATATATATATTTTATTGTTCCTGTTCCCCAGGGTGTCTCTGGGACCACCCCCTAGGTCCACAGCAAGGGCAGGGCCCATAATAGAGTATTTATATTGTTATTTTATATATATTTTTATTTATTTGATTTTATTTATTATATATATACAGGTATATACCGTATATATATAAACAACAAATCTTGTCCCCTTCCCTGTTGTGTTGTTCCTGTTCCCCAGGGTGTTTGGCCAAAGAGCCCCAAGGTATAAATATATTCTTATAATGCCATACTATGACTATGTCATGGTGTTCCCCCATTTGAATTACAAAACGCGGAACTATACCGTCATGAATCCATTATACTCACGTCATCTGGAATCGGATAATGCCAAACTATGACTACGTCATGGTGTTCCCCCATTTGAATTACAAAATGCGGAACTATACCGGCATGAATCCATTATACTCACGTCATCTGGAATCGGATAATACAAAACTATGACTACGTCATGGTGAACTATACCAACGTCATATGGATCCAGTGATGGCGAACTTGCGTAATGGCAACTATCAACGTCAATTACGTTTTTCCTTTATTTCCTTTTCTTGGTTTCAGCATCGTAAGCTAACTACTGCCTGCCGCCATACGCCAGCCTGCCCCCATACGCCAGCCTGCCTCCATACGCCATCCTGCCGCCATACACCAGCTGCCATGTCGGACAAGAGGGATAACAAGAAACGTTTGCGGGACTCCCAGCTGGAGGATGTAGTGAACGAGGTGCTGGACCTGACGACGACGGACGAGACGGCGAGCGAGAGTGAGTCGGACGAGTGGTCTGAAGATGAGGATTGGCCTTCACCTTCGCCCAAACGACTCCGCCTCGATGCCTACGCCTCGGCCGATCCACCACCAGCCCCAGCAACGTCAGATGACCCACCACCACCACCACCACCACCACCAGCAGAACCAGCCCCAGCAACGACAGACGACCCACCACCACCACCACCAACTGAACCAGCCCCAGCGGATCCACCACCACCACCATCCATCCCATTGTGACGCCTACCAGCATTGGCAGAATCGCCTCTCGGTAGCCACTAGCGCTCGCCAGGGACATTGAAGTGGGCTACAGTTATCAGAGAATGTTGTTCTTTCTTTCTTAGCAATCGTATTGTCACCGACAGTCCAGTGGTGGTCTTTATTTTTGTCTGTGACAACGGGAAGTGCTTTATATCATTAGTAGAATATAACATGCATTGTATATAATTAAGGAGAGAGAACAATATAGGCAGTGGGGTGGTAGTGCGTGCGTGCGTATACATGTGCTGCCTCCCATGCTCGTAGGCTCGCGCGCGTGCCTTCTCACGCCTCTTGATTGGCTGGTGTGTTTGGCTGTGTCACGTGACACCTGCTGCCTTGTGACGTCTCGGCCCGTGATTGGCCGACCACCGCGTCTTTGTGGGCTCCTGTGTGCATGTGGGTAAACAGGAGCTGCCTTCTTCAGAGCAGGCCAGGGGTGCACACGACTAACATCCCTTTTACAACTGTCCCCCATATTCCCACCATTCTGATACTGTCTCTCACTCAACTTCCTTCCTTTCATTCCTCTAATCTTTTAACATCACAGCACTCCCTTTGGGTTCTGTACACGATTTCATATCGGCCCATCGTATTGTGTGCGTCGCTCTCAGATATATTTCCATGTATTAGAATAGGCTATAAGGGTTCTTAGTCTATGGAGGTTGGATGACTCTGTGTGTGTCTCCCTCAGCGTCCTTAGTTTATGGAGGTTTGATGACTCTTTGTGTGTGTCTCCCTCATTATCAGTAGTGCTCTGCTCGGTTATTTAATGCTAGACTGGGATAAGGTTTCTGTTGTCGTTGTCACCGATGAGTGTACGGTTTGTTTATACCTACACGACTTCGACGGTTTCTGTGGTAGCCTAGGTCATCCTTTTGGTTGTGTCTTTTGCGAGCGCAGCATCGTGTTGTAAGAGGGCATTAGCCTACTACCTTATAACACAGTGCTGCCTCTTTGCTTGACTTTAGAGTGATCGCCAGGGTAGAACCAGATACTTGAGATCTGGATCTACCAAATGAGCATCCCCGTCATTAACGTAACTTTAACCATACTGCCTTAAGGACAACGCTAGGCTATGAGCCTGTCTTGCTCAGCCACAGTTTCCTAACCTTGATATCCCAGCTAGACTTTATTCGCCTAGCAGACACTAGTTAGGACATAAGCTCTTTTGATATGTATGCATTATTATTCACAAGCATTTATTAGTCTAGGTTGTTGTTGAGTTGCACAACCATAGTAGACTGTTTCGTTGATAAGTAAGTACTTCTTTTAGTGTCGAGCATTACTACCGTTGCGCATTTATAGTATTCTCATGTCAGTTTACATTATATGTCCTATCTTTTTGTGTATTCCATTTACACGTGTGGTGTCCTGCCTCCTGTATTTATATAGTTTAACACCTTATGAACGGCCTAGGCGGAAATTTATATGTACCGCCCAGCGGGGTGTTTTTACCCTAAATAGGGTTGTTTACGTGATCATTTTCATGCCTAAATAAGACCCAGAGCGTAAAACAAGTATCTATCCTTGAAAGGGCATAAACAGAGCTTTCCAATGACACCCGAACCATCCTTGTACGACCGCTGGTTTTCTTGCAATGATCGCGCAACACGAGTACAAAAACCATGTAATTAGGTAGTTTCCCCACATAATTCCCTGTGTAGCGAGTGCGTGAGGGTGGGGGAGGGTGGGATTCATGTCAGTAGGTCCACCGCGGTGGTCTGGAGCAGTCATACGCTTGCTACTCTCCTCCCACCACTTATCTCTCTCTCTCAGCAACATGAAAATGGCACACGACATAAGTTGTGAACCGCCACTTAGTCCATATTTATTTCACACGACATAAGTTGCGCGCCGCCAAAGAAGGGTTAAGATACGAGCATCTTATGAGCATCAGACATTCTTCAGAAGTTTCCAGGTCTATGCTGTAGGACTATACTTCACTTTCTTTCAGATAGGAGTGAAGAGTTTATTGTTGTTTAAAGTAACTGTATTGAAACATCTTCTTAATATATTATATCTTGCAGTGATTTAATTGATCTTCCCATAGATTCTTTTGTATGCATTTTAACATAACTTGCATCCTGTGTGTTATCAGGCTATACCAGTGTGGGTTAGCCTGAAGTAGAGTACATTTATGCCCAGTTAAGGATACCCCATTATCGCAGATGCACTCTGTAGGGTATAGGTGTTTTGTTCGCCGGCATATAAGTTCAAGGGTTTGGATCTAGCGTACCGTTGTACATAGTGCCCTATTACTAGTCCAATCTTTAAGTGCCCTTGTTTTATTCGCAGTCCCGGTCGTAACAAATGGCGACCTTGCCTAGTATCTTATCTTAGTTGTCACAACAACCTAGAGAACTAGGGAATAATTGCAGGATTTCTGGACATTTGTTTTTTGAGGAATATTTTGGACACGTGGGATTTTTTTTGGCAACGTAGTATAGCACTTGAGTTGTCTTCAAGCATATTTGAATGAATAGTGCTACATGAGAGTAGGTACCTTTTTTTTTTATAAACGTTGAGAATTTCCGGTGGACACTATGTCAGACGACGGATCAGTACATAGTGAGAGCACAGGCGAGGAGGTGGAGAAGGTGGAGTTGTCTAGCGGCGCTCGGGTGGTAAACAGTGAGGAGGATGCTCGGATATTTTTGGAGGAGCCTGTGTCAGCGGATCGGGTGTCGGGGCTAGACCGGTACGGACTACAGTGTGTAGCCACGGTCTTAGGGTTTCCCGGTACTAGCGGTTTGTAGAGAGGTGAGCTGGTTACCTGTGTGCTCGGTGGGGTGCGTGGGGCTTCGGGTGGAGCGGGAGCTGGGGCACCTTCTGCCCAGCCCCCATTCCACTCGACTCCTACCATGGCGCCCCCTCGGGCTCCGGAGCCGGGTACGTTCCCGCAGGCCGATGCCCGCTGGCGGTTGGGTATACCTCTAGGTGATTCACAGGGTGGGTCCCCAATAGTAGCACCCCCTCCTCAAGGTTTGTCTGCCGAGATGTTGTTTCAGCTCAAACTCGCCAAACTTAATCAGCAGCTTGGGATGGCTAAGATTCAGCAGCAGCAGCGGGAATCTGAGGCTGAGGAGAGAAAGGCCATACGTGAGGCCGAGCTTCAGGTTGAGGCTACGAAGTACTGTGCAGACAGAGATCTTGAGAAGTCTTGGGTGGAGTCGACAGGGCAGCGTCTCGGTTCTGGGAATCGAGATCTTGATCAGTCTTTATCGCACCTCCTCAAGTTACTCCCTGTATTTGATGAGTCGGGTGTCACCGATTTTTTTTTGCGTTTTGAGAAGAAGTGCCGGGAGCACCAGTGGCCCGAGGTTAAGTGGGCAGCCCTTGTTTCCTTTAGGTTGGTTGGCAAAGGACTCAAGGCATATGATGCGTTGCCCTTGGAGTCTTGCATCGATTATGAGGTATTGAAGGAGGCTGTCCTACGAGCATATGAGTTACAACCAGAGACTTATAGGTTGAAGTTCCGGGGTGTTACGAAGGGTCGTGAGTGCACCTTTCTTGAACATGCCCGGGAACTGTCTGACGCTTTTGGGAATTGGCTGAGATCGGAGGAGGCAACGACGTTTGATGAGATAAAACAGTTGATGCTTCTCGAGCAGTTCTTTAAGTGTACGGGCAGCGACCTGACGTTGAACCTCAAAGAGAAAAATCCTAAAATTCTACAGGAGGCAGCTGAGATGGCTGACCGTAGGCTATCGCTGATTCGTGGGTGCGGGTCTGCACAACGGAACGATGCAGGTAACAAGGGGCGCAACACTCCACCCCCCAGTGTCAGTGATGCACCATATAACAACGAAAATAAGAGCAATGATACCAATTTTGATCACCAACCTAAAACCGTCCCGTTTAGGAAGGGTCCGGGCCCTTCCCCACCTCAAGGGAAACCCAAGGGGGAGGTAGAGTGTTTTCATTGTCATAAGAAGGGGCATTTTGCACGATCCTGTCCTAGCAAACTACCTACTGCAGTCGTGTCTTTGGCTCGCAACATTGGGGTGTCTTTAAGGTCTTCTGCTATTACCCGAGGTGATATGTCAGATGCGGGGGCACAGCCAGTGAAGGAGTGTCCGGAAGGCTCAAAACCTGTCCGTGATGCTTTTTGTGGCCATCGAGAGCGTGGCTGCGTGAGTTGGGCTGGTTGCAAGCATGGGTTGGAGTTGCTGCGAGATACAGGTGCATCCCAGACTTTGATGAAGAACTTTACAGGCCAACCTATAAACGCGGCACGGGTGGTTGTGGTGCAGGGTATTAATGCTACACGGTCATACCCGTTGGTTCGAGTAGAGCTGGAGGTTGATGGTGTGACACGGGAGCTTGATGTTGGAATCGTGGAGAAACTGCCAGTAGAGGGCGTCGACCTTCTTCTCGGCAACGACTTTGCGGTACCTGCTTCTGAGGTTCCACCCTTAGTCGGTGCCGAGAGGGCGGCTGACGTGAGTAGGGAGGGGCAGGAGTTGGTCGAGAGGTGTCAACCACAGCAGAGGGTGTGTGTTGTCACCCGATCTCGTGCATCTAAAGTGTCACAGCCTATTCCTCAGTCTCTAGACCAGCGGAGGAATGGTCGGAGGGAGAAAGCT
Source organism: Paralithodes platypus (assembly GCA_032716605.1). NCBI lineage: Eukaryota > Metazoa > Arthropoda > Malacostraca > Decapoda > Lithodidae > Paralithodes > Paralithodes platypus. The sequence continues at coordinate 22,935,735 of CM064554.1, forward strand.
AAAGTTGAGAGTTTTGTGAGTTTTGCTCCAGCGGCTCTCCTTAGCGACTTAGTACATGACCCAGAGGTGAGCTCCAGAGTGGCCCCAGAACCTGTCACCCCTAGTGACATGGTTGGGCGTGATGGCAGTCCGCGACAGAGTAGTTCCCAGGTGGAGGAGAGTTGTGGGAACGGGGCCATTGAACACGAGGACAGGGAAACATGTCATGTGAACCTGTTGAAGGAGTTTGTGAGGCAACCACCTGAGAAGCCTACTGTCCCTGCGTTGGTCTGCAGCGGCCAAGGTGGAGAAGGAGAGGGGGGCAGTAAGGGCACAGGTGGAGGAGAGTTTGGATTGTCATGTCTCGGCGGAGCAGTGGGCGGGGGACACGAGTCTGGTGGCTGTGGAAGCGCTAGAGCCACTGCCTGAGCAGCAGTGTGCAGCGCTCCAGCACCAGCTCGGTTCATACCCCACTGGTCGTGCCGAGCACCCAAGCCTCACAACTCAGGCGGTGCAAGATGTTCCGCGGGCAGGTCACTTGAATGTTTATAGACCGTTAGCCTCATTGTTTCGGTGGTTCAAGGTGGGCGACGAGGCTTTGACATGGTTGTCAGGTCAGGGTCGACCCATGGCTGCCAAGGGTGGTGGTCAGAAGGAGAACATTGAGCAGATTGGTGAGGTTGGCTGTGAAGTGGATGTGCCCGGTCGTCGCATATCCTCCCAATGCTGCTCTAGTCGAATGCAACAGCCCTACCATAGACCGACTGTATCTGGCCATGTCGCTGAAGGCGGTGATGCTGCGCAGGCAGATGTAGTCGTAAGGAATGCGGGGGTGCGCATGTACGGTATCGGCGGGGAAGCCTTAGTAATTATGAACTATGGGAGTGACTGCACTCCGTCTGATCTGATCTGATACTGATCGTCCCTCTCATGACCTGGCTGTTCTAGGGACGAAGGTGGAGAAGGAGGGAGACTATAGTTTAGAAGCTGCGGTCTCGGCTGCGTTGTGGGAGGGTACTAGGCATGTTGTTCTTCGAGATAAGTTGCAACCTCTTGTTCCTGAGCGACAAGAGGAGTTGTTTACTAGGCTGTGGCAGTACATCCGCATGTTTGTTGCTTCTCCAGGCCTGATGTACGGGGTAGAATCCGACATGGAGGCTGGAGACAGTGCAAGTCTCAAGTTAGTTCCCTACCGAATAAATCCTGCTCAACAGCCTGTCATGAAAACAGAGCTAGACGACATGTGGAAAAAGGGTCTGAGGGATAAAGGATATCGTGCGTGGTCGTTGCCAGTGAGTTTGCAACCTGAGTTGAGTGGCAAGATCTGTGTGTATGGTGATTGCAAGAGTGTGGAAGCATTATCCCTGACAGACGCCTATCCATTACCTAGAGTTGACGATACCATAGACCGCATCGGGGCTGCCTCGCTCGTCACGAAGGTAGAACTAGTGAAACGTTATTGGCAGGCCCCGTTGCCGGAAAGAGCGAAGAGAAGTGCCAGTCTTGTGATGAACTGGGCAGTTTATCAGTACCAGGTGTTGTTTTGCTGCCAGAACACAAGTTGGATGTGTGGCATGTTAAGGGCACTGATAAAGTTTTGGCTGATTGTTTGTCACAGGAGGGTTTGTTTGCAGGAGAACCCTCACCGTTCAGTCAGTGTGTGTTGAGAGTGGAGAAAAACTAGGCTTGCCCCTGTAGAGCAGACGTCAAAAACAACATTAAAATTAAATACAATAAATCACATAAAAACTTTCTTTTTGATAGTTAATTGTAAGTTGCCAATATTATAGCTAATGTCCTAAGTTGAACCCGTCTTTCACTTAGGAGGCTGGGCTCTGTGAAGCTCGCTCAAGGAGCATAGTAGGCTAAAATTATACTATTATCTTTGGGAGGGGTTATAAGATTTTCTTTATGCTAATGTGTTGTTGGTTTTTATTTAAGATTGAGCTTTGCATTTCATTTTCTGGTGGAATGGCTAAGTGTGGCGGGTCTTGTCGGCATTCTGCCTTGTCAGATATTGTGCTCGCCTAATGTTGAGCGTCCTATATCTTGGGCAGGGTGTGACGCCTACCAGCGTTGGCAGAATCGCCTCTCGGTAGCCACTAGCGCTCGCCAGGGACATTGAAGTGGGCTACAGTTATCAGAGAATGTTGTTCTTTCTTTCTTAGCAATCGTATTGTCACCGACAGTCCAGTGGTGGTCTTTATTTTCGTCTGTGACAACGAGAAGTGCTTTATATCATTAGTAGAATATAACATGCATTGTATATAGTTAAGGAGAGAGAACAATATAGGCAGTGGGGTGGTAGTGTGTGCGTGCGTATACATGTGCTGCCTCCCCCGCTCGTAGGCTCGCGTGCGTGCCTTCTCACACCTCTTGATTGGCTGGTGTGTTTGGCTGTGTCACGTGACACCTGCTGCCTTGTGACGTCTCGGCCCGTGATTGGCCGACCACCGCGTCTTTGTGGGCTCCTGTGTGCATGTGGGTAAACAGGAGCTGCCTTCTTCAGAGCAGGCCAGGGGCGCACACGACTAACATCCCTTTTACAACTGTCCCCCATATTCCCACCATTCTAATACTGTCTCTCACTCAACTTCCTTCCTTTCATTCCTCTAATCTTTTAACATCACAGCACTCCCTTTGGGTTCTGTACACGATTTCATATCGGCCCATCGTATTGTGTGCGTCGCTCTCAGATATATTTCCATGTATTAGAATAGGATATAAGGGTTCTTAGTCTATGGAGGTTGGATGACTCTGTGTGTGTCTCCCTCAGCGTCCTTAGTTTATGGAGGTTTGATGACTCTTTGTGTGTGTCTCCCTCATTATCAGTAGTGCTCTGCTCGGTTATTTAATGCTAGACTGGGATAAGGTTTCTGTTGTCGTTGTCACCGATGTGTGTACGGTTTGTTTATACCTACACGACTTCGACGGTTTCTGTGGTAGCCTAGGTCATCCTTTTGGTTGTGTCTTTTGCGAGCGCAGCATCGTGTTGTAAGAGGGCATTAACCTACTACCTTATAACACAGTGCTGCCTCTTTGCTTGACTTTAGAGGGATCACCAGGGTAGAACCAGATACTTGAGATCTGGATCTACCAAGAGAGCATCCCCGTCATTAACGTAACTTTAACCATACTGCCTTAAGGACAACGCTAGGCTATGAGCCTGTCTTGCTCAGCCACAGTTTCCTAACCTTGATATCCCAGCTAGACTTTATTCGCCTAGCAGACACTAGTTAGGACATAAGCTCTTTTGATATGTATGCATTATTATTCACAAGCATTTATTAGCCTAGGTTGTTGTTGAGTTGCACAACCATAGTAGACTGTTTCGTTGATAATGAAGTACTTCTTTTAGTGTCGAGCATTACTACCGTTGCGCATTTATAGTATTCTCGTGTCAGTTAACATTATATGTCCTATCTTTTTGTGTATTCCATTTACACGTGTGGTGTCCTGCCTCCTGCATTTATATAGTTTAAGATACGAGCATCTTATGAGCATCAGACATTCTTCAGAAGTTTCCAGGTCTATGCTGTAGGACTATACTTCACTTTCTTTCAGATAGGAGTGAAGAGTTTATTGTTGTTTAAAGTAACTGTATTGAAACATCTTTTTAATATATTAAATCTTGCAGTGATTTAATTGATCTTCCCATAGATTCTTTTGTATGCATTTTAACGTAACTTGCATCCTGTGTGTTATCAGGCTATACCAGTGTGGGTTAGCCTGAAGTAGAGTACATTTATGCCCAGTTAAGGATACCCCGTTATCGCAGATTAACTCTGGAGGGTATAGGTGTTTTGTTCGCCAGCATATAAGTTCAGGGGTTTGGATCTAGTGTACCGTTGTTGCATATTGCCCTATTACTAGTCCAATCTTTAAGTGCCCTTGTTTTATTCGCAGTCCCAGTCGTAACACCATCCACATCCCATCTACATTTCATCCCATCCCATCTACATCTCATCCCATCCATAACATCACCGATTACCTCCTACCATCACCCAACTTCCCCCAACTTCCCACGTCACCTCTTCCATCCACCTCGCGTGGCGGTGCCTCATCCTTGCTTCCAGCAGGATCACCAGCCCGCAGCCCACACCTGTATGCTACGCTACTTGCTGTGGGCACTTTGAATACCCCACCTTCGCATGTCATGGGAACGGTCACCCCCGCAGTGTCCCTCTTCAGCGACACACCGTTGACCCCCTCGGCATTTGTTCTGCCTGAGCATCGAGCCGCAATGCGTGCTGAGGTTGCTGAAGCCGCAGTGCGTGCTCAGGTTGTTGCTGAGGTGCCACGCACAGCGTTGAATTATCTCCAGCAGGAATCGAGGAGCTTCTTCCCCAAAGGCTTCCTCTTCACCGTTCACCAACTGGTACAGCTGCACCAGGTTCACCAGCTCCACACCTTTCACCAGCTGGTGCAGCTGCATCAGGTTCACCAGCTCCACACCTTTCACCACTTGGTGCTGCACCAGGTTCACCGGCTTCTGCATCATCTGATGCAGAAGCCCCCCCACTCAACCCCTCGACCTACCACCTATGCCACGCCGGAGGCCAGGTCCCCGTAGGGGGGCAGGTGGTAGGCCCAGGAGCCGCAGAGGTGTTCCTCGCGGTGGTCCTCGCGGTGGTCGTGGCCGTGCTCGCGATCCTGCCCCCGATCGTGATGCCAGTTGGACCGACACCCCCTTCGACCCCCAGCCTGATCTGTTCTCAGGGACCCCTGGCATGCAGGTTCCAAAGCCGGTGACTCCTCTCCAGTTCTTCCAGCTCTTCTTCACAAGGGAGATGCTGCAATACCTGGTATTGGAGACAAATGATTACGCCTAGTTCGTAGACGGAGCAGACGGTCTTTGGCACCTGTTTGGTGAGGAGGAAATGGCCAAATTCCTTGGCCTGTACTTCCTCATGGGCATCACCAAGATTCCTTCTCTGAGTCACTACTGGCGTTCAACTGTCCTTCACAACTACCCAGTATTTCGGAGAACGATGAGTAGGGCTAAGTTTCTAGCCTTGTTGAAGTATTTCCATGCTTTCAACAACAAGGCAGTCTGCAGGCAGAACAAGGACAGGCTTGTGAAGGTTCGGACGGTGATGGAATACCTACTTGAAGGATTCAAGCTGGCATACATCCCCGCCGAAAAGCTGTCCCTTGACGAAGGCAGCCTTGGATGGAAGGGTCGCCTTTCATTCAAGGTTTACAACTCAATGAAGCCGACGAAGTACGGTATCAAGCTGTACAACCTGGCAGAGGCGTTGACTGGCTATGTGTGGAACTTTCGGGTCTACACCGGTCCGGGTACATCTCTCCAGGAGACGGTGGAGGGTCTCACGAAGTCCTTCAGAGGCCAGGGGTACAGGCTGTACATGGACAACTATTACAACTCAGTTGACCTGTGCCAGCAAATGCTCACACACAACATCTATGTGTGTGGCACCCTGCGCCTTGTACGAGGAGCTCCTAAGCGGTTGTGCGATATTGCTAAAGCAAAACAGCTTGAACGCGATGCGACAATAGCACTGAACAACGGCTTAACCATGGTCCTACTTTGGCGATACAAGCGCATCGTCAACATGGTGTCCACTTTCCACAAAGAGGAGACCATCCCGAAGCTTGTCAGTTTCAAAGAGAAGGACCAACAGGGCAGGTGGCGTCGTGGACAGAGGAAGATCTTCAAACCTGTTTGCATTGAAGACTACAACATCCACATGGGTGGGGTGGATCACTTCGACCAGATGGTCCAGTACTACCCAATCCAGCGAAGGATGGTCAAGTGGACGAAGAAGATCACCTTCTACTTCATCCAAATGGCCCTCTTCAACGCCCATGTCCTGTACAGGAAGTGCTACCCAAGGAAGAAGATGACCTTGCTGGACTTCCAGGAGCACATCTGTACTTCCTTGCTGCACTTCAACCCTGCAGAGTGGCCTATGTCGGGGAGGCCAGTCCACCGAGCACAAGATCTGCCGCCTGACCAGCGTGAGCCACAGAGGCATGCACGCAGGCAACGGCAACCCGGTGGACCATCTGGGTCGTCCGACGACGACCATCCAGACTCCCCAGCCCCTGCTGCTCCTGACAACACTCCACCCTCTCCTGGTGGAGGCATTGAGAGGGCACCACGTCTCGATGTCCCCTCCCCACCACCAGAACCAGATGATGCTGCTGCTGATGCTGCTGCCCTGGGGGGAAACTATGTCCTGGTTCAACCCCCCGTGGTACTAGCACCTGATGCAGCTGCTGCTGGTGACGATAGGGAAGCAGCTCTTGAAGCTGCCAACCAACCGCCACCAGTACTGGAAGCAGCACGAGCAGTGTGAGTCCGGAGACCTCAACCTGGAGTGGTCCCAAGGCCCCGTCCTATTGTTCTGAACCATGTCCGGTTGAACAGGGCCTTGGACCATTCTCGGCAGAGGATTCCGGTCAAGAAGCGACTCCGTTGCTATTACTGCAAAGTAATGAACGGCATTCGCAAAGACACAAGCTTCTGCTGCACGACTTGCACGGTTGCCCTCTGCATTGACGTCAACGACTGCTTCAACCTTTTCCATAGTCACAATGCAGGTGTCGTATAGTCAGGAGCCATGTGCAATCATTCATTCATTGATTCATTAATTTCTCTTCTCCATTTCTCTTCTTCATTCACCCACCTTCATTCACCCACCTTCATTCACCCACCCTCGTTCACCCACCGACATTCACCCACCGACATTCACCCACCTACATATACCCACCGACATTCACCCACCGACATTCACCCACCTACATTTACCCACCTTCATCATCAAAGTGGATATAGGCCTCCTGGGGAAACCACTCTAAAAAAATAATGAGTCAAATGCAGTACCTCCTAGGGTGGCTTGGAAATCTGCATATTTCTGTGGTTTGACACCTTGTATATATATATATATATATATATATATATATATATATATATATATATATATATATATACATATACCCACACACACATACACACATTTTTGTTACCATTCATTATATTTTGTTTGACACCTTGTATATATATATATATATATATATATATATATATATATATATATATATATATATTTATATATTTATATATTACTTTATTTGTGTGTACAATAGAATTATTTCTGAATTTATTACTTGATGATAACCTGGCTTTCTTGTTTTGTTTTTTCAGTGTCAACCCAGGAGCCATTTCCCTTCTCGTTGGAAAGGGTTGTGGCCCTATCAGGTAAGTAAAATTGACAACCTTCATGACTGACATGTCTTCTATGAACATTATACAATTATTGGCAAGGAAAATTATATAAAAGTGTTGTATATTGTGGCAAAGATAAACAACTGTATAAACATTCTCATATATTTACATAACAATAACAGTGCATGGAAACAATTGCGCATAGCTCGCGAACCAATTACGCTATATTATTTTGGTTTTCACCATTAGAAAGAGCATAATTTTCCGATGACGGTGATATAAACAGTTATATACGTATCCGAGCAAATAAACCAACGCCGAGGTGGGGAACAGCTCGGAACCCGGCTACCATCGGCGGAACAGAGACGGGTGAAGCGTAAATATTCGCATTTTGGCTCTTCATTTCAAATATTCATAGCGCAAAAAGTATTTGTCGTAGGAACTTCTAGTTTGTTTTTTACTCATCAGCATTATTTGCCGTATTCATACAGCCTAAATTTAAAACCATACACTTCGTAGCAACGAAATAAATCGAAAATGTTATAAACCATATCAATAAAAAAGATAAAATAAATCGGTCACTGCTTGAGAACTATTGAAGATAAACAATTTTTGTTTTCAGATTTGGAAAGAGGAGAAAAAATACTATTATTTGAGAAAACAAAAATATATGGTCATCACTCACAATTTAGAGCTAGGATGGTGTGAAGACAATTGCATGGGAAATAATTGTATTCTGGACTCATTTACACTTTCATATTTCGATTTATTTACATTTTGTTTTGTTTTATCATGTACTATAAATATTCCTCTTTCCATTGACATATGATACATCATAATAAACAGCATTCTGGTGGATGAAAATACAGAAAATCACAAGGCTTCGAAAACTCGCCCAGCCTGATATTTCATGGCAAATTAGAGAAGGTCTTACCATAAGTTACATATTTAAGTTACCGAATGCGGGAGGGTTAAGTTAACACTAAGTTTCCCAATTTATATACGCAATCGCGTGTAAACTGTCTGAGGGAGTTAATTGTGACTCTCCTCCGCCCCCCAAGACCCCCAATGACCTAGGTGAGCGAATTGATGTTGTTTTTCCTTCATTACTAACCCATCTCATGTGTTTTTGGGAAAAATACAACATTGACAAATGGCTGGGTTTGGAGTGTGTTGTTTTTATTAAATTAGGTAGTGCTCAATGGGAAGCCATACATGTAATCTGAGAGTAGATTATGAGAATATAATTGCTTAAGAAATTTGGAAGTAAGAAAAATTTCAAAAGTTTAGAGATACAAGAGATGAGAGCAATTACATTTTTAAAAGAGATTAGGATATTAGGCATAAGCAGGTGGAGAGGGAGAAATAGCACCGGAATCATCCAAGGTGGAGTTTCTAGCGAAAGTTTGAGCGAATAGTTCACATGTGTGGGGAGGTTTCTCTCACACCGCACTCCTAGACAAAGTAGAAAGGAAAGCCTTTCGTATAATTAACTCCCGTCCACTCACCAACTTTCTGCAATATCTCTCTCTTCGCCGCAATTGTTGCATCTCTCGCTATTCTATCGCTACTACAATAATCAGTGATCCTCAGAGCTCTCCCAGTGTATATCACCTCCTCTACGTAAGGTACGTGGTACCCATCTTGCAACACAATCCCACCCCTACTCTGTGCAACTCTCCAACCCAAGAGTGAAACGTTACTCTCAGTCTTTCTTGTGTTCAACAGCTGAGCTCTGGAACTCTCTCCCAGAATCAGTCTTTCCCTCCTCCTAAGACTTATATTGCTTCAAACTCAGTGTGTCCAGGCATTTTAGCTTGAACGTCCCTTTGATTTTGGCCCTGTCACTCTTTCAACTGTGGGGGAGGCACTCGCTACAGGCAGTTCTGCCTTTTGTCTTCCTCACTAACATAGAAAACAAAAAAATCAACGATAGTATAAGCGAATAGTTTAGCTTTGTCAGAGGATGAAGTGATGGTTGTGCCATCAAAGCGGAAAAGAGGAGGGAAAGACGAGGAAGAAAAAGTGTTGAAGAGGTTTTTGGCTAAATTCCAGAAACCTTGGGAAAAGCTAGAGTTGGATAGTTCAGTGCAAGAGTATTTGGCGAGTCGAAGAACAGATTTGGCTTGATTCTGGGCAAAAACATAGGAAGAATGAGACTCTTGAGTTTTAAGGTGTCGGAACCGTTTGAATGCTTCCTCCTTATTACAGACAGCAGTAGATCAAGCGTGAGTAAACCAAGATTTTTTTGCATTAGTCTGAGAGAAAGAAAATGGATTGTATGCCTCCATGCCCGATAGGATTACCTCAGTAATGCGTTCAGGACTCTCCGAGGGTCCCCGGCCATGGAAGCAAAAATCAATGCAATGGAAATCAAAGAAGTACTGTCGGAGAGCCTCCCAGTCGACAGCGCCAAAGTGCCACAAGTGCTACGAGCGGCTGTACTGGAGAGATAGGACAGGTGACAGAAATAAGTTTATGTTTTATAACATATAAAGCTTTAGGCCTATTTCTGATACATATGCATATAGTTTACTTGTATGATGAACATGTGAACTGTGAAGACCAGAAAATAGGTGTAAACAACAAATATCTAGTGAGAAACGTATATTTGTGGCGGTAGGGGGTGGATGGAGGCGAATGAGAGAGAGAGACCTAGTAGTGCTTCCTGGGCCTGCTTGAGGCAGATTGATAGTTCCAACAGTCTTCTGCGCATGTGAAGGGGAGGAGGAAGTGTAGAAGACAGTGACTCATCATATTTCGTACAGGGAAAGTGAGGAATGACGAAAAAATAGAGGAATAATAGCCAATAATTGAGGAGGGGGGTAGCGGGGGCAGAAAGGGGGGAAGGAGAGGGAGGGGGGGGGGCATATATGGGGGAGAGGAAGGAGATAGTGGAGGGGAAATATGCTACATAATCACATATTGCTTCCATTTGAGTGCCTGTTCGGTTTTTATTAATATAAAAAAAAAAAAAAAAAAAATCATGGGTTTTCTTCCGTGAAGCCTATCGCATTTGCTATACAGACACTTCTGTAAGGCCTATCGTGCTCCTCAGGCTAATAACCCGACAGAACCTTCCAAAAATTGAATGATATCGTCTAATGATAGCCTGAATACAATGAAGAAGGGGGTTATAATACTAAAGGGATACAGATATGTAATTCTTTCAGATATATTGTATCCGCTTTGGTTGTTAGCAATGTGTGTTTATTGATAGATTTATATTATTTTTATTGTAATCTGCTTTCTTTTAATTGTCTATGTATGTGCCATCAAAAAACTGTCATGTTATATTTAGTTTCAAGTTAAACTACTGTACTATATACAGTATATATGTACATCTACAGTCAGTTGTATTAAATACTTTTAAGGATATTTACCTTGTAGGCTATATATGTTTTTGAGTTGTGTTTACTTTCATATTATAAGTATCTGTCTATTAACCAATTACTGTATAAATGCATCTATCTGTATATATCTATTGATTTTATTTTACTTTTTCCTTGGTTCTCAACTGGCTCACAATAGATGGAGAGTTAAAAAATACAAATCATAAAAACGATGCCAAACAAATATATTTATTCTTGTTGCCTCCCCGAAGCCCGGGTAAAAGAAAGATGATGTAACTGAGAGAGAGAGAGAGAGAGAGAGAGAGAGAGAGAGAGAGAGAGAGAGAGAGAGAGAGAGAGAGAGAGAGAGAGAGAGAGAGAGAGAGAGAGAGAGAGAGAGAGAGAGAGAGAGAGAGAGAGAGAGACGAATGACCACATACATAGCCGCGTTTTCAAGCACCCCCACTATCTCTGATAGACTGGAAAAGGTGTCGTATTACACCATTAACCCTCCTGGCCCGGTTGTCATTTTAAAATGACACCATGAATTAAGGGCAGGAGCCCGGGTGTCATTTTAAAATCTGTAAGCTTGAAAGCCTATTCAGCTTGGTCTGAACGCTGTGTGTCCGACGCATGTAAACAAAGCCGATCGTTACGTCACCGCACCTCCGAAAACAAGAAAGAGAAGACTCGTTTGTTATTGTATGTCTGTATGTCGTTGTTTCAGTAGTGAAAAGATTGTCATATTGCTAACATCGCCTGCAAGTGCTCTCCACTGAAATCGTCATCACAACTGAACCAGTTGACATAGAGAGCTCTACTCAATGCCAGTCTACAGATTGGAAACCGCACTACATTTATAGATGCGTGGGAAATTTCTAGCAGTTAAACTAAACAAAAATACGGTAGCCTAGGCCTAGACGTTTTTCGGCCAGATCGCCCGGGTAGCCCACACTGTCATTTTGAGAGCCTGCCCGGGCCAGGAGGGTTAAGGGTGTCCAATATCAAGCCAACTCAATCCTACTCCTACGTTGGTTTGAGGAAGTGAAGAACTGGTTTGAGGAAGTGAAAAGTCAATCCGATTTGGGCTTTAAGTATATATCTGAAAGCAAGTCATCATATTTCATTGGCGAGTGTAAACAAAATTGATCTGTCTAAATGTAATCTTAAAATAGCCCAAACATTCGCCAAAGTAAAAGAATTAGCGATCATTCGAAATTGGGCTTTTGTGTATTTATACCAAAACAAGTAAGTTTTGATACTTACGAGAGTGTGACAATTATATATATGTTTTAATATACTACTAGGAACTCCAAAATGTTCACCAAAACCCAAATATACGAGGTAAATATTAGCGATAGTTGTCGTAGTTTAAACAACAACAACAGCAGCAGCACCATCGCTTGGACAATCTCGGGAGAGGATTGCTTCGTTTATTTAACCCTCTAAGTACCGTTTGATGTTAATGTTTTCGAAACTAATAGAACTGTATTTGTGTAAATTGATTCCTAAACCAATCAGATAATCTAAGAACTGTGAACTAATTGTAATAGTTTCGAAATCTGGCCTTGTTCACCATAGCTGAAATGAATTGTCTTGTACGATGGTGCCAATGTAGCTGCTACCGTTTGATACAGCGAATCACTTCCATCACTTCCCTCTAGCGACATGAAGATATGATTAATTCTAGCGATATTAAAGAGATTTTCACCATTTTAAGGAATTGTAGATATTTTTCGATTGCTAAAGATTATTCTAGATACTTCAACATATTTTGTCTAGTGACATACAAATCTTTAGTGTCTGGGGACTATCTAGCGACTTTTAAATTATATTCCAGCATTCATTTTTGCGTAAGTTTATGTTGTATTGTTTTCTAATTTTGCCCTCTTTCTCCACAAGACTTCCAACATGGTATAGCGTATGGTTCTAGTGATAATTGAATATTACATAGGGCTATTTTAAATTGGCTGATGATTATGAAGCAGTAATGCTGGACGATGAGAATACTGTATGTAAACATGTCTTGGATATCACAGATAATGTTTCGTATTTTCTGCCAAAAGCCCAATAGGTAATCAGTGGTGGTAACGAAAACCGCAACTTATTGTTACGTTCTTAGCGAAGTGGTAAGTCCTTAGTTCTGATAAATATAGAGAAACACAACAAATATGGACAGTGGAAGACAAGGAGAGCAAAGCAGAAGGCTTCCTCCCAATTATCCATTCACTCCGATAAATTACCATAAATAAGTACAGATACAAGTAAATGATCTATAACTTTCTGGAGATCGACTGAAGGAATCCATATTAAGTTATACATATATATACGAATTGCTTGCCTATTTTCAATGTTTACTTTAACCTTTAATCAGTTGACACGTCCTTAAATCAGATTTTGTTCTAGGCTCAATATGGAGGTTATGTTATATATGCCTTTGTGTTATGAGAGATGTACACTGGCATACGGTACGTCGATAATTGTTACTGAACATTTATAATTTATGCTATTATAGCAATTTAGGAATAATGGCAAATATGCTACATAATTTTATACTATCCTTTAGATAGTTTAATTATGTGTTGAATTGTGTGGTAAGCAAAAATATAGCAATAATGACATAACATAAATACGCTTTTAGTCCATGAGCCAAGACCCGAATTTTGGGATATCGGTACCACCCGGGGTGACTAATTCTCTTAGGTGTTTTTAGCTTGCTACATGTCTCTAGTTTATGTTTTGATATGATAGCCCTTGCACATTGGTAGCTTAATGGTCGTTATCACTTCTTGAATAGACATACCCTACCGAAAATTCCGAATTTTTTTAAAATGTAAAATTTGGGGACAGGAATGCCTAAATGTCAACAAAATGCATATAGTAATTGTCACATTTAATACAAGTCCTGTAAATACACACTAAGCATGCCATGGGCTTGTACATACTATTATGGCAAATTACTACTCCTAAATATCATCTACGTCAGACTCGGAATCTGACTGTTGTGCCACCGGCTCTTCTTCAATAGCCTTGTTCTGACATGTCTGTAACCTGCACATGTCCGTGCATTTTAGACCATTGCTGAGGCAAGTACACTTAGGGAGTTCGCATGACCGCACACACTTGCAAGACAGTAGCTGCATAACAGCATCTGGTGCTGGTGAGCCTCGCATCCAGTTGACGGCAAGCTTACCGTCCTCATCTGTCATCCAACCGCAGTCTGTTGGGTTCGCAACAAATGGCTGGCTCTGAAGACTTCTCCTCCAGATCGCAGCCTGGTAGTTTGCACGCAGTGCATGCATGAAGAGGCAGTCCTCACAAGGAGGGAGTTGACTTGACTCTACCTCTCCACGTCTTGCACAGAACAGCTCATACCGAAGCTTGTTTACCTTAGTTGTGTGGGTAGATGGTAGGTACATGTGGCAGGTGATTTCCTGTAGCTTCTCAAAGAGTTCAGGAGACACTTCCCATGAGCGTCCAAGTTCGTGAAAAGCATGCTGGTATGTCTTGTCCATCTTCACCTGCTTGAGTGTCGTCATCTTCCCTCGGCCAGCGAATGCACTGACGGTATCACAGCCTGTAAAGGCATGCATACCAATCAATGAATCACACACGCTGCCTCCCAGTGTTCGGCTCAGTGTGGTGATATCCAGGAATCTTGTCCGGTTCTTCGTCCCGCACTTCTGGAACAGATGGGATGGGATCTTGTGGCACATGCCAAGACACAACACCATGACGTCTGTATCTTCTGCAGTGATGATGACAGACTTGTTCCCAGATTCTGCTGCATGAAGTGCATGGAGAAGAAGGCGTGTGTCTGCTTCTTCTTGAGTTGACTTAAGCTCAGGAGCCTCTTCCCACTGCTCTTTGGTGATCTTGAAGCAGCGCTGCTCACATGTGACATACAGCTCCTTGTCCTTGAGCTTCTCCCTGTGCTGTGGTGCCTTCCATTCTTCTACCAAGAACTTGATAAGACTTGCCTTGTTGGAGGAACTACCGAGTAACTTTCTCCACTGCTGGATGTTGTGCCCAGGTTGAATGTTCTTGAAATGAATTCCTGTGCCTGCACTTCTTTTGGCTCGTTCTGCATCCTTGATGGATGTCTCCTTGTAGATATCAAACACAACATCAATGCGCCTGCTCTTAGCACCTTCATGAACAGCGTGACTCAGTGCTGTACCTGCAAGCTGTGAAAAAGTTTTGTCGTTTCCCTTCAGTTTGTGGACCAGGCTCATCCCATCAATTATGGTAGCAGAGGGCTCGGGTATCACTTCTGCAGGAGAAACATTCCTCTCTAACTCCTTTGCGAGGGCAGCCTTGTTGGTCTTGCGGAGAGACCCATCACCGCTGGCAAGTGCCCAAGGCAAAGGCCCCAGGGGATGAGCCAAGACATCACTCATTTTGAGCTTTCTGTTCTCGGCAACAAGGATCATCTGGCCAAATAGGTTCCTGTCAGCCTTTAAGATAACCTCCTTGGCATGGTCTTGTGAGCGTGGCTTCATTCTGATGTTAGTGAACGTTCTCAGTTTCGTCTTCGTCATCGTGTCATGAAACTGTATAGTTGGCGTATCGATCTCCAGGCGCTCTTCCTTGAAGGCTTGATATGCATCCTCTCCTATTCTGTAGGCCCCTAGAAGGTCTTTGACAACTTCTGGTGGTGCCATAGTCGCAGTTGACAAACTGACAAGATCTTCTTGCTCTGCGTTGAAGGGGTTCAACCAGCTGGTCTCCATCAGTTGAACTAAAGATTGGACATCGGCCTCATCTCTTCTAATCCTGGGCATCTGTAGGTCTGGGTGGCTGAAGTCAGTATACTTTTGGCCTACTACCATAGTCCTGAGCTGCCTTAAGTACCTGCTGCGATACTCCGATGTCAGGTAGTACCTGGCGACAGCTCCGCCTTTCAGGCTGAAGCCTTTTGTGCCCCCTGGTGTCTGGGTGTCTTTGTTGATCGTCTCTTCGATTGTCTGGTCCACAGGGATCCGTCCAAAGGGATTCTTGCTACCGATCTGGACCGAAAAGCCACCTTGCATGAAGTGTTCATGGACCTCTGGGTGTTCAATGGGCAGTCGAGACATCAAGGCATAGTAGTAGGTTAGGAACCGGGCATAGTTCACTTTGTCATAGGCAAAACACCATGGTATCATCTGTCGGATTGCTCCTAGGTGGAGCATCCAGTTGCCTTCTCTGGAGGCTCGAATTAAGTCCAGCATGATCTCAACCATGTCCAGGTATGACATCCAGACATGTATCGGGAGGCCATGGCTGACTCACATCTTGTTTATTGATCTCATTCCTCAGCTGCATTCCTGCTTTGGTTAAGACATCTTCAGAGTTAGCTGCTCTTGCTTCTTGCAGGTCTTTTGCCATTTTGTGTGCTTGCCGGGCAAGGTCGTCCATTGAGAGGCTGCGTGGATAGATTAGAAGCTTTCCTTTCTCATCTGGGACAAAGCGTAGTGATTCTCCAAACTCGGTTTCAATCTTTCGGCGAACATGTTTCTTTGTCGCTGGTTTCAGTTGGATAATACCACGGGACATCATGGATCTCTCAAGCCTAGATGTGAGGTTTGTCATAGGCAGTACCTCTGGGTTGGGGAATAATTTGGTCCTTATATACAAGCAGAGTTCCTCGAGGGCTTCTGTCTCAACCTCTTCGTAGCGTGCTTCCTCGTTTTCTTCCTGATTTTCACCTGCACCCGACCTGGCGGCCGCTGGGAAATCATCTTTTGTGAAGAGTTTGTAGCACGACTTGTGGTAGTGACCCTCTGCAGCAACAAGGTCTCTGCTAACTAAACCAAGGATTCTCTGGTTGAGTTTCCTTATTGCTGCTCTGCGAATCTTCTCATCTGCTCGTAGCTCAACACACTGTATGAGTGGCTCCCTTGTCTTTGTTGTTTTTATGTACTTGCTTGACTTCTCGCAGAAGATACATACTTTGGCATACACCCTGCTAGTACTAGGGGCATCCCTTGATGCCCTCCTCCTGGGGTCGACGCTTGCTGATTCTATCTTGACACCCTTGGCAAGGATAGAATCCAGTGACTTCTTCATTGTAAAGAGACTACGACATTTACGGTGATAATGTATGTGTGGTATTCCTCCTTCTTCAAGGCCCTTGGCTGCTTCCAGGACTGGATCATGCTGCCTGATTTCTGCAGCCCTGAGCAATGTGTTCCAGGAGTCCAAATCCTGTGGTGACACCAGAGCATCGCTGTCATCATCAGAGCAGTGGATGATACAGTCGATCCGTGCTCTCTTCCTCGCAGATGGTTCCATCCTGCCGTCAAACAGTCGACACACACCTGCAAAAAATATCACCATTAAACCATGAACAAACAAACACATTACATGGAAACCACTCTACATATGTTTGCTCCTTCCAATAATAAATTATCCCCAAAATATAACAAAAAATCCCCAAATATGAAATAAACCCCTAAATATGGAGAAACTTGAAATACACATCGGAATAATTCTTGTAGAGAATCAAATAAGCTACAAGAGCTGTTAGAATATATTTTTCAATGTTCCCCATATTTAAGGATTTATTCTAGATTTAGAGGAAAATACCCAAAATATAGAGTATATTCCGAAATATGAGGAAATTTGAAAAATACCTAGGAACAACTCTGGTAGAGAATATAATTCTACATAGGTGTTCAAAGTTTCGCGATGATTGTGTGATGGATTTTAAAGAAAATGAGGAAAACGCCGAGCGTCACGCTAAAAATCTTTATTTTTGGGTAGCGCCCCTATTGCATCAAAAAAATTAGACTAAGCTACCAGTGCGAGAAGGCTATCATATCTTAATGTACTTACAGTCACTCTATAAACATTTTAGTACCATTCGTGTTTAGTCACCCCAGGTGGTACCGATATCTGGCCTGGCTCATGGACTATTTGTAACTGTTATCTCTATAAGTGGCTGTACATTGTAATGTCATGAATCCTCTCTCTTCATTTCCATATGCTTTATCTCCTTACCATCTTATCCTCCTCTACCTCTTCTTTATTATTTTCTTTAAGAGAGAGAGAGAGTGAGAGTGAGTAAAGTAATGGAAAGTAAACTATTTATTTCCATAATATAATGTGTTTTCGTGCAATGCTTCAATAAATAATCTATGAACAAGATTGTTCATATCAAATTGTACATAGATAAGGGTCTAGTAACTTGAATTCGCTTAGATTATAACAAAACAAATAACCACGCAATTCTTTATACAAAATAACACTTTTAACATGCCTCTCTTCATTTCCATTTTGAAGTTGCAGATCACTGTTCTGTATTTCGTGTTTTAATTCGTGTTGAAGATTGTTTCTCTCTTCTATTGCTCTATGCAGTTCATCAGTCATCAAAGATGCAAGCGGTCTACTTATTACCTAAGTAACAACAGGTGCACATGTATTTGAGCATCGGTTAAAAACGTCGGAATATATCTACTTGCATAACTACATTGTCAGTCTGTGGTATCTTGCTTGAAATAGGAAACTCACTACTGATTAAGTTGCATAGAGTAATTGAGTTATAATTTATAAGGCTATGAAAAGTGTTCGTATTCAGTTGTAATTTTGGTTTCCTTGTGTCTAATGTTAAAATTATATGTTCATGGTCAGCAATCTCTTTGGAGCACTTCATAATTATTAATCGCTTATATATTGTTTTTAATTATAATATCAAGCAAGGTGGATGAGGTTTCAGTGATTCTTGTTGGCTTATATATTATTTTGAACTAATTTTGTTTACCTTAAAATCATATTAATTATGTTATACTTTTAGATGGGACTATGGATGAAGAGGTGCGGGAGAGGGTACAACAGGGGAAGAGGGTTGTAGAAACGCTAAAAGCAGTAACAAGAAATAGGGTGGTCAGTATGGAAATGAAGAAGTCCTTGCATGACAGTGTGGTAATCCCGACACTGACTTACGGAAGCGAAGCATGGACGTTGGTTGAGAGACTCAGACCAAGAGTGAGAGCAGTGGAAATGAATTACTTAAGGAGTGCGTGCGGAGTTACATGGAGGGATAGACAGACTAATGAGGAAGTAAGAAGGAGGTGTGGTGTGGAGGTAGATGTGCTGGAAAATGTGAAAAGGAACAACTTGAGATGGTTCGGCCATATGGAACGTATGGAAAGCGAGAGAATGACTAAGAGGGTGTACGAGAGCGAGGTGGAGGGACAGAGGGGGAGAAGTAGACCGAATATGAGGTGGAAGGATGGAGTGAGGAACTACATGAACGAAGGCGGTGCTGGTTGGAGGGAGGGGCGTCGACTGACTGGGGACAGAGGTGCATGGGGGCGGTTCGTTCGTGGCCACCCCTTCGGGGATCACGGCATCAGGCAATAGATAGATAGATAGATACTTTTAGAGCTTGTCATCAAAATCACCTCAAATGTAAACAAAACTTATTTCGTGTACTAATTGTAAACACTTCAAGAAGATAATCGTAGGTTTCTGAAGGTGCTTCAGGGTGGCGGTGTATACTTGCAATAATTATGGAAGGTAGTTTCCGACACTGTATGGTAATCCAAACATCTTCAATACCATCTGGTTTAGTGGTAGCTACATCAATAACTGTAGCAGTTAGAGCATTCCTGACATTAGTACAGACCCCTCCTCCCAACTGTTATCACGCCTAATAACATTATAATCATGAATATTTACATATACTGTAGATCAGGAATACGAGGAGAATGCCATGTCTCACTGATGCAAAAGACATTGGTGTCTATATCATGAGCAAGAGATTCTAGTTCGTCTTGATGCAACAGTAGGGATTGAGAATGTATGTGTTTAATTCTAGTTCGTCTTGATGCAACAGTAGGGATTGAGAATGTATGTGTTTAATTCTAGTTCGTCTTGATGCAACAGTAGGGATTGAGAATGTATGTGTTTAACTTTCAAAAAGCCCTTTTTAATCTCTGGCAATTCTGTAGATGAAGATCAAACGGTAGTGACTTCCTCGCCAAACTCCTATGTGTTATTAACGTTACATAGACGCCTCGTGTGCCTTAGTGCTTTACATATCTCACATCTTATTTTGTAATCGTATCTGCAATTCGACTGGTGATGATTGAATTCTCCACAATTGAAGTAGCCTTGTTATGATAAATCGTTATTTCTTACATATTATTATCATATTCATTGTGGGCATGATAATTGAAGGCAGTGTTCCTGTTTGTGTTTCGGTTAGAATGGGGGGCAGCATTGCTGTTCGGGCACCCCTATTAGGGATTATGGTGGCATAGGTGGAAGTTCTTATGGGGAAACGGGAAGTTTCGATAGTATGTCTAATGGGGAAGTGGGGATTTTGGTTGCTATTTATGATGGGAAAGTTTGGAGATTCGTTGTTGTCCCTGATCGGGAAGCGGGTTGACTAAGTTGTCTCCCTGATGTTGAAGTGAGGTGCTTGAGTTGTATCCCTGATGGGGAAGTTGGGTAATTAACTTTTATCTCTGATGAGTAAGTGGGATGTTTGGATTGCATCTCTAATGAGGAAGTGAGGTGCTTGTGTTGTATCCCTGATGGGAAATTGAGGTGCTTGAGTAAGATTATTGGTTGGGAGAAAGGCTTGTGAGTTATCCTAGAAGAAGAGGCAGGCAGTTTGGTTTGAATCTCTGATAGGGAAGTAAGAAGTTTGGGTGCTTGTCCTATTTTAATCATATTTAATCATATCCCAACTTGGTCAAAGTGTGAAGGTTGAGCACTATTTTGAGATAGTACTAAGCAGCCTAATGACACCAAGCTGATATAAAAAGAACAACCAGGATCATCACCCAACCTAATAAAGCATATATCATTTACTTCACCTGTGCCAAACCTGAAGGCAGAATCAGCTTTCATGTAACAAATGTCATTAGTAGTACACCAGTCAAGAAAATGTTGATTTTATTAATTAACTTTTGCATGTACTTCATCCTATTCCAGGATTGGCAGAAGTTCGCAAATACTAATATTCACGTTCTATTTTTTTCTTTTTCAATTCACTCATTACATTTCCAAGGTTATCTACTAGTGTTTTTTTCAGGATTAGCATTTTCTAAGATGTCATGCAGTCCGCAATAGATTATGCATCTGTCGGGTGCCCAATTTATCTTTTCAGAAACCCAATATTTCACTAAGTCAACATTACCTTTATTTATCGTTCTGATTAAGCAGTGTTTATCCAAGTCAGACATGGCTATGTTACCAAGGTTAGTGTCTCCCTGATTAGAAGAGTTTCTTTTGGTGACGGGGATGATTCAGTCATGACTATTGAGGCTGTTTTATTATAATTGTTTTGAGTTTTTTTCTCAAGGATTTTTATGTGCTTATTTAGTGTGTCAATTGCAGTATATGCTGTTTTCATCATTCAACACCTCTATTTCTAGATCCTTAGATTCCAGTTTCTTGAAGATTTTTTCAAAGTCCAATGCCATTTTCTTAATTGAAAGTTCCTATGCATTATCACAGCCATTAGCCTTTTCATTAGAAAGTACAGATACTTCGCTTTCTATTATCATTTCAATCAGTTTATCTTTAGTCACTCGCACTTTTGTCAAACCAAGATCACGACAGTGATTCAAATTCATATAAATGTATTGACACGAAGTTTTACAGTAATACAATAATATCAGTAACACAAGAAATACAAAATAATAAGTCATGTCAATGAGGGCTTGATACTCATGGTATATAATTATGTCCTCGGAGATATACACTACACATTAAATATGTCCTCGGAGATATACACTACACATTAAATATGTCCTCGGAGATATACACTACACATTAAATATGTCCTCGGAGATATACACTACACATTAAATATGTCCTCGGAGATATACACTACACATTAAATATGTCCTCGGAGATATACACTACACATTAAATATGTCCTCGGAGATATACACTACACATTAAATATGTCCTCGGAGATATACACTACACATTAAATATGTCCTCGGAGATATACACTACACATTAAATATGTCCTCGGAGATATACACTACACATTAAATATGTCCTCGGAGATATACACTACACATTAATATGTCCTCGGAGATATACACTACACATTAAATATGTCCTCGGAGATATACACTACACATTAAATATGTCCTCGGAGATATACACTACACATTAAATATGTCCTCGGAGATAATTATACACTACACATTAAATTGCAGACAAAACAGAAAAAGTTGATATAGACAAAACAGAAAAGCTGATATAGAAAAAGATATCTATATAATTTATACATTATCAAATACTAGGGAAACGACTTACTGATTCACACTGCTCTTGTTCACACACACACACACACACACACACACACACACACACACACACACACACACATACACTCTGATATCTGATATATCATAAACTATATTGGTCTCTCTGCAACGCTTCCTCAGTCTTCTCCCGACACGAGTGTCAAGAGAATATATATTACAACAACAAAGTACGCTTACACAATGTTCCTACTGATACAATTGAAATATTACATATTTTTGTTATGCATACTACTAATTTTCCAATATAGATGTTTTTACACTCTTTTTAAAAGTACATAATGAATATCGATGCCTTCTGCGTGATATTATTCCATATATTGATACCTTTATATATGAACGTAGATTGTACCATGCTTGTTCTTCCTTGTGGTACATGTAACTGGCCCTGTTGTCGTGTCGGATATGAATTAATTGCATTATTAGTTTGGAACATCTCGCTTATTATCGCAGGCATCATATTTTTCATAATTTTGTATTTCTGCTTTAACACCTTACGAGCGGCCTATGCTGTTTATTTATGTGTACCGCCCAGCGGGGTGTTTTTAGCCAAAATAGGGCTGTTTACGTGATCATTTTCATGCCTAAATAAGACCCAGAACGTAAAACAAGTATCTATCCCTGAAAGGGCATAAACAGAGCTTTCGAATGACACCATAACGATCCTTGTATGATGGATAGTTTTCTTGCAATAACCGTGCAACGCGAGTGCAAAAAGCAGGTAATTCGGTACTTTCGGTACATAATTGAGTATGTAGCGAGTGAGAGAGGGAGGAGGGAGCTGAGATTTGTGTCAGTAGGTTCGCCGCGGTGGTCTGGAGCAGTCATACGCTCGCTAGTCTCCTGCCACCACTTGTCTCTCTCTCTCAGCCACATTACGTGCTGAAATTGCCACTCGACCTATGTCGAGCGCCGCCACATAGTCCAGCTTTATTTAACTCGACTTAAGTGGTGAGCCGCTTTTTAAGGGTTAATAAAGTTTGTATTCAAATATTCATAGATTGGGATTTTAATCCCTAAAAAACGGGGATGTTTGTAACATCAGCTACCTGCCAAGCGGGCATATTTACCCTAAACGAGCTTTATTCCATGTTCTTTTTCATGCATAAAGAAGAACCAGAGCGTAATACAATTATATATCCGTGAAAAGGCGATAATAGAGCTTTCCAATGACACCTGAATCATCCTTGTACGACCACGGGTTATCCTGTAGCGATCGCGCAAACGGAGGTGAAAAATCCCTAAATAAGGTAATTTCCCAAGTTTTTTCCTGGTCTTGCGAGGCCGAGGGTGTGAAATGTTGCAGTAGCGGTCTCAGTCGCAGCACTGTGGTCATGCCGAACGATCAGAGCCCGCCTATTGTCCTCCCAACGCGTGGACTCTTTCTCAGACCCGATAATGTGCTCAAAATGCCGCCCGTCATATGACGGGTACCAGAGGATAGTCCATTTATCTCTCGCCCATCATATGACGGTCAACGCCAGTTGAGTGTTAATTAAGGGTTGACATTGATGAAACACTCTGTAGTGTTCAATGGAGAGTTGATGGTACTGTGTACGGGAAGCTTCACAGATGTTATTGGATGTTTCAAGTTCTCTTTGGGAATCCCATGGTCCTCATGGGAGTTTACATGGTCATGAATAATAGGATTTGATTCTTGATTTACACTCTCCATGTTATGAATGATATCTCAAGTTATTTTCAAAGATCAAACACTTTAGTGATGAGTCATTACTGAAGCAAGACCCTGGCAGTGTGAGGTACAGCAGACAGACGCAGGCTAGCTACTATCTCTGGCACCTGAGTAATGAGTGTAGTAGTTGTTGTTGTTGTTCCCCAGGCTGTCTGACTGGACAGCCCAAAGGTCCCGAGCAAGGCCAAGGCCATAACCGAGCACCCCCACAGAACCCTCCCTGCTTTACCACAAAGAATACCTGGGTGACCGAAGCCACTCCCAAGCGAGGAGCTGAGGAGGGTGTGGAAACGCCCGGGACACCGAAGCCCCACCCAAGGCCCTGTGCCCCTTATAGGTAAGGGTGCATGGGTTGAGATAAACATCGAATAATAATCGCCAGCCTACACATAATTATCGTGCAAAATGCAATGGCACCGAAATAATGATTAACAATGGTATAAAGGATTTTGTGGATCGTCTAAACCGGACCTGTGACGTCATAAGAGTGAAAGTCCACCATCCAGTCCACGATGAGGATAATGGTGTGACGTCACTTTGACGTCACAGGTCCGGTGTAGATGATCCACAAAATCTTTGATACCATTGCAAATAATTAATTCAGTGCCATTGCATTTTTCAAGATAATTTTGTGTAGGTTGGCTATTATTATTCCATTTTTATCTCAACCCAAGCACCCCCACCTTTAACAATTATGCAGGGAAAGTTGAGGGGCAAACAAAAAATATAATGCTTTGGCTCCCAGTCTGCTAACCTCTAGGTTGGCAGTAGAGAGGTCAATCCACGGAAGAGACGCCACCACTTGAGATCTAGAAAATATATACAAGTCAAAGTAAGCTATGGGTATCGGAGAGAACGCTCAACTCTCACTCTAATAGACCAACTCATCACCACATGCCCAATCGGGGTTGGGCAACCGCATGAGTGTCGTAGTTGTTGATGATGGCGGGGCGTTGGTTAGTATCAAACCCTCCCTTTGTCGTCTCTTGACTGTTCTGTGTTACTTAATCATGGTTGTGTGGCAATCCAGTGTTCCACTTTGGTGTTTTACTGCCCTTTTGTTTAGCAGCCAGGCAGAGGAGAGAGACTTCACTATTTGATGGGTGTGGAGGTCTGGCAGGAACTGGTGGTGAGGATGATGGTCACCACTGTTCTGTGGTAATGACAGGAACTAACATCACGCAGTGTTGAGGGTGTAGAGTTTGTACTGTTTTTAGAGAGCAGCCGGGGAGGTCCTGTCACGATAAGCAAGTCTTGGTTTGAGAGAGAGACAGAGAAAGAGTCATGAAGAACGAGGGGTTGGGTAGTTGGTGGTGGATTGTTGAAGATATATACAACAATTGTAAAGTTAATTCGTCTATACTCGTCTATTAACACCTTACGAGCGGCCTATGCGGTTTATTTATATGTACCGCACAGCGGGGTGTTTTTAGCCAAAATAGGGCTGTTTACGTGATCATTTTCATGCCTAAATAAGACCCAGAACGTAAAACAAGTACCTATCCCTGAAAGGGCATAAACAGAGCTTTCGAATGACACCATAACGATCCTTTTATGATGGCTAGTTTTCTTGCAATAACCGTGCAACGCGAGTGCGAAAAGCATGTAATTCGTTACTTTCCCCATATAATTCAGTATGTAGCGAGTGAGAGAGAGAGGAGGGAGCTGAGATTCGTGTCAGTAGGTTCGCCGCGGTGGTCTGGAGCAGTCATACGCTCGCTAGTCTCCTGCCACCACTTGTCTCTCTCTCTCTCAGCAACATTACGTGCTGAAATTGCCACTCGACCTATGTCGAGCGCCGCCACATAGTCCAGCTTTATTTAACTCGACTTATGTGGTGAGCCGCTAATTAAGGGTTAAGGCATACACGGACATGGGGGATCCAGAGATAGCGTCAGGCGAAATACTTAGGCCTGTATATACTGTATATGTGCACATGCCATCAGAGATAACTGTTACAGAGTTAATGATAAATATTATACCTATTTATGAGTATATAATGAAGAGCGATAAAAATGTGACCTTACAAATATAGCACGACTAGAATTACCTGAAACATTACTCTGGTGGTTTGCTTGGTTAGGCATAAGGAGAGATACAGTAGATGAATAGAATGAGTATCGCTCTCTCTCTCTTTCTTTCTCTGTGTATATATATATATATACAGAGCGGTCGCAAAACATTTCCCCATAAGGAATTCCTGTGTATTTGCAAGAGACGGCTGAAGAATCTATTTATAATAATTTCACTCCAACACCAAACACCTATATATATATATATATATATATGTGCTTTTGTGTCTGCCAGCCTGTTGTATCTATCCTATATTCTGTCAATCTACGTGGTCTATCTATTCTCTTTCTTCTACCTCAATTATTATACACGCTTTCAATTTATCTAGTCTCCCTTCATTTTAACCTCCCCTCATTTTTATTACTCTCCCTTTCCGTGCACTCTACACCTTTCACTACCCTTTCTATCTCCCCCATCTCTCTCTATCTTACTTTCTCTCTTTGTCCGCATACCTTCCCTCTCGCTCGTGTTTTGTTTGTTTGTTGCTCTCACACATACCAATCCTCGCTCTCAATGTGCGGATAACTCTCTTCCTCTCTCTACTACGCATACTATTTAACTGTTTACGTAGTGTATTGGTGGAACGTTCTTCCAGAATCGGTCATTGAATGAAACAGCATATCTGTTTGTATACAGGACAGATCAAAAGCTTGTATCTCTAAAATAAAATTAAAATAAAATAATAATAATATAAATAACATAAGTAAATACATGAAAACAAATACATAGGGAAATATGTAATAAGATATATAAAAATATAAAAAGGTACTTAACCCTTAATTAGCGGCGAGCAATAATAAGGTGTTAATCATAATAATAATAATAATAATAATAAATAGTAATAATAATACTAATAATACTAATACTAATACTAATACTAATAATAAAATACTAATAAAGATAATAATAATAATAATAATAATAATAATATATATATAATAATAATAATAATAATAATAATAATATTGATAATAATAATAGTGATAATAATACTAATACTACTAATACTAATAATAATAACAAAAATATTAAATACAAAATATAATAAATACAAAAAATGGTTTGATATCCCTAGATATAATATAAATTATACGAACGGAGTGGATGGCAAGTTTCTGGAAGAGGTGAAGAGTATGTATAAAGGTGCAAGGGAAACAGTAATTATAGAGGATGAACAGAGCAAGTTCTTGGATCTGAATGTTTGAGTATATCAGGGGTGTGTGATGTAACCATGTTTGTTCAATATAAATATGCACAAAGTTAAATAAGCAAGCATCACTGCAATCTAGTTTCCCAAACAACATGGGCCAAGCCATCACCAACGGACCCCGCACCCAAACTGCCAAGAACATCCCCTACCCAGACATCACCACCAGCAAGACGGCAACAACATACCCCCTAAAGACATTTAGTCAAGCTAGGCTCGAAGCTAGCAGAGGTAGGCTCGACGCTACCAACCCCCAAGCTAGGCTCGAAGCTAGCAGAGGTCAAAGCATGCTAGGCTCAAAGCAAGTAGATGTAGGATCGATACTGACAAAACATAAGCTAGGCTCAAAGCATGCAGAGGTAGGTTCGATGTTGCCAAAGACTCCATCCAGAGATAACAGATTAATGTCCACTATAAAAATCCCATCAGTTAGAGAATCACTGATTCCTCCCCTAAACCCCGGACATTCACTCATGAATAGTAAGAGTTTTTCCGGTCTCCCCTTCTGAATCCCATTTTGCAATAAGTCCAATTTTCCACTTGGGAAATCAAGACATGCACTCTCTCCTTGACTTTTCATATTAAATGCAAATTAATATTGGTTGTTTTTTCTATCATCGACATAATATAAATTATTTAACATCATAATTAACTTTACACCCCAACACACCTTAATACACACTATTCTTGAGTCGTGATTTTTGCTATAATTATCCATACGCAGTGCCATAGGAAACATACACGGGTGTCATAGAAAACGAACATTCCCCTTCTGACTGATCTAAGTTCAATGGCAGACCGAGTCATTTAGCTAAACATTCCCTTTCAAAGTAATAATTTAATTTTGAAAACCAGTATGACTATTTTCATCGATATCTTTTCATGATTATATCAGAACATAAATTGTATTTTTTTCTTAAATAATTGAGAGTCAAATGTAAAATCTGTAGTTCCATATTTCCATTGAAATTGTATATACATGTTTGCCCTATTATTCGTGCCAACTTATTCCTAGTGTTCGATCTCTGTTTTAGAGACATATATTATTAGTATTTGTGTATAGATAAAACCAGTGTACTGTCTTTGGTTGTATGAATTTCCTGGTTCTTGCATTGTGCATGTATATTGACTATCCTGTTTCTTCTTAGTTAGTGAATCAATACAACTTGTTTTGTCTAGCATACCACTGGTTGCTAGCTTTGATTCTAAACACTGAGAAGCATAGAGCTTGGTGTACTTGCACATAAGAGTAGGCAAACAATCAGTCAAGATGGCACAACATTCACATATTCCAATTACCATGTATGAACCAGAACTCAATGGTCCGGGCATGTTGACAGTTGCTCCCCTAGATGTTTGAGCTGCCCTAGTGATTTAGGCTGTGGTGGTTGGTGTAGTGGTGCCAGGTGCTCTACCTCAATCACATTTTTCCTGTGCTTCAAGGTGTCCAGAGAAGTGCCTTGTCGTCAATTTGCCTCCACTCTGGCTGCCAACCTCGTAATTCTCTGATGAATCTTGTCCTGTACTACCAGGTTTGTCTGTGCTGCTTCTACCCAAGATAGAGTGGCATACTCCATACATGATTATATTTGTGATTCATACAGCATTAAAATGTTGTCGGTAGTAAGGAGTCTAGAAATTCTTCTGAGGTGGCGAGTTTTATAGTTGCCACTCTTGCTGTGTTTTCTATGTGTTTTTCGAATCTGAGGGATCTTTCAAAGGTTACCCCTAGTATTGAGAAATGGTCAACTTCCTTTACGACATCACCACCCATTTTTAGGGTACAAGTTATTAGTGATTGTTAGTGATTTTTTTTTCTGCTGCAAACTTTACATGCTATAGTTGTCCCCATGTAGAGATAATACTGATGTCCCTCTGGAGCTTAAGTGTGGCCTCCTCTTGTTCCTCCCGTTGGTAGCTCCTGCTGATGGTCAGATTGTCACTATAGGTTACAGCCGAGGGTGCAAGTTGAGGAACTTCATAGGAAACAAATATTACACAGTAGAGGTCTCAACAGGCTTCCTTGGTACACTCCAGTAGTGCTAGAGTAAGGTGCCGACTCCTCCCCTTGTATTACTACCGACATACGTCAATCTGCAAGGTAACTACCTAATATAGCTCATAAATTTCCGTCAATTCCCAGCCAAATCCATGCCAGATTGAAACAAAGGCTCCAGCTATGTCATGAGCAACCAATCACGTCTCTTATTTGAAAATATTCTTAATTCAAAATTTGTGTGCAGCTCTGACTCCACTCGCTGGACAAGAGAAGAAGGAGATATGAGGCAGACTTGCCTCTCAAAAAAAAAATAAAAAAATAAAAACTCTTTTTGATAACAGGACGGTTGCTGATGCATGAAGGTAAGAAGTCTCTCTCTCTCTCTCTCTCTCTCTCTCTCTCTCTCTCTCTCTCTCTCTCTCTCTCTCTCTCTCTCTCTCACCGTGATCTATCTACCTTTTAAACTTCTCCCTTCTCTATGTTTTTTATCCTTCACGCTACCCTTGCTCTCAATTAAATCTTCCCCTGGCTTTCTGGCTACTCTCTTTAATCGCTTGCCTCCCTTTTTTTCTTTCTTGTTGTACAGTAAACCAAATATATATTCTAAAGCATGCCCTTTAGTGAAATGGCGTAGTGTCAACGTTATTCTGGTTATGATTATGCAATATTAATCATCTTAGAAAGGATCTCTGTTAAATCTTTGATTCGTTCAGGCCCTTCGTAAGCTTAGTTAAGTCATCCAATGTACAGTAAACCAAATAAAAATAAAAAATTTGTGATCGTACTGAAGAGGCGAAGATGTATTCTGAACTTTAACTTTCATCTTGACAGGACGAAAAGTTTCACCCTGACACTTAATTATAGAATATGAATCTACTACAGCTCTGCTTCATAATATTAATTATTTGTTATCGTAATTACAAACATAGTTAGCCATTAACCCCTGTCCAACAGGGATGTTTGTAACTTCTACTACCTGGCAGCTTCATTCCATGCTCTTTTTCATGCATAAACAAGAGCCAGAGCGTAATACAATTATGTATCCGTGAAAGGGCGATAATAGAGCTTTCCAATTACACCTGAATCATCCTTGTACGACCACGGGTTCTCTTGAAACGATCGCGCAACACGAGGGGAAAAACCCTAAAATACGGTAATTTCCCGAGTTTTTTCCTGGTCTCGCGAGGCCGTGGGTGTAGAATGTTGCAGAGGTTGTGTCAGTTGCGGCGCGAGGGCCGTGCCGAGCGGTCAGAGTCCGCCTATCATCCTCCCGACGCTTGGACTCTCTCTCAGAGCCGATAATGTGCTCAACATCCCTTGCGACATATGTCGGGCCCCGTAGGGGTGGCCATGGTTCTCTCACACGACATATGTCGGGCCCCGCGGCTTGAGTGTTAACCTTTTGAGGTTTGTCATTCCATTTAATCTGGTTATCACTATATGAATTTATTAATGTTAAGTGGAATTTATACATTTGTTACCTATTTCCAAGATGACATTTTCTCCACTCTGCTGGGGCCCTTTGATTAATTACGTTGCTTGTCGACCCAAAAGTTGGAGGGTTTGGTGGGGAGAGAATCTTTTACTGGCCTTGTCTTAACCCAGTAAGATCTACTTTTAAACAATTAAGGCCCCGGACTGCCTAGTAGAGACTGCAAAGTCTATGTAGTATGTGCAGATATGTAACTCAGGAGGACTCCACGACTTAACTCTTGATTCCTAGAGGTCCTTGCCAAAATGTATAATATCATCTAATTATATCCAGAATACAATGTAAAGGTGCATTATAGTACTTGGAAGGATAAACAGATTGAAATCAAGTCTCAGACCTATAGCCAAAATAGAGAGAACTGACAACCGGGAAGTTATGGTGGAGTGGTTTTGCCACTGGACTGGTAATCCAATGGTCCCGGGTTCAAATCCCAATGTATCAATGGGAAGATATTATTGGGATGGAAGTTGTGCTGTACCTAGTATCAGTGCATTACCAAAAAGCCAACCAAAACGCAAACAAAAATACCCTCATTGTTCCCTAAATAAATAGCACTGTATGAATATTCCCATATTCAAAATATGCTACAGGGGGGCAATGCCTAGTAAGTTAATTGCTCAATAGGTGGCGATCTGAGAGTGAGGGTCCGAGTCTAGGGGATGAGACAGTAAAGCACGCAGGTGAAGCAGCTCCAGAGATGGGGCTTCATCGAGCGATGAGTGGGAAACCAAGCGCTGTGCATCTTGCGTAGGCAAGATGGCAAAGGCTGGTTGCAGCTCTAAGTGATTCACATGTCTCACTATATAGACTGGAACGAGACCTCACAGGCTTCACCGTTGAATGTAGAGTAGTTGAATGTACAAGCTCTCAGCCTATGCCCGAAAGGGACTAAGTTAAAATAAATCACAACATATCCCTCCTATAGTAATATGATATTTCTATATTTAACACTTACGCTGTGGGCATATTTCCGCCATATTTGGGCTCATTCAGGCACTCTTGGTTGATTAAGCAAGTTTCTGAATAAAATTAAATGTATTCAGCCAAAAAATAGAATAAAATAGTTTCAAAATGACACCAAATCGAGCTTCGTAGCTTGCGAGCTTCACCCGCAGCGCTACGCCATAGGCATTCACTTAATGGAGCAATTATCGCTAATGTCGCGCTACATTTGCCTGTGGCAACGCTGTATATCTAGCGAGAGTATGGCTCATACTCCTCAGTGCACCGGCCGGCTGGCTGGAGGAAGGACGGGTGGCCTGTCGTGCTCCTGCTCCCTCGCACTCGATTTTACAGGCTTTAAGAGCCTGTAAAATGCTGCAAATTGCAATGACATTCCAGAACATTTCCCACAGTCAATGGGTTAATAAGGGGTTATATTGGTAACCCAAGTCACATGCTCTACATCTGCTTTATTATTAGATATAGTACAATAATCCCCACCCCTTCCTCTCTCTCTCTCTCTCTTATATTCCTCCGCTTATCCCAATCACTCACCATTAGTATGTTTTCCCTATTCTCATTCCTTCCATCCTCACTACTCCTTCCTCGTTATTTTTCTCTCTCATCTAATCTCCCTACTCATTCTCTCTCTCCATATATCTCATGTTCTATACTATTCCTCCAAAATAAACCCTTGTTATAAATCTACACATATCATTTTTAGTACCCCTTCCTTTCTCCCTCAACCCTTTTCTTCAATCCCCTCCCTTTGCCATACTATTCCCCCATCCTTCTTCCCTTCTTTATTGCACTCCTCACCCTTCTTCCTCTACTTTCCTCCTCACTCCACTTGTCTCTTTTCTTCCCCAAACTCTCTTATCCTTTACTATTCTCACGTCCTTCCCTGTACCTAATCTCACTCCACTTCATTCATCTCCCTTCCTTTCCCCGCCTCAATCCTCCACTCCCCTTCCCCCACCCTCACCCTTCCCCTTCCCCACCCCACACTTCACTGACCAATCCACCCAATCTGGCCTGCCTCCGCCATCTTGGTGTGCCACTGGTGCCACTTTGCATTCAATTATCTCCATTCCCTTAATTAACCCATAAATGGCGAGCGTCCTCATATGAGTCTGAACCCTAGGAGGGCGAGCATCGTCATATGAGCCATGGCCTAAAAAAATGCCTTTTCAAACATCCCACTGTCACTCAAAACAAAGGAATGTGTAAATATGTGAGATAATTCCTCTCGATACATCGTATCACTCCTCCACATGTGTCCAAATTCCCCCCTTCCCCCCCCCCCCCCTCAATTATCACCTATTTTTCTCTTATTCTTGTGATTATCGGTTTATTTATGGCGCCAAAACTCCCTACCCGGTTTCAATGTCAAAAGGGAGGGGTGTGGAGGGAGGAGAGAGAGACTAGCCAGCACTACCTCCAGTCTCGGTCGAGAGCTCGTGATGGGAGGGTGCAGTTTCGCTCTCTGTCAACTCCATGAATGAACCGCTCGGCAATATTTTGTGTTTGTCACCCCCCAAATACTATTCCCACTTGTTTTATTGTTGTAACATGTAACTATCTTCATATTAAACATAAAATAAGCGCCCCACATGATGTTTAACGAATCGGAGTCTCGCCGCAGATAGGTTCTATCTATCTATCTATCTATATGCTCAGGCCCAATCCCCATTTTAGGGGTAGCCGACTCAAGACAGAGCAAGAACAGGGAAAACACAAAAACAACATAAAACAAAAAATAAACACAGATAAAAAACACAAACTCTCACACATCCAGGTCACCCAGGAGAAGACCCAGAGACCAGGGTTACCAAGGTCGCTCCAGCACTACCCCGGCCCCTGACCACCCGGAGAGGTTCCGATCTCGGCAGGCAGACATGCAGCGGAGCCAAAGCCACAAGCCCTCCCACCACACTTCCAGGCACACCCTTCATATTAATCGTCTCCCCGGGCCAGGCGCCTGATGGACTATTATCTAGTCCAACTTGCGCCCGACCCCTTACTCCAAATAACCACGTGTTCACTCAACTATTCACAAGCATTCTCCATTCACTCCTGTCCACCACCACTTCCCCTGCCTGATCTATAGTCATTCCTCTATCATCCAAAGCCTTTCTTACACAGTCTCTCCATCTCAATGGGGGTCTTCCTGCCCTTCTATCTCCCCTTGTACCTGACTCACATATTCTCTTTGGAAGCCTTTCATCTCCCATTCGTTCAACATGACCATACCAGCTCAGCACCCTTCTGTCCACTCTGGCTGACAAATGTTCTTGCTGCCCCACTCTCCTACGTATCTCTTCATTCCTCAATCTGTCTCTACGAGTAACTCCACACATACTCCTCAAGCAGCTCATCTCCATCACATCCAGCCCTCTTTTCTCCTTTTTCTTCAGAGCCCATGTCTCAGCCCCATACATCACTGTTGGCACAACAATTCCTTGATACAGTGCACTTTTTACTTTCACTCCGAGATTTCTCGTCTTCCACATACTTCCCATTGCTCCGAAAACCTTCCTTCCTTCACACACTCTCTGTTTTACCTCCACTTCCATACCTCCACTCCTGCTTATCGTTCCTCCTAGATATTTAAAACACTCTACTTGTTCCAATATTTCCCCATCCAGCCTCACATCTAGATTCACCCTATGCTCTCCCCTATTACACACCATTACTTTACTTTTATTGACGTTCACCTTCAGTTTCCTCCTTCCACAAACCACACCAAACTCTTTGACTACCCGCTGCAGTTTCTCATCAGAATCCGCCACCAATGCTGTGTCATCAGCGAACAGCAACTGATTCAACTCCCAATCTCTACCATTCTTTCCTACTAAACCCAATTCTCTTCCCATAGTTCTCCTTTTCACCTCCCTCACCACACCATCCATAAACATATTAAACAGCCATGGTGACATTACACAACCCTGTCGCAAACCTACCTTTACCTCAAACCATTCACTCAACTCACCATTTCCTACTCTCACACATGCTCTGCTCCCTTCATAAAAACTCTTAACTGCTTCTAACAAATTTCCTCCTATTTCATAAATCCTTAACACCTTCCACATTGCTTCACGGTCCACACGATCATACGCTTTTTCCAAGTCCATAAAAGCCCAAAATATATCCTTATGCTTCTCTAAATACTTCTCGCATGACTGTCTTACTGCAAACATCTGATCCACGCACCCTCTTCCCCTCCTAAAACCGCACTGTTCTTCTCCTATTGCAACTTCCGTACACTTTATTATCCTCTCTATCAACACCCTGCCATACAGCTTTCCAACCACTGACAATAAACTAATACCTCTATAACTTGAACACTCCTGCCGATCTCCCTTCCCCTTGTACAAC
This sequence comes from Paralithodes platypus, assembly GCA_032716605.1. Taxonomy (NCBI): domain Eukaryota; kingdom Metazoa; phylum Arthropoda; class Malacostraca; order Decapoda; family Lithodidae; genus Paralithodes; species Paralithodes platypus. The sequence goes on from CM064554.1 coordinate 22,970,298, forward strand.
GGCACAATACATGCACTCTTCCAGTCTATTGGTACCATTGACACAGCAAAGCACACATTGAAAAGTCTCAACAACCAATCTATTATCACATCTCCACCCTTCTTTATACACTCCACAGCAATACCATCCAAACCTTCTGCTTTTCCCGCTCTCATTTGTTTCACTGCTTCTTTCACCTCATTTTCCTCAATCCTTTCATTCATTTCCTGCTACCTGAGTGGCCTGGGTAACCTATCTCCATCCACCTCTGCTTCAATCACTGCTTCTATTCCATCTCTTGTATTTAACAAAGATTCAAAATACTCGGCAAATCTTTTCCTCACTTCAACTGGTTCCACTAGTAATTCTCCATTTTCATCTTTCACTGACTCTTCCCTCTTTTGTCCTCCTTTCCTTACTTTATTTACCTCCTTCCAGAACATCTTCTTTCGTTCTTCAAAATTCTCACTCAGCCTTTGGCCCCACCTTTCGTTTGCATCTTTTTTCGCTTCTCTAATTTTCCGTTTTGCCTCTCTCCTTTTCTCCTTGTACCTCTCCCATACCTCAACACTACCATCCTGTAAAACCCTCTCAAAACACTGTCTCTTCTCCTCAACTGCCTTTCTCACCGTATCATAGGTTAATAGTCGTTAATACTGGTACACGATATATATCTTCGTCTTGGGATATACATTGTCCATGGTCATAAATATATTCAAACATCGTTGTTTGATCATGGAGGCACCAAAATGGCATCTCTAAAAAAACGCTGGCCACTCTCTCTTACTACAAGATCTCTAATCCCCTCCCCCTTCCCAGCTATCCATCCCCCCATCCCGCGTGCCATTTACCCTACAGACATATAAAACTGTAAAAACATCCCGTCGGCGGAAGGGCTCGTCAAGCCATGTTTTAGGCCCTTTAAATACTGCTGCCGCTATCTCCAGTTGGGGGAAGGGGGTGGTGGGTGGAGTCAAATTGGTAAATGGAGGAGGAGTTAATGAGATAAGTATGGATGGATTAAGATAGATTTACATAGATTAACAAAGATATACATAGATTCACTATTTACACAGATCTTACGATCGAAGGTGGCCAGGATATAATTGTAATAGAGATAGCAACTCCAAGAGTAATGGAAAGTGGAAGGAAAGGATAGCAAAGATGAAGGCTCTCTTCCCACCAGTCAAAAAGGTATTTTTCATTTAACTTAAAGGTTAAGGTCAAAGGTCAAGGTTAAAAATAAGGTAAATATTTTGTATTTTTTAGTTTTTACTCAAATGTCTTCATTTTCACTATACAAGTTACTGGCAACCTTAATATCGTATTGAATTTTTTTTAGGTAAATATTCTAAAGGGTAAGGTCAAAGGTCAAAATAAGTTTTTCACTAGTATTTCTTATACTAACTTAGATTCTCACTAGGCTTACCATGTATATTTGGAATACCTAGGCCAAGATCATACAAGAAACTATACAATTCCATATGAAAGGTCAAGGTCACAGGTCAAGGTCAAATAAAAGGTCAATATGCTATTTTCTTTACTTTTCATGCAAACTTCAACACATTTGGTGAGATAGTTGCACTTTAAATGAAAAGGAAAATAATACATTTGGACACACATCATAAAGGTCAAAGGTCAAGGTCAACTATTCTATTAATATATATAAAACTAACTGATGGGCTTTAACCCTTAACCCTTAAAAAGTGGCTCACCACTTAAGTCGAGTTAAATAAAGCTGGACTATGTGGCGGCGCTCGACATAGGTCGAGTGGCAATTTCAGCACGTAATGTGGCTGAGAGAGAGAGACAAGTGGTGGCAGGAGACTAGCGAGTGTATGACTGCTCCAGACCACCGCGGCGAACCTACTGACACAAATCTCAGCTCCCTCCTCCCTCTCTCACTCGCTACATACTCAATTATGTACCGAAAGTACCGAATTACCTGCTTTTTGCACTCGCGTTGCACGGTTATTGCAAGAAAACTATCCATCATACAAGGATCGTTATGGTGTCATTCGAAAGCTCTGTTTATGCCCTTTCAGGGATAGATACTTGTTTTACGTTCTGAGTCTTATTTAGGCATGAAAATGATCACGTAAACAGCCCTATTTTGGCTAAAAACACCCCGCTGGGCGGTACACATAAATAAACCGCATAGGCCGCTCTTAAGGTGTTAAAGATCGGGGTCAGACTTAAGTCCGGTTCCAATTTGCAGCAAGTTAGGAGCATTATTAAGGCTTTTAAAGGGTTAAAATCGAGTGCAAATGGCCGGGAGCGCAGCGGGCCAGACAGCCGACTCCCAGGGCTTACCGCCGCCCATTTACTCATGTTCCCTGTGTTCTCGAGAGGCCGGCAGTGTAGCCAGTAGTGAGCATAGCTGGGAAAAATATGCCGCTATACGCTAAACTCCCATGTTACTGGTATCACTGTATGAGAATCACGAGTTCTACGTAGCTCGTTCTGGTCTCATTTTGAAGCTTTTAGCGCCTATTTTTTTGCTAAATATTTTTTTTGTCATGCAGATACTTGATTTATCATGCAGGAGGGCCTGAATATGCCCAAATAAGCACAAAACCCCCCGCTAGACAAGGGTTAATGAAATTAGGCATGCTTATTTGATTTTCCAGGGCAATGTCAATGAAAAAAAAAAAAAACTATTACATGAAGCTCCAGGTCACAGGTCAAGGTCAAAGGTCAACTTTACTATTTATTTTAGTTTTTACTCAAATGTCTTCATTTTCACAATACAAGTTACTGGTAACCTTAATATCGTATTGCCCAAATCTTAGATACATATGTTGAAGGGTAAGGTCAAAGTTCAAGGTCAAAGATCAAAATGGGTTTTTTACTAGTATTTCTTATACTAACTCTTAGATTCTCATTAGGTTTACCATGTATATTCGAAATACCTAGGCCAAGGTCATACAAGAAACTATTCAATTCAATATGAAAGGTCAAGGTCACAGGTCAAGGTAAAATAAAAGGTCAATATGCTATTTTCTTTACTTTTCATGCAAACTTCACAACATTTGGTGAGATAGTTGCACTTTGAGTGAAAAGGAAAATAATAAATGTTGAGACATATGAAGGTCAAGATAAAGGTCAAAGGTCAAGGTCAACTATTCTATTATTATACTGTATATGAAACTAACTGATGGGTTTTAATGATATTAGGCATACTTATTTGTTTTTCATGGGCAATGTCAATGCAAACAAAAATTTATTCTTACCTAAAGGTCAAGGTCACAGGTGAAGGTCAAAGGTCAACTTTTATTATTTATTAAAAAAGATTGCTCAAATTTTTGGAAAACTGGCTGTGTTATGGCTTATTACTTAAATATCATATATATCAAATTTCACATAAATATTGTATTAGTTAAGATCAGAGGTCAGAGTCAAAACAAGAGTATTTGTCATTTACCCTAAACTCCTCCTAGACTGTTTAATGTATTGTTACCAAATTATACGGGCAAATTCAGTTGGTCAGTGCGACGACCATCCAAATAGGCTATATTTATTTTATTTTTAGTCAAAGGTCAAAGGTCAAGGTCACAGTATATGATCACTATTTGTAATCAATATGTTTTTATACGAGTTACACCATCTTCATAATGCTAGTTAATATGAACATTGCTGTTAAGCTAACTAAATCCTGGATAAGAAATTCTAAGGTCGAAGGTCTAGGTCAAAGGTCAAGGTTAAAGTTCGAAATATGATTTTCGCTAGTATTTCCTATTTGATGTAAGATTCTCATTTGGCATATCATGCATATTCGGAATGCCTTGACCAAGGTCATACAAGTATGAACATAATTCCATTTGATAGGTCATGGTCACAGGTCAACATCATATTCTGTATAAGGTCAATAAGCTAATTTTTTTATTATTCATGTAAACTTAACAACAAAATTTGAGACAGTTGTGCTTTAAGGGAAAATTAAAATCTTCATTTTTCAGACATCATGAAGGTCAAGATGAAGGTCAAGGTCAACTATTCCTTTAATACCTCTGAAACTAACGGATAATTGTTAATGAAATTTGACACATTTATTAAATTTTCTAGGGTTACATCAAAGCAAACAAAAATGTAATCCTACATAAAGTTCAAGGTCTCAGGCCAAGGTCATAAGTTAACCTTCATCATTAAAAATAGTAAATTTTCGATAAGCTGACGACTGTTAGTTGATCTTACTTAAATATCATATATCTCAATCATATATATATATATATATATATATATAACGGTATATATACAGTATATATACTGTATATATAGTATAATACTAAAGGTTAAAAGTCAAGGTCAAAGAACAATACAAGAGTTTAATAATTTTCTTTAAACTCTTCCTAGACTGTTTAACCCTTTTTATACCGGTGATGTCTTTTGTATTGTAGTCTAGCTATAATTAGACGATTTTGTGGAGCGTATGAAGGATCTGTGGTAGTTAAAAGGGTTAATTAAGATAGTTGAAACCCTGCTAATTTTATTGAGGCCCTTCATAAACTAAATCTCCCCTTAACAGGCGTGCAGGTGAGCTAACGACCTGCTGCAGGTTAATAGGATAGGTTTTGTTGTAATTACTATTGAGGTTTTGGCTTGCATTTCGCTATTTTCGAGTATTGTTCGTTTCTACCCTAGGCTAACGAAAGCGCCTTCCCAGTTTTCCTTCAAACCTTAAAAAAAAAAAAAAAAAAAAAAAAAAAAATCAATCATAGAGTTTTCAATATATAATCGTCCCAACCTAAGGCCGATTTCTTATAAATAAGAACATACAAAAATGGGAGTCTCCAGGGGGCCGATCGGCCCATACGGGGCAGATCCCTGTCACACCCAGCCCCAATTACAGGCCCAACTCACTAATACCTTGAGTGCTGCCCCCACCAGGATGGTCGGGGATAGGCACAGGATTGCGGGGGTCTGCTGAGCGCCGATTTGCCCACACCTGGTGGATCCTCCTCGCACCCAGCCCATCTCGTCCATGTGCTTATCTAGTTTTATCTTAAAGCTCCCTACTTGCTCGCTATCGCTCGACCAGAAAAAAAAAATCTCCCCCGAAATTAGTGAGTTCATCATACTGAACGGGTTAACCTTGATGTTGTGATAGCCCCCTGAGCGGCAACGGTCCCCTAGACGTCCAGGTGAGGTTGTTGAACTAGGCAGGGACTGGGCTAGATTTCCCGCAATCTTATGACCTTATGTTGTTATGTAATTAAGGTTGGGTGTGACAGGGATATGCCTTGTGTGGGCCGATCGGCTTTTTGCAGACTCCCATTGTCTTATGTTCTTTATGGGGCCAACCTCTTATAATCTCAAAACTAATGGGGCTAAAAATACGGGAGAAGGGGATTCAGAAATAAAAAGAAAAGCCTCCCCTTAAAAGTGAGCGTACGCGAAATTTCAGGTTGAATCTTGACCACAAATCTATCATCTTGCAGAGAATACTGATAAAATAGTCACTAATATTGTCCCCTAATGCGTATAGTAGGATGTCATATTCACAAACACACTCATTGCAATTCAACCCCTATGTTTTAATGCAATGATAACTACATGAACTACATTAAGATTGATGAGAAAGGTTGAGGCACATTGTACAGTTAGTATAAGTAGAAATGATGTGCTTAAGGAAATTGACAGACTGAAACCTCAAAAATCGCCTGGTCCTGACGAGGTATATGCTAGAGTATTAAAAGAATGCAGATATGAGTTAAGTAGTCCATTAGCATTTGTATTTAACAAGTCATTAGAAACAGGTTTAGTTCCAGAAGCTTGGAAGCTTGCAAATGTAGTTCCGATCTTCAAAAAAGGTGATCAATCGATAGCATCCAATTACCGTCCCATTAGTCTCACATCAATCATAGGAAAGTTGCTAGAGTCTATTATTGCTAGGAAAATTAGAAGCCACTTAGACAAATTTAACTTAATAAATTCTTCTCAGCATGGATTCACTCAGGAACGTTCTTGCCTTACTAATTTGCTTAGCTTTTTCTCAGAGGTATATGAAGTAGTAGATAGTGACAAGTGGTGAGTGAGTGGTGAGTGGTGAGTGGTGAGTTATCTGCTCAACAGGTGGCGTTGTGTGTGTGTAAGTGTGAGAGTCCGAGTGTAGGGGTTGAGACAGTGAAGCACGGGAACGAAGTGGCTTCAGAGATGGGGTCGTTTCGGGCCATGAGTGAGCACCGTGCCTCATGTGAAGGCAAGATGGCAGGTGCTCGTTGTACTCTACGTGCTTCACATGTCTCACTCCCTAGACTGGAACAAGACCTCACGGGCTTCACTGTTCATTGTAAAGCGGTGAATGTTAAGGCTCTCAGCCTATGCCCGAGAGGAAGTAAGTTGGAATAAAGAAAAAAAAAAAAAAAAAAAAAAAAAAAATGATATTATATATTTAGATTTCAGTAAAGCTTTCGACAGAGTCCCTCATGAGAGATTGATGAGAAAGGTTGAGGCACATGGAATAGGAGGGTCGTTGTTGGGATGGATTAGTTCATGGCTAATTTGTAGGAAACAGAGAGTCAGCATAAATGGTACCAAGTCAGAGTGGGGAGCAGTCAAAAGTGGTGTCCCCCAGGGATCGGTATTAGGTCCCCTGTTGTTTCTTATATACATAAATGACCTAGATTTAGGTATAACTAGTAGGATAAGTAAATTCGCAGACGATACTAAAATTGGGAGATCAATTGATTCAGATAGCGATATAGAGTGCCTCCAAAGGGATCTAGATACCTTACATGAATGGTCAGTAAATTGGCAGATGAAGTTTAACATTGACAAATGCAAGGTATTAAAGATAGGGAAGATGCAAACAAATGTTAAATATAAACTAGCTAATTTAGAATTAGAAAATTCAGACTGCGAGAAAGATCTAGGTGTGTTTGTTAGCAATGCTGTGAAGCCTAGAAAACAGTGTATAAGCGTTCGTAATAAGGCAAACAGGATTCTCGGGTTAATCTCTAGGAGTGTGAGTAACAGAACTGCTGATGTTATCTTAAAACTTTACATGTCATTAGTGAGACCCCATATGGATTATGCTGTCCAATTTTGGTGTCCTTATTACAGAATGGACATAGATTCATTGGAGAGAGTTCAGCGTAGAATGACAAAAATGATCCATAATATTAGAAATCTTCCATATGAAGAAAGGTTGAAGAAATTAGGTTTACATTCGTTAGAGAGACGCAGAGTTAGAGGGGATATGATAGAGGTGTTCAAGTGGGTTAGTGGGATTAACAAAGGGGACATGAAAAATGTACTAAAGCTCAGTGATAGCGAAAGAACTCGTACCAATGGTTTCAAATTAGATAAATTTCGTTTCAGAAAAGATATAGGCAAATATTGGTTTGGTAACAGAGTTGTAGATGGGTGGAATGGACTACCAAGTGCTATGGTGGGATTAAAAACGATAGGGAGCTTTAAGATAAAATTGGATAAGCATATGGACGAGAGGGGTTGGGTGTGAAGGGGGATCAGCCGGGTTGGGCCAATCAGCGCTCTGCAGACCCCCGTAATCCTGCGTTAATCTCTAACCGTTTTGGTAAGATGATCCTCAGGGTATTAGAGTGTTGAGCCTATAATTGGGCTTTGTAATTGCGGTTGTGTGGGACAGGGATCTGCCTTGCTTAGGCCAATCGGCTTTCTGCAGACTCCCATTTTCTTATGTTCTTATGGAATAGGTGGGGCGTTGTTAGGATGGATTAGGTCATGGCTAATTGGTAGGAAGCAGAGAGTCAGCATAAATGGTACTAAGTCAGAATGGGGATCAGTCAAGAGTGGTGTCCCCCAGGGATCTGTATTAGGTCCTCTGTTGTTTATTATAAACATAAATGACCTTGATTTAGGTATAACTAGTAGGATAAGTAAATTTGCAGACGATACCAAAATGGGGAGAAAAATTGATTCAGTTAGAGATAATATTATAGAGTGTCCGCAAAGGGATCTAGATACCTTACACGAATGGTCAGTAAAATGGCAGATGAAGTTTAACATTGACAAATGCAAGATATTAAAGATAGGGAAGATGCATACAAATTTTATATATAAACTAGCTAATATGGAATTAGAAAACTCAGACTGTGAGAAAGATCTAGGTGTGTTTGTTAGCAATGATTTGAAGCCTAGAAAACAATGTATTAGCGTTCGTAACAAGGCAAACAGGATTCTCGGGTTCATATCTAGGAGTGTGAGTAACAGAACTGCTGATGTTATCTTAAAACTTTACATGTCATTAGTGAGACCCCATATGGATTATGCTGTTCAATTTTGGTGTCCTTATTACAGAATGGACATATATTCATTGGAGAGAGTACAACGTAGAATGACAACAAATATGCATAATATTAGAAATCTTCCGTATGAAGAAAGGTTGAAGAAATTAGGCTTACATTCGTTAGAGAGACGCAGAGTTAGAGGTGACATGATAGAGGTATTCAAGTGGGTTAGTGGAATTAATAAAGGAGACATGAAAAATGTACTACAGCTCTGTGATAGCGAAATAACTCGTACAAATGGTTTCAGTTTAGATAAATTTCGTTTCAGAAAAGTTATTGGCAAATATTGGTTTGGTAACAGAGTTGTAGATGGGTGGAATAGGCTACCAAGTGATATGTGATATAGTGGGATCAAGAACGATAGGAAGCTTTAAGATAAAATTAGATAGGCATATGGACGAGATGGGTTGGGTGTGAGGGGGATCTACCAGGTGTGGGCCAATCAGCGCTCAGCAGACCCCGTAATCTTGTATTAATCTCTGACCGTTTTGGTGGGGTCAGTACTCAAGGTATTAGTGAGATGGGTCTATAATTGTGGTTGGGTGTGACAGGGATCTGCCTTGTATGGGCCGATAGGCTTTTTGCAGACTCCCTTTTTCTTATGTTCTTATGTTCTTAAATAAAATCGTCTTAATATCCAGTATGAAATGAAACAAACAGAACTGTACTGAACGTGTTATGTATCGTCACCAAATTTTGCTGGCAAATTCGGTTGGTCAATGCAACGATTGTCCATAATGTCCACATTTTGTGTTTTTGTTATTCAAAGGTGAATGGTGAAGGTCACAGATTATGGTCACTATTTTTTTCTTATATATATTCTAAATTTGAATACACCATATTCAAAATACTACAAAATAATGTTACGCTGACCTTATTATAGATAAATATTCCAATGGTTAAGATTCAATGCGATCATAAATGTAATGATATATGTATACTCCCAGGCGGACATGAACCACCAATAGTCAGGACGAGTGTCTATGCTTTAATCCACTGCACACAAGTATCCTCTATCATGCTGTGGTATAGTGGATTAAAGTATGGGCACTTGTCTGACTGTCGGTGGTTCAAGTCCGGCTGTGAATATAAAAACATTTAGTATATATATATATATATTGAGAATATATCACAAATACACGTGAGCCACTAAATGTTTCTAGTCTCTCAGTGGGGATCGAACCATCGACCATCAGGATGATAGCGTCGGCTATCATCCTGATGGTCGATGGTTCGATCCCCACTGAGAGACTAGAAATATATATATATATGTATACATATATACTGTATATATTATATATATATATACTGTGTATATATATATACCGATTTTACCTAAAAGATTCAATACTACCTGCAGAATTCTAGGTCGCAGAATTCCGTATGCATTTTTTTTTTTTTTTTGTATTTGTACCCGAAATAGTTTTGCAGGACCTATACTCAGAAATTAATTCAATAAGAGAGAGAGAGAGAGAGAGAGAGAGAGAGAGAGAGAGAGAGAGAGAGAGAGAAAGAGAGAGAGAGAGAGAGTGGATACCGAGGCCACAGAGACAAGGAGCTTATAGTGGAATATCGGGAGGCCCTACGAAGACTAGTACCCGCACAATGTTGTAATCCATGTGTGTGTGTGTGTGGGTGGATGTATTGGTAAATGTGTTGGTGCGTATATGTGCTTTTATGTGTAGGTGGGTGTGTTTTTGTGTGTGTGTGTGTGTGTCTGTAGGGTGTGCGTGCGTGTGGATGTGTGTGTGCATAGGCGTATATGGGTGTGTGTGTGCGGCGGTGGGGTATAAAACAAATGTGTGTGTGCATGCATGTGTGATCGCCCATGTGTGTGTGCAAGTGTGTGTTTGAGTGTGTGTGGACGGGTGTGATTTTGTTCTATAACAATCTTTAGTTTTGTAGCTTTGTATGTAAATATTCCTGTGATTAATTTATTCCTAAATATACTTGGATATATTTTGCGTTTTTTGCAATTGATTTTTTTTTTTTTTTTTTAGGATTTGTCTATATCATTAATGTAGATAGTACAACATACTGAAAACTGAGCTCAGAGGAACTTACTTCACTAGTCACTGAGGTCCATGCTAATTATTTTCAACTAATGAGAGAGAGAGAGAGAGAGAGAGAGAGAGAGAGAGAGAGAGAGAGAGAGAGAGAGAGAGAGAGAGAGAGAGCTAGTATACCCACGAGGCGTCCTGGTAAGCTTGCTTGTAGGTGGGTGTATCAGTGATGTGTAAGCTTAGTCTAATGAGTTTGGGCTGGCATTAAGGCTTTGTTATTGGTGGATATATACAGGTCGGTTTAAACAGAGCTCTCATGAATAGTGCGGTATAATATTCCATGCCTGCATATCATTTTTAACTAAACACTCTAATACCGAAAGATCCATCCAAATATTAGGTCGTAAATATTGAAATATTCCTAGCTAAGCTAAATATATTCACTTATAACAATACCCCGCTCTCAGGAGGTAGAGCTTATTCAATGTCCCTTCACCTTAGTAACAATTGACTTCAAGAAGCCTTTTCTGTGATTACTTAAACATAGTAGTATTAGCCAGGAAATAGACAAAATTATAACAAATATATTTGACTACCGAACCACATGAGTTGTGCTGGTATAATTGGGGGGTATTGTGGGTCTTACCTGTAGCAAGAAACACATAATACCATTTATTGTACAACAATAAATGCACAGGGATATAACAATAACACATACAAAGAACAAAAACACAGTAAAATATATGTCCTATCTCTCAGTATTGATAAGAGGGGACAGTGGCGGTTCCTACCAGCTCCCTGTAAATACAGAGGAAGTTGGTAGTGGCGAGCTGACTGTCACATTAATGAGGGGATTAACCGGTCACTCGAGCCTGAGACTGATGGTCCAGGTAGCTTCAGGGTTGACAGGGCTGCCTTAAGAGTCCAAGACATGGTTACAAAATAGGGCTCCTATTCTTTCACAATCCTCTACTCCTTTGCGGGCTCTCTGGGGCGGAGAGTCTGTTATACCAGATGGGAGAGATGTAGAACGAGTATCGAGCGATATTGAACCAAGCTATTATATGGTTACTTTTGGGAGTGGTAGCAAGATAGATGCGTGGCGGTGCCATTTAGCTATAGGGACATTAAATGGAGAAACTGAGTGAGGGCTCGGTATGCCACAGTGGTGCCTGAGGTTCTGCCGACAAAGGGGTTGAAGCAAGAAGGGAGAAACAGGGTTATGGAAATATGCTAGTCTCTAGTCTAGCACTATGATATTCTCATCGATGTCTTCTCCAGGCATTGTCTCCGTCGTAGGGTAGTTCTCTCCTGCTGGGCCTGGGCCTGGTTCTGGGCTGGGGAGTCCTTCTGCCACCCTCGAAGTATCTTGGGGAGCTACTCCTGCCACTATCTACTCAAGGTCCATAGATACTACAGGTCAACCCACGGGGTCGCTCAAACTCCCTATCCGCGCGCATGACGTCAGAGTGTTGAAGGGTGAAGGGGTCACCAGTTTCTTTCCGCTCATTCTCAAAATCACAGCCGTTGGAGCAGCATCCTCCGTTTTCTATATCTTTGTGCCGTGAAAGTATAACTTCGATATTTTATAATACAACAGTGACCATAATGCTGTGTGACAGTGTAGCTCTGCTATTGTAAGTGAACAAAATGCCGTTATACTGTGAAGTTGTTGGGTGCAAGTCTGTATTCATTAACCCTTAAAAAGCGGCTCACCACATAAGTCGTTTTTAATAAAGCTGGACTATGTGGCGGCGCTCGACATAGGTCGAGTGGCAATTTCAGCACGTAATGTTGCTGAGAGAGAGAGACAAGTGGTGGCAGGAGACTAGCGAGCGTATGACTGCTCCAGACCACCGCGGCGAACTTACTGACATGAATCTCAGCTCCCTCCTCCCTCTCTCACTCGCTATATACGGAATTGTATCGGGAAAGTGGCTAATTACCTGCTTTTTGCACTCGCGTTGCACGGTTATTGCAAGAAAACTAGCCATCATAAAAGGATCGTTATGGTGTCATTCGAAAACTCTGTTTATGCCCTTTCAGGGATAGATACTTGTTTTACGTTCTGGGTCTTATTTAGGCATGAAAATGATCACGTAAACAGCCCTATTTTGGCTAAAAACACCCCGCTGGGCGGTACATATAAATAAACCGCATAGGCCGCTAAAGAAGGGTTAAACAAGGAAATGTATCATTCCATATATTTCCCAAAGATGAACAACTGAGGGCCAAATGGACTACATTATGTGGAAAAAAAAACCAGAGTTACTCCACAATGTGCAAGAATGTGCGGCAAACATTTTGAATCAAGTGCTTTTAAAAGAAACTTGAAATATGAACTGCTACGACTACCAGTACCACACAACCAAATAAGATTTCAACCTGGAGCATTACCTACTCTACATAATTGTTGGGACTTATTATATGGTGTTTTTATAAGACTAATTATGAGGTGTATTTATAAGAACATACGAACACTTGAATCTGCAGAGAGCCGACTGGCCCACACATGGCAGATCCCTTTCTGCAGACTCCCGCTTTCTTATGTTCTTATGTTCTAAGTTCTTCAAACTGTTTTCATATTAATCATTTATATCAATTTCACCACACCACCAAACTACTCCAATGAAATTAATTAAATCATATATGCGATCCGCCAGGATTCGAACCCGGGTTATCGCACACAGATTATTGACACCTTAACCATTGTCATATGTCAGATTTCTAATATTATGGAAAATGTGTGTAATTCTGCTATGTGCTCGCTCCAAAGAATCAATGTCCATTTTGTAATAAAATCACCAAACTTGAACTGCATAATCCATATGGTTTATCACTAATAACAAGTCAAGTTTTAAGATATCATCAACAATTCTGTTAATCACACTCCCTGAAATGAACCAGAAAATCATGTTTGCATTGTTACGAACGCTAATACATTACACTGTTTTCTATGTTTTAAATCATTGCCAACAAACCACATAGCTTTTTCTCACATTCTGAGTTTTATAATTTTTGATATGTATTTATAAGGCTAAATTTGAGATATATTTATATGGCTAATTTTGAGAGCTTCAACATCAAACTAGAAAGGCATAAGTACGAGATGAGTTAGGTGTGAGAGGGATCTGGCTTGTATGGTCCAACAGGCTTTTTGTACTCACTTCTATTATGTTATTATGTTATTATTGTTTTGTAACCTGTCCAATGTTCTTCATAATAACCTTACGGAACCTTACGATGATACTGGACGCAGGTCTTGTCAGTGCTCTAAGTCCAAATCTTCATAATTTAACTTTAATAGACACATGGTTCTAATGATCCCAGAAAACAATATCTAAGATGTCTTAAGTTAATAAAATAAGTGTGTACCGAATTTTGTGAAATCCTTATCCCGCTTTGTGCAACCTAGTTGTAAGAAGAAATTAGAACAATAACCAATACCTATAAATTAAACCTGAAAATAGTTATCCCATTTTGTATATGCTAAATATAATATTATAATATTATAATAGTAATATAGTAATAGCCTACATTTGATATGAAAATGATTGGACCGGGTAAACAAATATACAAAGTATTATAAGCTTGTGACAGTGTATAGGCGGGAAGGTGAAGGTATTGAGGGATCACAGTCCAGATATTGTGTGGACTGTGTGAGGGATAAGCCTTTACAACGTCTCGCAGCTGTTAGGGGGCGGAGCTAGGCAGAGCGGCGAGCGTATTCTCTCTTTCTTTCATTTGGTACCATAGTGTGACGTCACTGAGCTGTGCGTGGGTTGACCTGAGTATCTATGGACCTTGTATCTACTCAGACTTTCGAAATAGTCGTCATTAGGGTTGAGCAGGCCCTTGAGTTTCTGTAGTTCCACAAAGTCAGAATCTTCCTCCTGCAAGACTGAGTTAGGCGGCAGAATACGGGCGTTTAAACAATAAATGTTTTTTATTTTTTGTTATTTCTATGCGTATAAAGGATACAAAAGGTAGGGCTACCTGTAACACGTTCCAAAGCTTACTTGTTGAGTAGAAGAAAGACAGGGTAAATCAGTTAATTCTTGGGTTAGCAAATTGGAGAGAATAGAGGTGACAATGAGTTGAAAGGCGGGTGCCACTCAGTTCTGAAGAACACTTATTATTGTAATAGGGGCAGAAAAGTGAGAGAGATGCAACATTGCAGCATGTAGTGAGAGATTGTAGGGAATTCGTAAGAGAAAGTGATTTGATGAAACAATATGCTTTTGACTGCACCCTTTCGAGAAGTGTGGTACCAGTGGAACCTCCCTGTACATGTGAACAGTAGTCAATCCATGGGCGCACTGTGCCCCTGCACAGAGGAAGAAGCTGTGCAGAGGTGAAGAACCAAGAAAAGTCAGGAGAAAAAAGAAAAAAAAACATCAAAAATACTGAGAGAAGATGAAGGGTTGCATTGTGTATTGTTAAAGTATAATAGATAATCATGTGCAAGATCGTAATGGATAGATAGATGGAGAAATTGGGTTTTGGAAGCACTGAAAGTAACAAGATTTTCTCTTCTCCAATTGGAAATAGTTGATAGATCAGAAGATAGGCGTGCTACGGCCTTATCATGTGAGCTTTGGAGTGATAGCATACTAGGTTGTTGTGGACAACTAGTTGAATAGTGTAAGTAGAGTCATCAGCAAATGAGTAGATGGGACTAGAGGTCCAGTTGAGAAGATCATTAACGCATGTTAGAAAGAGAACTGGAGACAGGAGAGAACCCTGAAGAACACCAGAGTTGATAGATTGAGGAAGTGATCGATGGCCATCCACAGCTGCAGCTATGGAACGACCAGAAATGAAATTTGAGATAAAGGCATAGATGGAGGGATAGAAACCGAAGGAGATTAGCATAGAAATTAGAGATTTGTGACAGATTGGGGGCAACAGGGGCATAAACACAGGGAGGCAGAGGTAGTTTGACAACTTGGTGCTTAATATGTCTCCTGAAGATTCTTGAAAGTTCTATTGGTACTAGGTGTCAATGACCTTGATGCATATCAAAAATATTTCATATAACTTATGTTTAATGATCTGTTGCATTTACATAGATATGAAATAGGTTTCAGAAATATTACACCAGGTTAGATTAGTATAGGTCGATTAATAAAGGTGTTGCCATTCCTACAAATGGTCGGAAATGGCTTGCATTATGTATACTGGCGTAGGGGGATGGGGGGCATCAGAGAGAATCAGGTAGCCCCCATTAATCACCCTCCCCTGGGGCCTAATTACCGTGATCTCGGCCGCTCCGAAGTTATTAGTTCCGGTGCTCTTTATGATAATTGGAGGCTGGCTGATTGTTATTGACTCTAGCTAATGAAATGTGCATCACGCTTGTAACGTGCACACGTAAAATTACGCTTTGGGGGGCGGGGGGGGGGGGGTTTAAGAGTTTGTCTTTCTTTTTATATATGTAAATAGGAGTATTATTATCATTATAATGCTTCGGGGGGGGGGGGGGGGATGTTTAAGAGCTTTGCTTCCTGTTATGCAAATATAATTCAATGCTCAAAATGTCACTTCGGTGCCTTATTTCTCGTAAAGAGGGTAGGGGTGACTGAGAGGAACTATGGTATAAATTATGATGTAATTTGGATTTTGTTGCGTTCTTGATATTATTTGCTTCTTCTTCTTATTATATATTTGTAATGTGAGATTTCTATTGCCATGCACGCCTAACTGTGTATATATGTGTGTGTGTGTGTGTGTGTGTGTGTGTGTGTGTGTGTGTGTGTGTGTGTGTATGTTAATAGAATAGAATAGAATAGAATAGAATATATTTATTTGGCTCAGACTTTTACAAAACAAAGTATGGAGCCCAGCTCCTCAATACATAATACAAAGTAATTATACTAATTTTATCTAAAATACCAAACACAACTCTCAAAAAATGTGCTAACTTAGTCAGCACATTAAGATTATTTGTTTGCATCAACAACATGTACTTGAAATGAGTTGGTCTACGTATAAAGTAACTTGGAATATATTGATTTCTCAAACTAGCAATATCAGCATTTTGACATATAAACAATACATGGTATTCGTCACCAACATCACCAGCCTCATATTTTCCACAAATACGATTTTCTCTACTAATATCCTGATATCTACCAGCAGTTATAGGCAATTTATTGTTACTGGTACGTAGTTAACTCACCAGTATGCGATTACCTTTGCGTAGCTTTAAAACATATTCCTCCAAGCCATACACTTCTTTATATATTGTATAAGTACTAGATATAGATTTGTTTAACAAGTTACGTTCCAAGTAGTAATCCATTGATCTTTCAACCTTAACTCAATTGCCTTTTTGAATCATACTGGATTAGCAATATTTTGTGATAACCACACACCTGACATTTCGAAGTCGTTACATATTTGTTTAATGCAAGTTATCCATGGAGAAGAATAAATACCAGTAATATCCAAAAATAACAAGCACTTGTACATAAGGTAACTCAGTTTAGTATCTTTGCCTAACAGTAGTCACACACAGTAACCAATCATCCGACATTTAAAATGTATCTCCAATGGGTGTGTGTGTGTGTGTGTGTGTAAATATATATGTGCAGTCATGTTTATGTAGTTTACATTATCCTCGTTTAACATTCACATACATATATATATATATATATATATATATATATATATATATATATTTATACACACACACACACAGAGCCATTATTAATAATTGTAATATAATTCTGTTTAATTGCACCTGTATACTCACAATTAACCTGCATACAAGCTCATCATCACCTTTAATCAAAACTGTAGTCCAGCACTTCTATTAACTACATCGCCAGTAGCAGGCGTATCAATGAAACTAATCAACGCAATGCCCAATTTGAATCACACGCAATCATGGGACTTGAGTATTTATTGTTAAAATTAACAAAACACCCACTACGTACTGTACTTTCTTAGGTTGACTTTACCCATTTAACTTTTAAAATATACTGTCTATGAAAAATCACATAAGTTTATGTTCGTAAATCAAATATTATATAATATAAAAGAAGGTAGTTCATAGTTGCATGCCACAGAAAATATCCATATAACACGCCTATAACCTCACACCTGCAGTACGTGTATGCAACATATGAAGTATATTCATATACCAATCCTTCATAAAACACATACAATACAGTACATAGAAAGGTAAATTAAAATGTATTCGTACAACCGTAACGTGCAGTACGTCTACAGTATACAGGACAGTTCATAGGATAAGTACATTATTACGTAACTGGTATAGGGTATAGTAGAGTACATCCGTACAGCATAAAAGGCTACACCCACTTAGCATATTCTTAGAGCAGACATCACTCTCTCTTATTAACACTACACCACACAAGCACACTGTGCTTCTTTCCAACACACTTAACATTTTGTTATGGGCTTATGTGAGAAAGAAATAAGAAAATGAGGTAATGACAATAAGTCTCCAGGTCAGCAAAATCATTAGATATGGTATATTCTTAGGATTTTGAATGACCTCGATAGAGCCAAGATATTTTTTAAATTTTGAAAGTATACCTTATAATATTGTCACCACGACGAACGAGATGATTTGACAAAATGTGAAGGCATAGGATCTATGATTTATGTACAGAAGGTGTTAATCCTTCCAAAGCGATTGTATTATATTCATTACATTTTGAGCAACTTTAGTAGATTGATATTATGTTTACGAAGGGTTCATTGAGATTCCTGGATGTCCTTCCTAAATTGCTTACCATCGAAAACCAATCCTTTAAACGTTTAAATCATGGGGATACAGGGGGTATCACACAATACATTCTACTCTACTTTTTCCGTTACAGTGATCTGCCACTTTAAATACAAATGTGTATAAGTAATTTATCACACATTATAGTTTAGCTCAAGTCTACTTGTAAATACCAGTGCAAACTAGTCTAAAAGTGTTACCATAAACATGTTACAGATATTAAGTTGGTGTTAAAATGCCTCGTGTAATACTTTAAGACTAAGTCTAAGTTTCAGTGCTTTAGTATACTGTAATTAAGGAACATCACGTTCTTAGCATTAATCCTCCATTACAAACCCCCAATGCAATTGAATAAATTAATGCAAGCATATGATCCTCCCGGGATTCGAACTTGGGACACCACACCCAGAACATAAGCATCTAAACCAGTGGTTCCCAAACCCATGGTCGCGACCCAAACAAGGGTCACGAGGGTTTTTCTGAGGGTCGTGGGAGTGTCTGGAGAAAACACGTGAAATATAATGAAAACTTCTATTAGTGCAAAAAATCCATCGTGAAACGTGTGAATTTATAAATATGATTACATTATCAAATGACTTTAGACTTAAGACACAAATATTAAGAATAAATACTCCTATATTTGAAGTGCTAACAATAACATGTTCTATCACATGAAGAATTTCGTTAATTAGCTACTCCGTGTGGCTACCGTTAATCATGCCCAATACTCGTATGCCGTACGGTACCGGATGTTATGTGCCTGGCTTGGAGTCTGAACTGTCTGATGCCCTGTGAGCGACCCTCATTCATTCAGTTACTCTCCACTAGTGCGTTGGCCAGTCTTATTATTCAGTAATATTCAAGAAGTTTGTTAATGAATGGTTAGTATTGTCTGCATCCTAGTTGATTATGTATAATTGTATATACTGTATATACTTCGATTCAACATGACTGTGTCAATTTAGTTTTTTCTTTTCTTTTGCTACGATGTTCAGTAGTGCGTGTTTAGGATAAGGTGAAGAATGGTACACGCCTGGGAGGTAAATCTAACAATTGCTATCATTGATCTGCCCGTATTATACTATTAGCAGTTAACACTTTCATTTTTAATCAAGCTAAATTAAGTTATTTGTGTTTTACGTATTGCATGTTACTTAAAGTAAAGTGGTGATGGGCTGGTCTATCAGAGTGAGAACTGAGCGATCTCTGCCATACCCATAGCTTACTCTGACTGTTCCTTTTACAGTACTTATATATTTTCTAGATCTCAAGTGACGGCGTCTCTTCCGTGGATTGACCTCCCAATCTACCAAGATTGGAAGCAAAGCGTCACATTTTTCCTTTGCCCCTCAACTTTCTCTTCATAATTGCTGAGGGGCACAGGGCCCTGGGTGGGGCTTTGGTTTCCCGGGCGTTTCCGCACCCTCCTCAGCTACCCGCCTTGGAGTGGCTTCGGTCGCCCAGGCTTTATTGTGGTCGGCAGGGAGGGTTCTGTGGGGGCGCTCGGTTATGGTCTTGGCCTTGCTCGGGGCCTTGGGGCTGTTCGGCCAGGCAGCTTGGTGAACAACAACAAC
Organism: Paralithodes platypus; assembly: GCA_032716605.1. Taxonomy (NCBI): domain Eukaryota; kingdom Metazoa; phylum Arthropoda; class Malacostraca; order Decapoda; family Lithodidae; genus Paralithodes; species Paralithodes platypus. The sequence continues at coordinate 22,989,883 of CM064554.1, forward strand.
AACAACAACAACTTAAAGTAAAATGTTCTTATAACATATACTTTTTCTTATTGCAAGAAGTAACAATGCCAATATGATATTTACGTTTCACTTAGGCTATTACCCATTTTCACACCGCAATACAAGTAAAGTGTTCTTATTTCATTTACTTTTCACTAATTGCAATAAGTAGCAGACGTGTTTTTACTGATTGGAAGAAATAACATTGTCATTATAGCATTTAGTTTTTACTTACACAAACGACCTAAACCCCAAAATTGTCCATATATGTTCTTATGATGTGAGATTTATATATTTATATATTTTTCATATTACCTGTTTTCACTCCGCAACCTAGAACCCAAAAATCATTGTAATGATGATAGTAGAGAATATAATACATTGATATAACAACAAGCAAGATACCAAATATTTTTGAGTATGTAAGTAATGATGTTTTGATGGGGAGAAGCCACAGAATGTACTTTAACAGTAGCCTAAAAATTATACATATACTTTTCGTTGTATGTGGATTATTACAAATATATCTACAAATGTAGGTTTTATAAACCTGTGAATGTGGATTAATGAATCAATGAAGGGGGTTTCGTTGAATGCATTTCACGGTGAATAATCTAACTTTGCATGTCTACCATTACACCACCAACACAGTTAAAGGCTAAGTACACGATCACGAATAATATCCATTTACTAATTCTGGATATCATTCTAATCATGTACTTAGACCCAATTGCATTTCCCTTATACCCTAAATACGTAAAAATGCATCTATATATTAAGACAATAGGATGCCATCAAGTTAACCTTTATTAATACACTCAGTTTCCAAAGTAGCCCTCCATTTAATATAGGATAAGTCATAATATTATCCTCTCTCGACTTTAAGAATACGACAGTATAACAACAATTACATGATTGTTGATGCTTAGGAGAACATGTTAATACACACGCACACAAATACAGACTGGATTAAACTTAAATAATCGTGCATGGTTTATCCACCCAGATTATATATATTTGTTTCTTTCTATGTTTATGAAGGAGACAGAAGGCACAGCTGCCTGTAACAAGTGTCTCCCCCAAAGTTGAAGGAGTGAGAGAGAGCCAAATGTAAGGTGCGTTGGAGTCAAAATGTGTGGACACACGGAGCTTGAAGCAATTTAAGTCATAGGATGAGGGAAAAACAGATTGAGGGAGAGATTCCAAAGTGTACATGTTGATTAGAAGAAATAGTGGGAAAATCGGTTCATTCTTGGGTTAGAGAGCTGGACAGCTAATGATTGTCTATGTCTGTCAAAGGAAACTTTCTCTATTAACTTACCAAAGGGGTGTGGGGCAAAAATGCCCTCACGCAACACAATCTCTTAAGGTGTTTTTTTACCACGGACCACTTACTATCATCTTCTGCAACATTCCTGGCCTTTCCTCTAACTTCTACTCTGTCGAATATCACCTCTCTTCCAACAAATCTGATCTTCTTTTTCTCACCAAGACTCAGTTGTTTGGAGCAACTAACAGCAAACCCTTTTCTGTATCCTCCTACTGTCTCTACCCTCAGTGTAAAGCCAAAGAAGGATGTTGTGTGTATGTGCACAACAATCTTACTTGCTCTCGTGTTCCCAATTGTGACTCTAATACATTCTTAAACTAAATATATCTGCGCTGTTTATATTTCCCATAATTATAATAAATATCCAAAATTCTTTGATTATTTTACCTCTAAAAGGGAACACATTCTATCCATATCTCCCTTCTCTGAAATCTCCATCTTGAGCGGTTTTAGCGTTCACCAATGCCAATAGCTCTCCTCTCATTTCACTGATCAACCTGGTGAATAAAGCTATATATTCTATCCTAAGTGACCTATATATCAAAGTCTAGCCAATACTGTACTTGGTTGAACTTTTTATCTTGGTTATCTATATAAATCGCACACACTAACATTTGTCAAGATAGTTTTAATATTGGGTTAGAATAATTTAGTTACTGTAATACTTTTTGATAGCCTATTTATTAATCGCACTTCAGATACTTGTCACCATATTAATAGGCCTCTCACACTCTTGCCAGGGATATTACTAACTACATTATTATTGTGTCGACCACTGTATAAACTAATATACAGGCTTTAGCCTAACTGTCATACTGCTAACATAATTTTATTTTTATTTTCAGGCATAAAATTGTGTTCTATTGCTAACATATTTTTTTGTGATCAACATATTCTTTTTGTGATTTACAGGCATTAATTGTACCATATTGCTAACCAATATTTTTTGTTACTGTACTGTATACTGCTTTCCAGTTTTCTCACTAGGCTAAATTAACCCTCTCCCACTTTTTTTTCCAGTAAATTTTGTAACAAATTACTAGTCCATTTACAATTTTCAGGCTTTAACTGTGTCATACTGCTAACATCAATTTTTTTTATATTTTCAGGCATAAATTGTGTTCTATTGCTAACATATTTTTTGTGATATACAGCCATAATATTCTTTTTGTGATTAACATATTCTTTTTGTGATTTACAGGCATTAATTGTACCATATTGCTAACAAATATTTTTTGTTACTGTACTGTATACTGTTTTCCATTTTTTTCACTAGGCTACATTAACCCTCTCCCACTTTTTTTTCCAATAAATTGTGTAAACAAAATCTAGTCCATTTGTGATTTTCAGGCTTTAACTGTGTCATACTGCTAACATAATTTTTTTTTATTTCAGGCATAAATTGTGTTCTATTGCTAACATATTTTTTGTGATTTACAGGCATATTTATTTTATCATATTGCTAACAAAATTTTGTGTGATTTTCAGGAATTAATTGTATCACATTGCTAACATACATTTTTTGTGATTTTCAGGCTTTAATTGTACCATTTTGCTAACATAAATTTGTGTGATTTTCAGGCATATTGTGATTATATCGTCATGGCGCCGCAACGAACCTGCACGAGTTGTTCCGGTAAATTTGGCCCTACCATATTTGTTGATACTGATGTCCAAATTTGTAGATTTTGCCAGCTCCGAGAGAAGATTGCGGATGAATTGAATGCCGCAAATGCCGGAATGCCGGAATGCCGGATGAATTGAAACCGCAAGATCGATGCCCTGACTACGAAGCTTGAATCCCTTCAAGAATTTGCCACACTCAACGTAGGAGTGCCCTCGGCCCAAGAAACCACTACGATGTTAACCGCCATTCCAGTGCATACAGTACCGGTACCGGTACCCACACCAGCAGCTACCTTAGATGTTGCAGATAATAATAATGACTCTACTCTCACTCCCCCCCAGGACAACTTTCAGTTAGTGAGAAACAATGTGCATCCCAGTACCAGTACCAGGAACATGCCAAAACCGCTTCAAAATTCTGGCTATTGACGAGGAAGAGGAAACGGAAGAAGTTCGGCTTGTGGGCGACTCCATGGTCCGTGGCCAACTAACCGACTTCTGCGCCAGGGCACCCAGGACCAGAAAGCGATTCTGTATCCCAGGTGGCGGCGTGGACGACATTGTTGCGGCTGTGGAAGAGGTTTCCAGGCTCGCCCCCGCAAGCACTACGTACGTCATCTACGTTGGATCTAACGATGTCCAACGGACGCGGTCAGAGGAACTACTTTGCAAGTACCGGCGGCTGATCAGGTCCTTCAAGGAAAAATCTAATAGAATCTTAATTTCAGGAATTGTTCCCCGGATTGATGTAGAAAACCGATTCTACAACATAGCTACCAGTACAAATCGCCGACTAGCCAAACTCTGCAGGGAGGAGGACATCGGCTTTGTCGACACGTGGGATCATTTTTACTATGATAAATCTTTGTTTTCAGGAGATGGTGTACATCTCAATGAAGTAGGAGCTGCACGTCTTGGTCGTCTGCTGAACGATGCAGTCAAGGATTTCCGTTCAAAAAACCGGGTCAACCAGACCCCAGACAGGGTAGTGTAAGTCAAATACGAACTGAAAATTCAGACAATGCACAATCAGTAACATCCAACTCTAATACTCTTAAGGTGTTTTATGTAAATGCTCGTAGCATACGCAATAAATTTTCAGATCTAGAGGAAATCGTGTTTACAGAACATTATGATATAATCGGCATTACAGAATCTTGGTTAAATACGGAAGACAGAGACTTTTTAGCCGAATATTCGCTTCCTGGTTATACAATGTTTGAGAAAAGTCAGATCAATAGAAATGGAGGAGGAGTTCTGTTTTTTATAAAGGAAAGTCTTAATCCCGTCTTAATGTCAAAACCTCAAATTGCGAATATAGACATATCTTACGTACTATTAAATAATAAACGAGGAACTAAAATAGCACTAGCTTTATTATACAGACCCCCATCTCAATTAGTGCAAACTGACAGTGAAATTTATGAACAAATTGCAGAAATTACTAACATACAAGATACCGTAATTCTTGGCGATTTCAACTTACCCGTGACTAAATGGGGCAATATTCTTACTTCACACTCTGGACACGACCTCTATGCTAACTTGCAAGAGAGTTCACTTTTTCAATTTGTACAATCTCCGACCCGTGGTAATAATGTGCTTGACCTTGTACTCGCAACAAAAGAAGAATTAATAGAGAATTTGAATGTTGGTGATGAATTGAGTAACAGCGACCATCGTACGATAACTTTCACTTTAAAGTTTACTAGTAACAAATCAAATAGCAGCATTGAGAAAGTCCCTAATTTCAAGAAAGCAAATTTTCCTAAACTTAAATCAAAGCTTAAAGAAACAGACTGGAGCTTTCTGACTAACAATAACGACATAAATACATCTTGGGAGTGTTTCACAACCACTTACCTTAAGGCAGTGCAAGACTGCATACCATCGAAAATACAGCATCCAGGCCATAATGATAAGCCCAAATGGTGGAATAAAGATATTTCAGACTGTCTGCTTGCTAAAAAAATTGCTAATGATAGATTAAAATCCTCACAAAATGACGAAGAACGGGTGAAATTTGTAGAGCTACGACGCAAAGCCAAAAATTAATTAAGCAAAGTAAAAAGAACCTGGAGTTACATGTTGCGAATCAAAGTAAAACAAACCCGAAAGAATTCTATAGTTATATCAGAAAGAAAAAAGTAGTTACTTCAACTGTTGGACCGTTAGTCGATGCAAATGGAGAATACACCAAAGACGAAGTACAAATGAGTAATGCCCTCAATACCTTCTTTGCATCAGTTTTTACAACCGAAGACCTCAGTGATATCCCTACACCATCGCCGATTCAGATTGATAATTCAGATGTTCTAAGCAATATCACCGTTACAGAGAGAGAAGTATTGAATTGTTAAGATAAACTCAAGGTAAATAAAACGCCTGGACCTGATACAATCTCACCTAGAGTTCTAAAGGAAGCTAAGGATGAGCTCTCCAAACCACTGACATTGCTATTCAATGAATCCTTGCAGTCTGGGACTATGCCTGATCAGTGGAAGCTAGCCAACGTAACACTGATATTAAAAAAAGACAGCAAATCCCTACCCAGTAACTATCGTCCAATTAGCTTAACCTCAATTAGTAAAATGCTAGAAACGGTCATAAGAGACAGACTCGTAAATCACTTAGAGGCAAATAACTTACTTAAAGATACTCAACACGGCTTTCGTAAAAAACGTTCCTGTTTAACAAACCTCTTAGACTTCTTCCACGATATCCTCAACCTCTACGATGAGAGTAAAGCTGTAGATATTATATACCTTGATTTTCAAAAGGCCTTTGATAAAGTTCCCCACAAACGTTTCCTGCTAAAACTAAAAGCGCATGGAATACAAGACGGTGTGTTGAAATGGATAGAAAATTGGCTCAGCGACAGAAAGCAAAGAGTAGTCATAAACGGTAAGGCATCTAAATGGACCAATGTAAGTAGCGGGGTACCCCAGGGATCGGTACTAGGACCAATTCTATTTCTAATTTACATCAACGACATAGATGAGGGTCTCACCTGTACAATCTCAAAATTTGCTGACGATACAAAAATTGCAAATAGCGTACTCTCAAAAGAACAAGTTGACGATATGCAACACAATCTAGATAAATTGTCATGTTGGGCCCAAATTTGGCAAATGAGTTTCAATGCGGATAAATGTAAAGTACTACATATCGGATACCTAAATGAGAAAGCAAACTATTCGATGAATGGCACTCAGCTTAAGAATGTAAACAAAGAAACCGATCTGGGAGTAACAATATCGAGTAACCTAAAACCGAGTCAACAATGTTCAGAAGTTGTTAAGAAGGCAAACAAAATAATTGGCTTTATAGGCAGGTCATTTGAGCAACAACAGGGCATTACAACAGGGGAAGAGGGTTGTAGGAATGCTAAAAGCAGTAACAAGAAATAGGGTGGTCAGTATGGAAGTGAAGAAGTCCTTGCATGACAGTGTGGTAATCCCGACACTGACTTACGGAAGCGAAGCATGGACGTTGGTTGAGAGACTCAGACCAAGAGTGAGAGCAGTGGAAATGAATTACTTAAGGAGTGCGTGCGGAGTTACATGGAGGGATAGACAGACTAATGAGGAAGTAAGAAGGAGGTGTGGTGTGCAGGTAGATGTGCTGGAAAGTGTGAAAAGGAACAACTTGAGATGGTTCGGCCATATGGAACGTATGGAAAGCGAGAGAATGACTAAGAGGGTGTATGAGAGCGAGGTGGAGGGACAGAGGGGGAGAGGTAGACCGAATATGAGGTGGAAGGATGGAGTGAGGAAGTACTTGAACGAAGGTGGTGCTGGTTGGGGGGAGGGGCGTCGACTGACTGGGGACAGAGGTGCATGGGGGCGGTTCGTTCGTGGCCACCCCTTCGGGGATCACGGCGTCAGGCAATAGATAGATAGATAGATTTGAGCATAAATCCAAAGAAGTTATCATAACCCTTTACAATTCCTTAGTCCGCCCTCTTCTGGAATACTGCGTTCAATCCTGGTGCCCTTATTACCAAAAAGATATAAACAAGCTAGAACGAGTTCAACGTAGAGTTACCAAAATGATACCTAGCCTAAAGAACAAACCATACGAAGAGCGTCTTAGATAATTAAATCTATTTCCTTTAACCCAGCGCAGATTAAGAGGTGACTTAATTCAAGTGTTCAAAATCATCAAAGGCATCGACAATATGAACTGTAGTAAGTACTTCACTATCGACCAATCTAATTACACGCGGGGAAACGGTTGCAAAATTATTGGTAAATCTTTTAACTCACACGAATCTAAGAATTTCTTCTTCAATCGAGTTGTCAACTTGTGGAATGGGCTTCCCCGAGACGTTATAGACTGCAGCACCGTTGATTCATTTAAACTCCGCTTAGACAAATATCTCGCATCAAACCCGCGACTGACTGCGTTTGTAAATTAATAACTTTATTTTATCCCCCCATCAGTTACTAACCCATCTGTTCCCTACTAACTTCCTAATCCTGCCACGGACATTAGTTCTAGGGCAGTGGTTCCCTTTCCAATGTTCCCTTACCCACTCTAAACCACTGTTTGGACACTTGATCCTCAGTGTTTTGGAGGACAGGCAGCCTAGAAGGGTCACTGGACCTGTTGTTGCTTGATTTCCTTTGTACTCCTTTGTACTCCTTTGTACCTGGAGCAGTTAGTTCATCACACTACTCGTATCCCTGACCGCCTTGGAGATCGGCCCCACGTTTTTTTTTAATAAATTCTAACATTTCATTACTAACCCCAACCTTTACCAAACGACTCCTCAAAATGATCATGACCATGGCCTGTTACTCTTACTATCAACTTCTACAATATTCGCGGCCTTTCCACTAATTTCCCCTCTGTTGAACACCATCTTTCCTCCTATAAACCTGATATTTTTTTCCTCACTGAATTTCAGGTGTCTGAAGTAACTGCCAGCAGCCCTTTCTCTGTATCCTCCTACTTTCTCTATCCAAGTTTGAAAGCCAAAGGCGGATGTTGTGTATATGTACACAACAAACTCACTTGCTCTCATGTTCCCGACTTCGACTCCTCTGAATTCTCAACTTGATGGTTCAAACTATCCTGTCACTCGCATACTAAAATTTCCACTTTAGCTAAAATAGCTTCCTAGAAGTTAGGTGTGCTCAACTGTCTCCGTGGGTTCTTCTTCCCTGCATAGCTTCTTGCTCTGTATAAGTGCACAGTGCGCCCATGTATCGAGTAGTGGTTGCATGCGTGAATTCTACCCATACCGCAATTCTCGACAAGGTACAGTCAAAAGTATTTATTCTCACCAATTTACCTCCTCATACTAATTCCCTACAATTTCTCATTACACGCCGCAATGTTGCATCTCTCTTCCATCGCTTTTACAATAATCAAAGTTCTTCAGAGCTTTTTCAGTGTATACCTCATCCCTCATGGAGAGTAAGGGGCACCCACCTTTCAAGACATTCCCACCCCTATTCTGTCCAATTATCTAAACCAATAGTAAGTCTGTGTCCCGAGAAGGTAAGTCTGTGTCGATTGTGGGCGACTCCATGGTAAGACATTTAGTTAGGGCTACCTGCATTAAACTTAGGAAGGTTGTGTGTCTGCCTGGCCATGGAGTTGGGAGGGTTTTAGAGAAGATGGACCACATCTTGGAAGATAGTGGAGATAACCCAATTATCTGTCTCAGTGCCGGGAGTAACGATGTTGGTAAGGGTAGAAGTGAGGAACTGCTGCAGCAGTGTCGGGATGTGTTAGATAAGGTTAGGATGAAGGGAGGGATCCCGGTAGTACATTGTATCCTACCCAGAAGAGGAGTTCCCAAGGAATGGACATCCAGGGCGATTGGTGTCAATTGCCGTTTGGAGAAATATTGCAAAGAAAAAGCAATACCATTCATTGATAACTGGGATAGTTTCTATGGGAGAGATGGGATGTACGCAAGGGATGGGGTTCATCTTTCACGGTTAGGGGTTTCTACATTAGCTAGTTCTTTAGATAGGGTGGTTGTGGGGTTTTGAACAGAAATATTGAGAGTGTAAATGAGAGGTTAAATGGAACAATTTTAGCGTCAGGCGAAAGCGATAAGGATATTCAGTCTCATGCTAAAAATTATGACTATATTGCAAATGATAGTAGTGATGGTGCAACTGATGGAAATATCGTTAGAAATAAAGGTAAATTAGGTATAAAGAAAAGAAGTAAATTGAGAGTATATTACACAAACTGTAGGAGTCTATATAACAAAATGAACGAACTTAGAGCCCTTGTTAGCAAAGAAAATATAGACATAATAGCGCTAACTGAAACGTGGATTAATACAGAAACCAGGCATTTTTTTAGCAGAATTTGATATACCAGGATATAGTTTGTTTAAATATGACCGAACAAGTAAGAGGGGTGGCGGTATAGCAGTGTTTGTCAGGAGTACATTAAAAAGCTGTATTAAATCAGGTATTAGACTAAATAACGATAATGAAAGTGTTTGGGTAGAGGTTAACGAAGGTAGTGAGACCATAGTTATTGGAGTTATGTATAGACCGCCAAATATGAGTAGAAATGACGGAACGTCATTATGGGAGGAAATTAAAATGGCATCAAGGTTTAGCAATGTGTGCATTATGGGGGATTTTAATTTTCCGAATATAGATTGGCAGCATCAAATAGGAGACTGATTCTGAGGAGTTTATAGAGGTAGTACAAGATAGTTTTTTATTTCAATTCATAGATACGCCGACTAGAGGTAATAATATTCTCGATATAGTTTTCAGTAACAATGAACATATGGTAAATAATTTAGAGATAGGGGACCACAACTCTGTGTATTTTAATATACAATGGAAAGGTAATACCAGAGAGAATACAACATTAATACCTGACTTCAGAAAAGCCAATTATGGTAGGTTAAGAAGAGCCCTATTAGCTGACCTAGAGCCCTATGGTCAAAACAATTAAGTCGATCCAGGTGTCCAAATGAGTGTACCCCTTCTCAGGCACCTGTCATCTTAAGTCAGGAAGAGACGTCAACCTTGGTAGATACATACGATAATTTTATCGAGTCAGTATTCAATGCACAAAATAAATACATCCCCAAAAGAAAATTTAGATCAACATAGAACGAACCCAAATGGATGAATAATAGACTATTAGATCTTCTAGGACAAAAGAGAGGAATATATAGAAAAATTAGGAAAGGCGAAATTCACCTACTTGCTTACTATCATAATCTATCAAGACAGGTAAAAAAGGATATTAGGAAAGAAAAAAGAAATTATGAAATTAAGGTTGCCAATGACTCAAAAAATAATCCTAAAGCTTTTTACCAACTATATAAAATCAAGGTTAGAGACGTAATTGGTCCCCTTAAAACTTCGATAGGAGAAATGACAGAAAATGATTTAGTAATGTGCAGTACATTAAATAGTCAATTTCTTTCCGTTTTCACTAATGAAAATTTGGCACAGTTTCCAGAAGTCCGTAAGGTATATAGCGATAGTATAGAAAATAGGTTAAGTACGGTTACTATAAGTAGAAATGATGTGCTTAAGGAAATTGACAGACTGAAACCTCATAAATCGCCTGGTCCTGATGAGGTATATGCTAGAGTATTAAAAGAATGTAGGGATGAGTTAAGTTTCCCATTAACATTTTTATTTAACAAGTCATTGGAGACAGGTATAGTTCCAGAAGCTTGGAAGCTTGCAAACGTAGTTCCGATCTTCAAAAAAGGTGACAAATCAATAGCATCCAATTACTGTCCCATTAGTCTTACATCAATCATAGGAAAGCTACTAGAGTCAATTATTGCTAGTAAAATTAGAAACCACTTAGATACATTTAATTTAATAAATTCTTCTCAGCATGGATTCACTCAGGGACGTTCTTGCCTTACTAATTTGCTTAGTTTTTTCTCAGAGGTATATGAAGCAGTAGATAATGACAAGTCATAATATGATATAATTCATTTAGATTTCAGTAAAGCTTTCGACAGAGTCCCCCATGAGAGATTGATGAGAAAGGTTGAGGCGCATGGAATAGGTGGGGCGTTGTTGGGATGGATTAGGTCATGGCTAATTGGTAGGAAGCAGAGAGTCAGCATAAATGGTACGAAGTCAGAATGGGGAGCAGTCAAAAGTGGTGTCCCCCAGGGATCTGTATTAGGTCCTCTGTTGTTTGTTATATACATAAATGACCTTGATTTAGGTATAACTAGTAGGATAAGTAAATTTGCAGACGATACCAAAATGGGGAGAACAATTGATTCAGATAGAGATAATTATAGAGTGCCTCCAAAGGGATCTAGATACCTTACACGAATGGTCAGTAAATTGGCAGATGAAGTTTAACATTGACAAATGCAAGGTATTAAAGATAGGGAAGATGCATACAAATGTTATTTTAAACTATCTAATATGGAATTAGAAAACTCGAATTGTGAGAAAGATCTAGGTGTGTTTGTTAGCAATGATTTGAAGCCTAGACAACAGTATATAAGCGTTCGAAACAAGGCAAACAGGATTCTCGGGTTCATCTCTAGGAGTGTGAGTAACAGAACTGCTGATGTTATCTTAAAACTTTACTTGTCATTAGTGAGACCCCATATGGATTATGCTGTTCAATTTTGGTGTCCTTATTACAGAATGGACATAAATTCATTGGAGAGAGTACAACGTAGAATGACAAAAATGATCCATAATATTAGAAATCTTCCGTATAAAGAAAGGTTGAAGAAATTAGGCTTACATTCGTTAGAGACGCAGAGTTAGAGGGGATATGATAGAGGTGTTCAAGTGGGTTAGTGGGATTAACAAAGGGGACATGACAAATGTACTAAAGCTCAGTGATAGCGAAAGAACTCGTACCAATGGTTTCAAATTAGATAAATTTCGTTTCAGAAAAGATATAGGCAAATATTGGTTTGGTAACAGAGTTGTAGATGGGTGGAATGGACTACCAAGTGCTATAGTGGGATTAAAAACGATAGGGAGCTTTAAGATAAAATTGGATAAGCATATGGACGAGAAGGGTTGGGTGTGAAGGGGGATCAGCAGGGTTGGGCCAGTCAGCGCTCTGCAGACCCCCGTAATCCTGCGTTAATCTCTAACCGTTTTGGTAAGATGATCCTCAGGGTATTAGAGTGTTGAGCCTATAATTGGGCTTTGTAATTGGGGTTGTGTGGGATAGGGATCTGCCTTGCTTAGGTCAATCGGCTTTCTGCAGACTCCCATTTTCTTATGTTCTTATGTAATAGTGAACCGTCTTACTTAGTGTTTCTTCTACTCAACAAGTAAGCTCTGGAACTCTGTCCGTCAATCTGTCTTGGGTTCTCTTTCACTTATATAACTTGTGGGTACGGAGTGGGTGGGGGGGGGGAGAGGAATTTTACAGGCAGCTTTGTCTCCTTCATACACATAGGAAAATATGAATTATTTTGATTTTGCTAATGACCAGATTAGGAAAGGTCTCGGAATGAAGATGTTAAAGCTACCCTTTATTTTTGTTTACTTTACCCTTTGCTAGTGTTAACTATAGGATTTAGATTCCTCTTTTCCAATTGAATATATAACATAAAGGAAACTGAGCACCTTCCCAATGTCAATGACGATGGCCCTTTGTAATGTATAGGAAGGCGGCCGGCTATTTCATAACAATGCCAAGTATTCAGTAGCCAACTATAATGTTTAGCGTTTTGTATTTGGATAATAGTGCTGTCTGTCTCTTGTTTAAGCATGTTTGAGCAAGGCCTGAATTTCTCTCCCTTACTACAGTTCCCTTCCTCACCACCCACTAATTCCTCAGTCCCTTCCTTGCATTGAGACATTCAAGCTACCAAATGTATAGTTATCTGTTTTCCTGTCATAATAATAATAATAATAATAATTTAAGTTGCGAACAACATTGTCCGGGGTTCGAGCGGTTTTGCAAGCAGGGTATTGTGTATGATACAAAAGTTGTGTCCCAAATATCAAAAGATCATTTAACTTATCGGGCATGGAGAAACTACAGAAGGAACAGATTGTGCAAACGAACAAGAGCGAGAGAGGGAGAGATTGGCTGTTTAAGGGATCTGCCTCTATTCGTTTAGTAACAGAGTTGTAGATATGGGGAACAGGCTACCAAGTGCTATAATGGAATCAAGAACAATAGAGCTTCAACTTGAAATTAGATAGAACGAGATTGGTTGGGTGTGAAAGGGATTTGCCATGTGTAGGTCAATCAACTCTCTGCAGATTATGAGTTGAGAACAAATGTTCTCTTTTGTGAGGGAGAGAGAGAGAGTATGGCAAGAGAGAATAAGATGTCGTAAACGTAAGGAAGATAACGATAAATATGAGAGAGAGAGAGAGAAAGAGCGCGGGATGGGTTGGGTGTGAAAGAGATCTGCCGTGTGGGCCAATCGGCTCTGCAGATTCCGTTTTTCTTATGTTCTCATTTGTGAGAGAGAGAAAGAGACTAGGATGTCATAAATGTAAGGAAGACAGAGATAAATGAGAGAGAGAGAGAGTTGTTATGAGAGGGGTTGGGTGCGAAAAGGATCTGTCTTGTGTGGGCCAATTGGCTCTCTGCAGACTCCCATTTTCTTATGTTCCTATTTCTTACAATTGTGTTTTGGTTGCAGGTATATGATAACATGGGTGTATAGTAAGTAGTGTAAATAACAGGTAACGTTTATAAGATGGGTTGGGTGTGAAAGGGATCGGTCAATATTCAGGAGGCGCTACAATATTGGTAAAAAATTAAGGTCAATAGCATGTGATTAAGCGATTTTTTTCCAAATTTTTGATGTAGGTGTAATTCCCAGGAAACTAACATAATACATTTTATATGGATATTTACATTTTAAGGGTTTGTTTACACTTCTTCTTTTTCGTCTTCTTCTGGGAGAGCTGTTTTGCGTGACTGTCAGTCAACAACTGAGACATCTGGTGGCGAATGCAATGAACTATACTGGTGGCATCGTGGCCAAAGTATTCATCCTACCTAATTCATGCCAAGAGTACTCAAGTTCACTGACACGTGATGTCTATCGACCAATCAGGTGATGCCATGATTTGGAAAACAGGTGGCCCGGGATATAAGCTATCAGTTTGATTCTGGCCAGCTTGTGTAGAGGGTGTGAGCCGATCAATGCTTTTTCCACCGTCTTTAAAAACACTGAGGCTGCTTAAGACATTTTCGCCTTCCAATAAGTGTAAACTGTCCAAAGTGTTCCAAATACAGCTGACGAGGAGAGCTAGTTTTGAAATGCACATACACTTGTTTTACATGGAAAAATTCGAAACAAAAATCCACCAGCTGTTGAACAAGATGAGTGGTGATCGAGCCTCCAGCGGCCAGCCAGGCAGCCCAGTACCTCCTCTGTTCATTAAGGTTAGTTGGTTGGTTGGGACAATATAAAGGAGCCGGACCTCAGCTAGCTCGGGAATCTTAATGGGTGATCGCAAAGTAACATAAAGTAAAATATTTTTTCGCATAGGTTTAAACTGGCATGCAAGGGCTAGTTGGTTATACTGATGTTTTGGACCGACAGTTAGGCCATCGATCTTTTTAGGCCTAATATGTCCGGTAGAGCATATACATCATTGCTATATAATTATGTCATTAAGAGCTGAAATGTATTATAAGGGAAAACAAATAAATATAATACATAGGCCTAGGCCTACTGTAAAACAATAAGTTTTTCAGCCAGTACCCAACCAGCGGGGGCGTGGGGGTGGCAGGCCCCACCCATAATACTAGGTTAGGTTAGGTAAGGTTGTTAGGTTTGGCTAATGTTAACCCCATTCTTACTAGGTTAGGTTAGGTTGGGTTGTTAGGTTAGGCTAATGTTAACCCCATTCTTACTAGGTTTGGTTAGGTAAGGTTGTTAGGTTAGGCTAATGTTAATCCCATTCTTACTAGGTTAGGTTAGGTTGGGTTGTTAGGTTAGGCTAATGTTAACCCCATTCTTACTAGGTTAGGATAGGTTGGGTTGTTAAGTTAGGCTAATGTTAACCCCATTCTTACTAGGTTAGGTTAGGTAAGGTTGTTAGGTTAGGCTAATGTTAACCCCATTCTTACTAGGTTCGGTTGGGTTGTTAGGTTAGGCTAATGTTAACCCCATTCTTACTAGGTTAGGTTAGGTAAGGTTGTTAGGTTACGCTAATGTTAACCCCATTCTTACTAGGTTAGGTTAGGTTGGGTTGTTAGGTTAGGCTAATGTTAACCCCATTCTTACTAGGTTAGGTTAGGTAAGGTTGTTAGGTTAGGCTAATGTTAACCCCATTCCTACTTCGGTAGGTTAGGCTAATGTTAACCCTATGAAAACCCACAAAAAGATTTGATTAGGGTTACTGTGTAATTTTAACATGAACATTAGTAAAATCCGAGCCAAGTTTCGTCAAAATTTGGCTCGTGTTTTCAAAATGTCGGGTTATATGGGTATGGAAATTTACAAAACCCGAGCCAACATGTTAATAAGGTTACTGTGTTATTTTCATTTTTAAATTAGTTAAATCCGAGCCAAGTTTCGTCAAAACTTGGCTCGGGTTTTCCAAAAGTCAGGTTTTATGGGTCTGGAAATTGACAAAACCCGAGCCAAATTTTGGTTACAAATGTGTATTATCGTGTTCTATATGCTTTTTACCCCTCAATTTCCCTGATCTTCATAGCCCTCCCCACTATCGGGGGGCGTGTCTTTAGATTGATGGATAATGGGTAAATGCTTAATTCCCATTCAATTTCATCACTAGATTCCACTAAAACACCAAAAACAAAATCAAAATACCAAAAAAATACCTGAAAAACACGTTGTTGCGTCTCCTGTATATTAACCAAGGGATCTGCCTAATGTGAGTCACTTGGCTCTCTGCAGACTCCCATTTTCATCTTGGGATCTGCCTCATTTGTACTGGTGTGCAAACAAACAAGAGCGAGAGAGAAAGAGATTGGCTGTGTAAGGGATCTACCTTTATTCTCTTTGTAAAAGAGTTGTAGATATGTGGAATAGGCTACCGAGTGCTATAGTGGGATCAATAACAATAGAGCTTCAACATAAAATTTGATAGGACGAGTTTGGTTGGGTGTGAAAGGGATCTGCCGTGTGTGGGCCAATCGGCTCTCTGCAGACTCCCATTTTCTTATGTTCTAATTTGTGTGTGTGTGTGAGAGAGAGAGAGAGAGAGTTTATGAAATGGGTTGGGTGTGAAAGGGATTTGTTTTGCGTGAGCCAATTGGATCTCTGCAGACTCCCATTTTCTTATGTTTCTATTTCTTGCAATTATATCTTGGTTGCAGGTACACTCGAACCTCCATTCACCGGACCTCCCTTCAACGGATATCGCCTTTAACGGACAGGACCTGCTGGTCCTGGTCTATCTATATTTACATGTATATAAATTGATTTCCCTTTTTATATTTCTATTTATTTCTATCTCTCTTATCAATGGACAGAAATAATTGATGTATGGTCTCTATTTAATCTGGGTTTCATTTTTGATGTGATGGAATTAAAAATATATCATTTATTCCAACAACTGTTAAAAACAAAAATAGACACAAGTTGTTACAAAATATTTAAAACTCTTCCCCCAACTATTCTCATTTGTCCAAAATTAGGAAATGAATAAATGGGAAAAACAATACCCTTTGTATGGCAACATGTTACCAGTCAATGAGCTCCGTGCCAGAGGGATAAGATGGGGGCAATCTTGTTATTTGGCTCTTGAATAATTTGATTTCTAATGAGTTGTTGGGATGTTCATGTTTTCAATTCCAACACATTATAGTTATAAATTAATCACAGATTTAATACATACCAAACAACTATTATTTCTATACATTAATAGGAAGATATCAGAGAAACAAAAGATAATAAAACAACCAAACCAATGTGTGAACCAAAAGAAAGGGAGAATGCCATTTATGGGCATGACATTTATAGGAGGATTGTACCATTCATTTTACAGTATCACTTTTTTTTGTTAGTTTTATAATTGTTATCACTTTCAATAAATCTAAACATTAGATCTATTTTATCACATTAGAAATTAATCACAGATTAAATACATACCAAACAACTAACATTGTTGTACTTTATTAGGGAGATATCAATGAAACATAGGATAATAAAACAACCAAACCAATGTGTGAACCAAAAGCAAGGGAGAGGAATTGTCACATAATGTAATACTTTTCTAGCACCGGACGGACTGGTCATCCCCCCTTTTAGTCTATTAAATGAAGGGTTGAGTGTATATGATAACATTTGTGTATAGTAAGTGTGTAACATATCACATTTATGAGATGGGTTGGGTGTGAAAGGGATCTGCCTTGTGGGGGCCACTTGGCTCTCTGCAAATTCCCATTTTCATCTTGGTAGCATGTGTAAGGAATCTGCCTGATTTGTACCAGTGTGCAAATAAGAGAGAGAGAGAGAGATTGGCTGTGTAAGGGATCTGCCTCTCTCATAACAGTCGTATATATGTGAAATAGGCTACCAAGTGCTATAGTGGGATGAAGAACAATAGAGAATTTCAAGATAAAATCAGATAGTCATATGGACGAAATGGGTTGGATGTGAAAGGGATCTGCCTTCTGTGGGCCACTTGTCTCTCTGCAGACTCCCATGTTCATCTTAGTTGCATGTGTAAGGGATCTGCCTCATTTGTACCAGTGTGCAAACAAACGAGCGAGAGAGAGAGACTGGGTGTGTAGTTTAGTAACAGAGTTGTAGATATGTGGAATAGGCTACCGTGTGCTATAGTGGGATCAAGAACAATAGAGTTCGACATCAAATTAGATAGGACGAGATGGGTTGGGAGTGAAAGGCTGTCACGGGCGTGTCTGGCCACCATTTTGGATATCATATCAAAAGTTGCCCAATACAAAAATGCACCTTGTGTCAAAGTTTGGTTCCCGATCCGACAAGCGGTTCCGGAGTTATTGCGTAAAAAACGGACTATATATAATATTATGGAAGAATGCAATACTCTTAAACCCCTGTAGACATTGCTTGCTGCATGAGAGAGGAGGGAAGGTAAGTCACACCACACCAAAAAAATGCAAAACTTTGAAGGTCCATAATATTGTTATTAAAGTAATCAATTGGCAAAGGAAGGAACTGTTAAAAACCTTACCCAATACTCTGATATTCACCAAAAATAAATTTGAATTATCATTCTTATTTGGTAGGGTAGGTATGTATAGGTAGGTTGGCTAAATAATTGGTGGAAATCGTAAGGACTCGAACTATTTTGAAAGAGTTAAATTTAAAAAAATTTATGGATCTGAATGATTAATCCATTATGTTATTAAGCAAAACTAGCGGATGCGTGGAAGTCTATAGACTGAAGACTGAAAACGTTGTGTGGGTACCGAATACGGTTTTAAAGTAATGTATGAATAGACAGTTTTCAATGCTGCGGCCAAACTATTCCACCAATTTCTATTCTTTAGGTATCATAACGTTCGGAATTGCGAGCCTCACCCACCTACGCAAACATGGCTTTGATCATCCGCGTAGTTTTCAAGATGTGGATTTTTAAGTGTATTTCAAGTTTTTTTCAAGATTGCCAAAAAAATACCCCACGTGCAAAGCAAAACCTTTTCCATAACATTTGCGAACCATTAGTAGTGGAGTTCATATGCCAAAGCCCAATAATTTCCTATGAGTGGGAGAGACGGTATTTAGGTTTCAAATTTTTCGGGAAATTAGCTGCCACGGACCTGTTTGGCCGTTATTTGAGATGTTTAGCATATCAAAAGTTGCCCAATACAAAAACGCACCTTGTGAGGAAGTTTGATCCCGATCCAAAAAGCGGTTCTGGAGTTAATGAGTAAAAACAGGCGTGGAAAAATAATTTGGAAGAATAAGAAGATTTAATGATTACAATAGGGGTTCCCCGCAGGGCTCGAACTCTTAATAATAATAATCGGTATATTTCAAGTCGGCAGCCAATGAGGCTGTCAATACACAGACTTAACCTAGATCTTACCCTAAGAGATCTACAGACTGATCCTGGCTGTTAACGAGAGCGCCTAGATACCCCTGAGGAAGTAGGACTTGGACAGGAGACTTTGCTGGTCCCCCGAGACAGTCCGTCCAGACTTAGCCTTCACGGCCAGGGAAAGTTTTTGAGAGGACTTCCCATGCCGACGCGTGGGATCGTTCCCCGGACACCAGAGCTAGAGCTCCCAATACAATGGCTAAGCGCGCTCGGCCACCTATACCGTATGTACAGTATATACAGTATACATGAATAGATATAACATTATGGAATTGTCAATTGATGTAGGATTTCCCTTGCTTTTCTTGAGTCAAATGAGGAATTTTGGGCATCAAAGATATTGAGCTCAAAATCCATCATTGATATGAAGTGTCAATTTATTTTTCAGACCTGGCTCAGACAAGTTGATATCGTGAGTGGCCCTGGATCGACCCTCCACTGGGCTGGTTGGTATTTAAATCTCAACACTATGACCTCCCAACCTCTATCTTAACTCTCTCCGTCATATTTAGTTCCGTAAGTTAGGGGTTGCCCGAGCCCACGGTATTTCCCCCACAACACTCTTTTTCACACTGAGGGACCGTTAGAAGTCGGAGGAATTTGGGGTTGCCACCAACCAACAGATTATGATCTAACTTACCTAACTTACTGAGCTCAATATGACGCAAATTGCGTCATAAACTTATTATTGAGCTATTTCACTAAGTTCATATGACGCGATCGCGTCATATGATACTTTTGGGCAAACCGCCATATGACGCGATCGCGTCATATATGACGGAGAGGGTTAATTGGCGGCCATCAGAGGTGCACTAGCTCAGTGTTATGTTTACAATATGAATGCAAGTACATGATCAGCATGATCGAGCATATTACACTGGTACAAACATTTAATGTTATTCCAACAGTGTGATAATATTCCATATGCACCTCACACACTATTATCAACAATGGGCGGTTGGGCCAGCAAGTCTCCCCCGAACTAAGTTGAAAAATCGCACCGAATTGCCTTGATGAAGTCGATTGTTCGTGGCCACCCCATCGGAGATTCTAGGCAAACTTTGTTGTGTTTGATATTATTCTGTATACGTAGTTGAAGTGTCCCCCGACTGAGTGCAGAGTTACACGTGAGTGTGGTATCCTCTTTGCCGCCGATTTTTTTTTTTTTTTTTTTTTTTCATTACTATTTTTTATTTTTTTTTGTCTCAACCTCGGGACTGTAGGCTGTTCAGTAGCCTGTAACTCTTGCAAGGCCCCTATATTATCAATTGAAGATTCGAGATGCTGGGTGCTTCAGATGTGTTGCATTAGATGGTCACAGTGGAGCTTCAAGGTGTTGGTTGCTGCCTTCCTGTCATACTAGATGATGATTACCTTATTTATACATGTCACTTGATTTGGAGAGAACAACTATATGTCTTTCACAGCATCTTCGAATATGGTCGGGCATCTAGTATGCTGTGCATTCGTAACAATATAAGGGGTATTTTCTAGATGTATCGGTGTAGCCAGGATATCAACTTATCAATGTTCAAAGTTATATAACAAAGAAACACACACACAGACACACACACTTTTTGTTGCTCTCTCTCTCTCTCTCTCACCGACCCTAAGGTCTTGCACTATTCATTTGCTCTGGGTACGGCAGAATTTTGTTGTACACTATCCTATTACGTACTTCCTGATCTGCCATAGTTCTCGTGTGCTTCACACAATAAGTCTATATATATTTAGCTCTCTGTGTTTGGCACTGAGAGAGAGAGATAATTAGGCATAGTTACATAGATACACAGACAGCACAGACCTTGCGATTCCTACTAGGCAGTCCGAACTTAATGCTAAAATAATATTTGCTACAAAGTGGAAGGCAAGGATAGCAAAGCAGAGGGCTCTTTCCCCACCCACCAATCCCTCCGACCATTGGTCGGCATGAAATTTAGTTGGGGAAACAAGTCCCCCAGCAGAATGAGAACAAATTATACTGGGAAATTCATAGTAAAGAATAAAGTTGGGACATATTTTATATATACTACTGATGTTTAAAATTTTGTTTTTTTACCAATATTATTCCAACCTCCTCAAAATGGATGTCTAGACTCCTTTTGAATGTGTCAATTGTCTTACATTGTACCAATTTCTCTGACAGTTTGTTCCACTCGTTGACCACACTGTAGGTGAAGAAGTGCTTTGTGACATCGATATTTGCCCTCCTGGTTTATAGTTAATTCCACTTCCCCAAGTTAATGAACTATTATCGATTTTGAAAAGTGAATCTACATCAATGTTGTCAAAGCCCTTTAACCCTTAAAAAGCGGCTCACCACATAAGTCGAGTTGAAAAAACTGGCAAAAAACGGGTGAAAAAAGGGTGGAAATCGAGTGAAAATGGGTGGGATAGTAATGATCCATACGTCCGACATCTGTGGCCTCCCGGCCCACACTAACTCCAGTTCCCCCACCGCGTGAGAGGATGACAGTGTAACCAATAGTTCGCTAAAAGTGAGCAAGGTAGCAAAATCTGCTAAACTTCCATCTTCGAGGTAACACTGTCAGTGCTCCACGAGTGCTACGTAGCTGTATGTGGCGTCATTGTGTAGCGATTTCCACCTAGTTTTCGGCGCAATACAGTTCCTTTCATACTGATGGTTGATATAGCAGTCAGAACGGCCCAGAAAGGCCCAAAACGGCCACAGAGCACCCGCTAGAGGAGGGTATCTTGAAACACTTGATAAATTGACCTCGCAATAGGCCTATATATATTATTTTTAATCTTTCATGATATGATTAATTTCTTAGTGACAGTATCAACTTTGTTGCGTTCTACGCTGCACTGACTCGAGTTTCTCAATGTCCTTGTTCAGATAAAGAGACCAAAATTGCATGCCATATTCAAGATGGGGCCTCACTATGCTTTTAAATAATGGTACTATAATGTTCTAATTTTTATATGTAAAATTTCTTTTAATATATTCCAATGCTCGATTGGGCTTATTCGCAGCTGCTGCACATTGATCTGAGGTCTTCAGGTTTTCAGATATAAGAACCCCCAGGTCTTTAACTAATACACTTGTTTTGATTGGCTGGCCCTTCATCTTGTATTCATATTTTTTGTTTTTATTACCTATTTGTAAGACCTGGCATGTGTCAACATATCTTGCCATTTTTCTGACCACTTAACTATTATATTTAAATCAGATTGCAGTTTATTTCTGTCTTCTTCGGTTGACACTGAATTTCCTATCTTTGTGTCATCAGTGAAATTTGAAATAATATTATTTAGTTTTACATCGGTCATTTATATAGATAAGAAACAAAACTGGACCCAGAACCGATCCCTGAGGTACTCCACTATAAACTGGCTCCTGCTCAGATTCTACTCCATTAATCACAACTCTCTGCCTTCTGTTTGTGAGCCAGAGAGAGAGAGAGAGAGAGAGAGATGATCTTCGCTAGATAGAATGAAAAGTCGATAAGTTAATACATAGAGCGATGCATAAGTAAATAGATCAACACAGTCAGATACATACCAATAGGTAAATAGATACAGAGAGACAGCCAGACAGACATAATGACTATGACATATTTAATCAAACCAATCTTGTATAAAGCCGCTGTCACACGAGCGCTTTTTCCGTCAATTTTCCATGAACAAGTTTTTTCTCATATTATTTCGGGAATTTTTCGCACTGGTATCGGTAACTAGACTGAAGGTAGATTATGTTAGGCAGTTGAATTTTGATATAGGGCAATATTTTAAGTTTCCAGACCAAAATTGCCTGAAAAAATTGCTCGAAAAATGGCTCGTGTGACTCTGGCTTAAGAACAGCTTCGCTCATTGCTATTCCGTCAACACGTTCATCCCACTACCCAATAACAACTGGAACTTTAATCAGACATAAATTGAATAAGGCTGATTATATTATTTTCTTTGGCTGTGCGGTCACATCCCCAAAAACTCTTGTCCCACTAAATTTTACTAAAAGATAATAAAAAAATCCGTATTATTATTATTATTATTATTTGGGGCTCAAGTTTATGGTGGAAAACCCATTTTTGAAATTTTTGAGATTATTATATACAATTTATGTCAAATATTTTCTTATTATTATTCCAAATTATTCTTGCATACTGGTTTTTACGCAATATCTCCGGAACCGCTTGTCGGATCGCGACTAAACTTGGACACAAGGTGCGTTTTTATATTGGGCACTTAAGTGGCGGCCAGACACTTCTGTGTCGGCCGCATTTATTATTTTCTTGTGTTTAGACGTTAATACCGTCGCTCCCAATCATAGGATAATATTGTGCTTTGGTGTGTGGACTCCTCTACCAATGCCCCACAAATGTTATGGAGGAAGACTTTGCCCTACATGTCGTTAAGAGTCTAACAATCTATAACATACTACCTATAAAACTACCAACAAATAATAATAATTCAAATTATCCTTTGGTGAATGACAGAGTAATGAATAAGTATGTAAAAAATGCCTTACTTTGCCATTGCATACTAAAATGCCTTACTTTGCCATTGCATACTAAAATGATATGGACCAACAAAATGTTAATTGCCGAAAACAATTACTATGTGACTTCACCTTGACCCCGTTAGTACGAATGTATGCTTGCATTAACCTTATGTGCCTATAATAGTTATTATTTAGGCTTTCAGTATTACTCTATCCCACACTTAACTCACTGCCATAACTTAATATAACCAGTGTGGACTAGTATAAGTAAATACACAATATATGACGAGCGCAGTCTCGTCCCTCACCCACAAGCATTATCACTAAATATGGCTAGATCTGTTCTAAAAAGTCGCTAGCATGTCGCATAAATAGTAAATTAGTGCAAAATGTCGGTATATATATATATATATATATATATATATATATATATATATATATATATATATATATATATAATATATATTTTTTTGTGTGTGTTTTCTTTTTTCTGTGTATGAAGGAGGCAAAAGGCAGGTTGGCTGTACGAGTGTGTCCCCCAAAGCCAAAACAGCGACAGAGAGCCATATTCAAGGGACATTGGGGGAAAAATGCCCGATCCACGAAGTTTAAAGCAGTTTAAGTCATAAAATGAGGGAAAGATTGATTGAGGGAGAGAGTTACATATTTCACTTGTTGAGTAGAAGAAAGACAGAAAATTTGCCAATTTTTGGGTTGGAGAGCTGGACAGAATAGGAGTGGGACTGTGTTGAAAGGTGGGTGCCTCGCACTCGCTGTAAGGAAGGGGGTATGCACTGAAAGAGCTCTGAAGAACACTGATTGTTGTAATAGCAATAGAAGAGTGAAAGAGATGCAACATTGTGGCGTGTAGAAATATATTTTAGGGAACTAGTAAGAGGAAGTGAGTTGATGAGGCAAAATGCTTTTGATTATACTCGTTCGAGAAGCGCGGTATGGGTGGAGCCTCCCCACACATGCCAAATATACTCAATACAGGGGCGCACTGTCCTCCGACATAGAGCAAGAAGTTGTGCGGTTGTGTAGAACCCACGGAGACGGTTGACCACATCTAACTTTTGGGAAGCTGTTTTAGCAAGAGTGGTAATATGATCTTTCCAAGAAAGGTCGGATGATAAAAATACATTTAGAATATTTAGAGAAGATAAAGGGTTGATTTGTGTATTGTTGAAGAATAATTAATAGTCTTGCGGAAGATTTCGATGGAGAAATAGAGGGAGAAGTTGGGTCCTGGAAGCGTTGAAAGTAACAAGATTTCCTCTGCCCTAATCAGAAATAACGATAGATCAGAAGATAGGCGTGCTATGGCCCTGTTACGTGAGTTTTGGAGTTGATGTAACTCTTCGCTCAAACTCTTGCTAGAATTTCCACCTTGGATGATTCTGGTGCTATTCCTCCCTCTCCACCCCCCTCTCTCCTACTTATGCCTAATATCTTAATCTCTTCCAAAGATGAACTTTCTACCCTCTCTGGGCTTAATACTAGGAAGGCGTACGGCCCGGACGGTGTTCCCCTTCTTGTACTCAGAAACTGTGCTTCCGTGCTGACTCCCTGCCTAGGCAAACTCTTTCGTCTTTGTCTCTCCTATAACATCTTCCCTTCTTGCTGGAAGTTTGCTCTCATTCAACCTGTCCCAAAGAAGGGTGACCACGTCACCCTCTCAAACCTCCAACTATCGACCAATTGCTCTCATCTCTTGTATCTCTAAGGTTTTTGAAACTATTCTTGATTCCAAATTTCTTAAGCACTTCTCTTCTCATAATCTGCTCTCAGATCGCCAGTATGGCTTCCTTAAGGGTCACTCTACTGGTGATCTTCTTTCATATCTTACTAACTCTTGGTCATCCTTCTTTTGGGACTTCGGTGAAACATTTTCTATTGCATTAGACATATCGAAGGCCTTTGATAGAGTCTGGCACAAATACCTTATTTCTAAACTACCCTCCTTCAGTTTCTATCCCTCCATCTGTGCCTTTGTCGACTATGCAGACAACTCTACCTTACACTACTCAATTAGTTTTCCAGAACGCCCCAGCCAGCAATCCCTCAACAACAAAGTAATGTGGCCATACAGCACTTATCTTCTGATCTAACTACCATTTCCAATTGGGACAGAGAAAACCTTGGTGCCTTTAATGCTACTAAAACCCAATTTCTCCATCTTACTACCCGTCCAGAACTCCCAGAGGTCTATCCCTTATTCTTCAACAATACAAAAATCAATCCTTCATCTTCTCTCAATATTCTTGGTGTCTCTTTTTCTTCTGCTCTAACTTGGAAGGACCATATTACCAGTCTTGCTAAGGCAGCCTCCCAGAAGGTGGGTGTGCTCAACCACCTCAAAGGGTTCTTTAACCCTGCACAGCTTCTTGCTCTATACAGGGGCACAGTGCGTCTTTGTATTGTGTATTGTTCACATGTGTGGCGTGGATCCTCTCACACCGCACTCCTAGACAAAGTAGAAAGGAAAGCCTTTTGTATCTTTACTTCTCGTCCACTCGCCTACTCTCTCCAATCTCTCTCTCTTCGCCACAATGTTGCATCTCTCTTGCTATTCTATCTCTACTACAATAATCAGTGCTCCTCAGAGCTCTCCCAGTGTATACCACCTCCTCTATGTAGAGTACGTGGTACCCATCTTGGAACACAACCCCACCTCTACTCTGTGAAACTCTCCAACCCAAGAGTCTTTTTTCTATCCAACAGCAGAGCTCTGGAACTCTCTCCCAGAATCAGTATTTCCCTCTTCCTATGACTTAAATTGCTGCAAACTCTGTGTGTCCAGGTATTTTGGCTCGAACGTCCCTTGATTTTGACCCTGTCACTTTTTCAACTATGGGGGAGGCACTCACTACAGGCAGTGTTGCCTTTTGCCTCCCTCACTCGCATAGAAAAAAAAAAAAAAAAATAGTTGAAATATGTAAGGTAGAGTCACCAGCATATGAGTGGATGGGACTAGAGGTACAGTTGAGATCATTAATTAATTTTAGAAAGAGAACTGGAGAAAAGAGTTTGCCTAGGCACGGAGTCAGCACAGAGGGAGGTGTGGTGGAGTGGTCTTGCCACTGGCCTGGTAATCCAAAGGTCCCGGGTTCAAATCCCGATGTATCAATGGGAAGATATTATTGGGATGGAATTTGTGCTGTACCTAGTATCAGTGCATTACCACAAGCCCACCGAAACGTCAATAAAATACCCTCATTGTTCCCTGATTAAATAGCACTGTATGAATATTCCCATATTCAAAATATGCGATAGGGGTGCAATGCCTGGTGAGTTATCTGCTCAACAGGTGGCGTTGTGTGTGTGTAAGTGTGAGAGTCCGAGTGTAGGTGGTGAGACAGTGAAGCACGGGAACGAGGTGTCTTCAGAGATGGGGTCGTTTCGGGCCATGAGTGAGCACCGTGCCTCATGTGAAGGCAAGATGGCAGGTGCTCGTTGTACTCTACGTGCTTCACATGTCTCACTCCCTAGACTGGAACAAGACCTCACGGGCTTCTCTGTTCATTGTAAAGCGGTGAATGTTAAGGCTTTCAGCCTATGCCCGAGAGGAAGTAAGTTGGAATATAGAAAAAAAAAAAAAAAAAAAAAAAAAAAAAAAAAAAAAAAAAAAACCAACAACAACAGGAGGAACACCATCCGGTCCATACGCCTTCTTAGTATTAAGCCCAGAGAGGGCAGAAAGTACATCCTTAGAAGACAGTATTATCTTAGGCATAAATAAGTGAAAGGGGGTTGGAGAGGGAGGAAGAGCACCAGAGCACCAGGGTTCTGGGGTTGTCTCCCGTCTTACAGGGTATGGGACTATTGTGGGGCGCTGGCAGGCTTCTTCAGAGGCTTCGGGATGGGGAATTGCTGCCTGACATGGGCGGACCCCTTCTTCTTAGGTGGTCCAACTCTCGTAGGTGTAAGCAGGGCAGGAGGAGGCCGGAGTACTTGGGGGCGAGGGACTGGGCGTGTTGAGGTCAATCAGATCGTGCTCGATGGGAGGACTAGGCGTACATGGGAGGGGTGTGGGAAGCTGCCAGGGTTGGGGAGGACTGCAGAGGGGACCGCGGGCACTGATTCCGTAATGCCTGGTTGAGCCTTTTCTGGCCCTTTTATGGCCTCGGTTTTGCCTTGGGACCAGCCTCTCAATGTGTTCACCAAATAAGGGCATGGGAGGTGTGTCCTGCCCTGCCCCATGCCCAATGGCCCAGCTATTACTATTATGTCTTCTGCGATTCGGCTCCTCCCGTCTCTCCTGCCTTGTCGCCATCAGGCCCTGACGCGGCTGGTTAGCTTCTGTCATGTCTGCGGGTGCCTTCACCCTTAAGTTTATCAGGGCGGGGATCCTGCTTCTCACACTTCTATTCATGGTGCCTCTTAACTCGCTTGCCAATGTAATGAAAATTTTGGGAAATAGAGCTTGATGCTATTTGATTTGGCTGGTAAAGTAGTGAGATAGAGTTTGAATATTATAATTGAAATGTCGGGTTGGTATTTCAACTCGACTTTGTATAATCTCGTTAACAATCCTATAATAGGATATCGTGAGATAGAATATGCTCGACAGGGTCACGTCTAGCTTTATAAATCTTGCATTAACTCTTCTTCCCAAGGCAGCATTCATACAATAAGAACACAGGTTACTTTACACTCTAATTTATTAAATGGCATAGAATAATTACTCGACTCTATCGATCTGTCATGTATGGCAGAAGATAAAGGAAAATCAGTGACGTATCAAATATGGAATGGTCTATAATGATAACTTAAATATAATAAGTTACGTTACACACACACAGTATCAGTAATATGAATATGCAGGAAAAATAAGTTACACATGTACACAGTAATTCAGTAAGATGATAACACGTATGTGAGTGTAGCGTCTAACATGAAGACTTCAGGCACAAAGCGAACCGGTCTGGGAAAGCGTTCACGGGTGCGGGGCGGTGAACGCTTATCAAGGGGATTAACTGGGGGGTCACACAGGTAAGGTAAACAGGTGTAGTGTGTTCGACCCTAGGTCAGATGGACTGCTTAGTTATAAACTCACAATTCTCTTTAGTGCGATTATAAAGCACAGATGAAAGTTAGAGATATACTAAGGATCTTAGAGGCAAGGTAGTTTAAATTAGAACTAACTGATCTGAGCGGTTTTGTGAAAGAATCAACACACGAGGTACGACAAATAATTAAAAGGCCGGGTATAAGATCAATTCACACGTATATAGAATTCAAATTCAAATTTAGATCAATGAATCACTATAACAGGGTTTTGGAATGAATGCAAATTAATTATAAAAAGAGGAAAATACACTCAATTAAAATGCGGCCGGAAATCACAGTAGATTAGAATTCGAATGAACTCAGAATAGAAAGGGGCATACACGACGAAGTTGTACTGCTTGAAATACTACGATAGTAGTATGGAATGGAAATTTGAATACATTAGCAAATCCCTATCTGGCAATACGTGAATCAGAGATATGAAGTAACGCGGATTACATAACACAATGTGCAATCAAACATTTACCATCATAATAGTAAATCAAATGGAGAATCGGTCCCTAAAATAATATGGAGACACGATAATAAAATAACTTGAATAAGAGTTACTATAAATGTGTGTAAAGAATTATTAACAACCCACACACTTAGATTAGATTAATTCACAAGCACTGTATAAACTAGATAGCTCGAATAGTAGAATTAAGGTTAACTCAACGGGGGGTTCTTGACTTTTCGGTAAGGAAAGATAGATAGATTAAAATTTGGGCATAGGTTCTAGGTAAATGGTGGCTAAATAGGGAATATCTTCACGGTATATGCTTTCGCCTCACCTTGGATACACAAGAGAATAAATAACATATAAAGGTGAAATCTAAGAGTATTCCGTTTTAAGCCTGGATCGAGATAAGTTTATATAACGGGTACACCATGGATGATGATAAATAATACAATAAGGATTACACTTCAAAGGATACACGGAGCAATATCTGGTGCTATGAATTCACTTGTACAGATCAAGATTTATGGGAGGACAAATGACTATGTAACGTGTACACAGATAGGTAATAGAATAATTAATTGGCACAGATCCTTGGCCCAGATCAACTTATTAACACTTCCGGATTACTCGCATATTCTACCTTACCTTCAACAATAGCCACAAATTGAGATACGCAGAAACACTTAGGATAGCATGGGGGAGGAGAAGAGCCAAGTACGAGGGTCGGGGTGTCGTAGAGCTCCGGGCACGGCGGCTCGACGTCAGTGGACCACTTCGTCAGGAGTCCAAGGGGAGGGGGGCACAGGACAAAAGGCACCTTCTCCCTCGTGGGGGTGAACGACTCTCGGACAGTATAATCCATTGAGCATTGAGCATAAGAGCATTGCAACGTCCCAAAGCTGCTCGTCGGTGCAGCTTTTTGTTTAGTAATATAAGGGAACTTCACTCTAACATCAATTCTGTACACCAATTTCTTCAAGCAGAATCCCCTACTCTCCTTTTTTTGACAGAGACTCAAGTAACATCCACATCTGACACGTCTAGATTTAATTTTCCAGGTTATCAACTGCTCCAAAATTTCAGACCTAAGGGAGGTGTATGTTGCTTCGCAAAATCTGAAATTGCCCTGGAGGAGGTTACTAGTTTCAATTGTCCCTATTTTGATTATTCTATATACAAATTAATTTCTGCTGGTAAATTTAAATACATATGTTGCATCTACCGTTCCCCAAATACTCCTCCAGAGCAAAGTCTTTTTGATTCTCTGTCCTCACAACTCAGTGTCCTCAACTTAAATGCTTCTTCTGAAATCACTGTGTTGGGTGATTTTAATGTCCATAATGTTGAATGGCTCACTCATTCAGCCAGGACTGATGATGCTGGTCTTGAATGTGAGCTATTTGCAGACTCATTTAATCTCACTCAACTAGTCAACCAACCCACCCGTGTACCAGATAATCCTAATCATAATTCCCACCTACTGGACTTATTTTTAACAACCAATTCAGAAAATTATGATGTTACAGTGAGGTCCCCGCTTGGATCTTCTGATCACTGTCTGATACAGGCCACCTGTCTATCACCTACCACACCTTCCCACTCTGAACCTGTTTTGGTGACTAAATGGCATTATGATAGGGCAGACTGGGAGGGTCTTCAAGGTTTCTTTATTGATATTCCCTGGACCTCTTTCTTTTCTAATGATGCACACTCCACCTTGAGACACATACAAGATTTTGTAAAAATTGGAATGGAAACTTTTATTCCTCATCAAAAGTACAGTAAAAGATCTAATTCACCTAAATGGTTTGACCATAATTGTGCTAGAGTAACTGAACAAAAAGCAATAGCCTACAATGCATACATAAGATCAAAAACACATGAAGCCTTTAATTACTTTAGAAACATCAGAAATCATGCCAAAACTGTATTAAACCTAACTAAATCAAACTTTCTCCACAAGCAGGCAAATAAACTTCTAAATAATCCAAATGATAACAAAATATTTTGGTCTACTCTTAACTCATTTAAATCCAACTTCACTACTGCTTCATCCATTCCACCATTAAAATCTCCGACTGGCAATCTTGTAAGTGACCCACGAGGTAAAGCTAACCTTCTTGCGGATATTTTCTCCACCAACTCAACCTTAGATGAAATAAATCAAGATGTCCCTGTACTTAATTTTAATTCGCCTGAAATTCCCTCACTTAAGATCCACACCAGACATGTCAAAACTATTTTGCAGAATCTCTCAGTAGATAAGGCTCCTGGTCCAGATGAAATTCCTCCAATAGTACTTAAGAATTGCTCCTTGGTGCTCGCTCCTGTATTGGCAAAATTTTTCCGTCTGTGTACTCATACCTCATGTTTCCCAGTACCCTGGAAAGAAGCAAACATCCATCCAGTTCCTAAAAAAGGTGCCTCTTCAGATCCATCAAACTACAGACCAATAGCTATAACTTCCACTCTTGGTAAAGTCTTTGAAATTATATTAAATAAAACATAATTAAGCATCTTGAGAATAATAAATTAATCAGTGATAGGCAATATGGTTTTAGACGATGTCGATCAACTGCAGACATGCTTTGCCTTCTTACGCATCAAATCAATCAAGCTACAGACCAACGTGGTGAAACACATACAATAGCACTGGATATATCAAAGGCATTTGATAGAGTCTGGCATCAATCCTTATTGTCGAAGATGTCACACTACGGCCTTGCATCATTAGTTCCACTAATTTCTTCTTATCTTCATAACAGAAAAATACGTGTAATGGTAGATGGTCTTTATTCTCAATTTCACTCAATAAATGCTGGTGTTCCCCAGGGATCAGTCTTGGCCCCAATTTTGTTCCTCATTCATATCAATGATCTCATATCTACCACTCATAATCCAATACATTCCTAAGCAGATGACTCAACACTCCACAGTTCCTTCACATTTACCAATTCTTTCACCCAACCCGATCTTACAAATTCAAAAATAAACACTGCAATTTCTCTGAACCAGGACCTTTCTAGAATTAATGGATGGGGACAAAAGAATCTAGTTTCCTTTAATGCACAGAAAACCAAGTACATTCAATTTTCTAACCGACAGAATCTCACTGACTCCCTTATATTTTTTAATGATGTAAATATTCCCACTTCCC
The DNA here is from genome assembly GCA_032716605.1 of Paralithodes platypus. Classification (NCBI taxonomy): domain Eukaryota; kingdom Metazoa; phylum Arthropoda; class Malacostraca; order Decapoda; family Lithodidae; genus Paralithodes; species Paralithodes platypus. The sequence continues at coordinate 23,021,950 of CM064554.1, forward strand.
CTAGTATTGACATTCTCGGTGTAACATTAACTACTAACTTGAGCTGGACACATTATGTTAGAAGCATTGCTAAGAATGCCTCTAAAAAACTGGGACTCCTGTACAGAGTTCGAGAATTCTTCACTGACGAGCAGTTGGCCGTAATATATAAAAGTCATGTGCGTTCTCAGATGGATTACTGTTCACCTCTGTGGGGTGGAAGTGGAGTGGTTGCATTGAGGCAGTTGGACAAAATTCAAAATAAAGCTATTAGATTAATCAATAACCCTGCAATCACACAGGACCTTCCTACATTATCCATACGAAGAAACGTTGCATCCCTTGCATTATTCTACAGATATTTTCACAGTAATTGTTCCGAGGAACTTGCTTCAATTGTGCCGCCTCTCCACATCTTTCCCCGTAGAACTAGGGCAGCTGAGAGCGCCCATGAATTTACACTTTCTCCTCCACAATGCAGAACTTCTGCATATCAGAATTCATTTATCCCCAGAGCTACTACTCTTTGGAATTCACTTCCCTCGAATTGCTTTCCACAAACTTACAATCTACAAATGTTTAAATCCAGTTGTTACAAACATTTTATGAATGGAGGATGCCTTTAGGCACATGGACCTTTTTGTTTTATCTGTGTTTTTCCTTCCTCCGTTCATTGTCTCTTTTTTTAAAAAAAAAAAAAAAAAAAAAAAAAAAAAAAAAAAAAATCCGGACAGAGCGTTTAGGTGAGTGACTCCCGGACAGTATAATCCGGACAGAGTGCTTGTAGGTGGGTAATACTGCCGGACAATATAATCCGGACGGAGTAAGCCTACCGAGTGTGAACTGACTTCCTATTGTTTCAGTCAGGCTATAATTGGGGTATTTCTCTTGGTCAGGTTGCATGATCTCGCATCAATAGGGGCATAGTAAATACATAAACATTGGCTATGTTGAAGATAATAATTACATGAAAAATATATTATGGTGCTTAATGACATCGCACTGAGTTTCTCGTCCTTTTTACTTTTGTTTCTTACTTATACTCTCTAGCCTGATGATGTAATTCGTGAATTTCTCTTCACTAATTGTTTTGGCTATTTGGATTGTTTGTGTAATGATTTTCTTCCGTGGCACTTCCTTTCACCATTTCACTTTCCTTCTCGTCTGGCAGCTTCTCGAGGGTGAAGGGCTCCAACGATTTAAATACTCCCAGGGCTCTTTATGCTTAACTTGCATAAACACTTTTTCATCATATTATTCGGGGGAAAGTTCTGCCTTGGCTGTTTGAGCCCCGCACTGTGATTGGCGGGGCCGTGTGAGGTGATGATTGGTGGGGCTTGACCTGCCTTTTGGGGGTAACTCACCTGTTTGTCCAGGAATTAGAGAATGGGTCCAGGGGTCAGATTTCCCGTTCATGTGTTTCCCGTTCTCTGGAGAATGGGAAATGTTTTTCTTTCTAAATCCTTTTCACCTGCCGTTTCTGGATTCTCTGACTGCTGCTACTCTGTGTGGTTCTCCATTGGGTCCCATTATTTCAATAATAGTGCCTATGATGAAGTACAACTAAGTACCTTAGTCCATATCTATATATAAATGTTCTTCCATTAAATTGAGAACTGCTATATGATAGAGATCAAAGTACCTACAGAATATATTTTCAAACTTGAGGGAAATCAATAAACACTCGGATAGTTAATTTACAAATGTTCTGACCAAAGATATAGATAAACTGAGAAGCACGAATGATACTTAGAATTGCGAAAATACCTAACTAATGTAATAAGAGAAACAGGATCATTAACTCCCATCCACTCACCAACTCTCTGCAATCTCTCTCTCTCCGCCGCAATGTTGCATCTCTCTCGCTATTCTATCGCTACTATAATAATCAGTGTTCCTCAGAGTTTTCCCAGTGTATACCACCTCCTTTACGTAGGGCACGTGGTACCCGACTTGCAACTCAATCCCACCCCTACTCTGTGCAACTCTCCAACCCGAGAGTGAAGAGAGTGAAACGTTACTCTCAGTCTTTCTTCTACTCAACAGCTGAGCTCTGGAACTCTCTCCCAAAATCAGTCTTTCCCTCTTCCTATGACGTAAATTGCTTCAAACTCCGTGTGTCCAGGCATTTTGGCTCAAACGTCCCTTGATTTTGGCCCTGTCACTCTTTCAACTATGGGGGAGGCACTCGCTATAGGCAGTTCTGCCTTTTGCCTCCCTCAATCACATAAAATTAGACAGTAGAATATGAGTCAGGAGTGAGGTAGAACTAAATGAAGTGCGAAATGTATAAAGGAATATGAGTGAACCCATTCAGGTCTACTGATATTTTATTTTTATATACTTATTTAATGATTAATTTTAGCTTAGAAAGGATTTAATATTAGTAAGAGGCTTAATTATTAATCTCATCTTTTTATTGCTATTGCTATAGCTCAACCCCAAACCGAAGAAATTTGTTTTATGCTGGCAATAAAATGAAAAGAGGGTCACCCGTATTGGAAGGCTTGAAATAGGATTGAGAGGATAACATAATTCGTGTACTATAGAATGAATAACAAAACAATTTAAGGCGAGGTGGTATAAAGAGTATAGCCTATATACAGTAAAATTTAGTAAAATCGAGCAAAAATTGTATGAGGCAAAACTAAACAAAAATATAGTAAAAAGGTATAAATTGGAAAAGGCAGAATTATAATTTAGGATGGAACACAACTGTTAGAAAAAAAGAAAAAAAAATACAGATGGAAAGTAAGGAATACAACAAACAACATGAAAGTAAAAAGAAGGTTACGATAAATAAAATAAAGTAAAAGTAAACGAATAGTACAAGTAAATACAAAATAATCATATGAAAGCTCGAAAAAAAAAAGTAAAGAAGGGAGGAAGAGAAAGTGAAGAAAGGACGGAGGGGATAAATGAGATGTGATGTGGCGGAATGAAACGATCGCTGGGGGAAACATACGCTGGAAACGTTTTGTAATGTGACAGAATGAAACGAGCGTTGGGGGAAACATGTGCTGAAAACGTTTGAACAAGGTTCGTTCTCCATTGTGTCCGTGTGTGTGTGTGTTTGTGTGTGTGAGAGAGAGAGAGAGTGTGTGTGTGTTATATTTGAATGTGCATGCACAGGTATTGTTGCTTTTGTTGTAAATTACAGTACTGTTGGTGTTGGTTTGTATTGCAATTTCAGTAACACACACACACACCGGAATAACACCCTAAGCACCGGCACATAAAGGATAAAAGATCAATAACAATACAGAAAAGTCCGCAGTATAGCTGTACACACCTCATCCCATTACTGTGTGAACCTATCCTTATGTAACCCTTAAGTCCGCAGTATAGCTGTACACACCTCATCCCATTACTGTGTGAACCTATCCTTATGTAACCCTTAAGTCCGCAGTATAGCTGTACACACCTCATCCGATTACTGTGTGAACCTATCCTTATGTAACCCTTAAGTCCGCAGTATAGCTGTACACACCTCATCCCATTACTGTGTGAACCTATCCTTATGGAACCCTTAAGTCCGCAGTATAGCTGTACACACCTCATCCCATTACTGTGTGAACCTATCCTTATGTAACCCTTAAGTCCGCAGTATAGCTATACACACCTCATCCCATTACTGTGTGAACCTATCCTTATGTAACCCTTAAGTCCGCAGTATAGCTGTACACACCTCATCCCATTACTGTGTGAACCTATTCTTATGTAACCCTTAAGTCTGCAGTATAGCTGTACACACCTCATCCCATTACTGTGTGAACCTATCCTTATGTAACCCTTAAGTCCGCAGTGTAGCTGTACACACCTCATCCCATTACTGTGTGAACCTATCCTTATGTAACCCTTAAGTCTGCAGTATAGCTGTACACACCTCATCCCATTACTGTGTGAACCTATCCTTATGTAATCCTTAAGTCCGCAGTATAGCTGTACACACCTCATCCCATTACTGTGTGAACCTATCCTTATGTAACCCTTAAGTCCGCAGTATAGCTGTACACACCTCATCCCATTACTGTGTGAACCTATCCTTATGTAACCCTTAAGTCCGCAGTATAGCTGTACACACCTCATCCCATTACTGTGTGAACCTATCCTTATGTAACCCTTAAGTCCGCAGTATAGCTGTACACACCTCATCCCATTACTGTGTTAACCTATCCTTATGTAACCCTTAAGTCCACAGTATAGCTGTACACACCTCATCCCATTACTGTGTGAACCTATCCTTATGTAACCCTTAAGTCCGCAGTATAGCTGTACACACCTCATCCCATTACTGTGTGAACCTATCCTTATGTAACCCTTAAGTCTGCAGTATAGCTGTACACACCTCATCCCATTACTGTGTGAACCTATCCTTATGTAACCCTTAAGTCCGCAGTATAGCTGTACACACCTCATCCCATTACTGTGTGAACCTATCCTTATGTAACCCTTAAGTCCGCAGTATAGCTGTACACACCTCATCCCATTACTGTGTGAACCTATCCTTATGTAACCCTTAAGGTGTGTACGTTTTTTGTGTCCGTAAGTAAGTGGTAACAGGGAGTTTTGGAAATGTTGACACACACATGCACGTAGGATTGGTTATATATTGTAGATATTTTCAAAACTGTATAAGCACCTAAATATATAACACACGGTTTTCACCCGATTTACACACACACACACACACACAAGTGCACATGCACTCACACACACACCCGTAAAATAACACATATGCATACGCATACACGGATGCACATACACTTAAGTTGTGTATATAATATAACACATGGACACACACTCACACTCACACACGCATCAACACAGACACAAATAAAGAAGCTCCGTCACCTATTCACACGTAAGTACATACAGTACCAATGTCAGGCGGTACATACAAACACTCACACACAAATATAGACACATAATCATAATTAACACCTTACGAGCGGCCTATGCGGTTTATTATATGTACCGCACAGCGGGGTGTTTTTAGCCAAAATAGGGCTGTTTACGTGATCATTTTCATGCCTAAATAAGACCCAGAACGTAAAACAAGTACCTATCCCTGAAAGGGCATAAACAGAGCTTTCGAATGACACCATAACGATCCTTGTATGATGGATAGTTTTCTTGCAATAACCGTGCAACGCGAGTGCAAAAAGCAGGTAATTCGGTACTTTCGGTACATAATTGAGTATGTAGCGAGTGAGAGAGGGAGGAGGGAGCTGAGATTTGTGTCAGTAGGTTCGCCGCGGTGGTCTGGAGCAGTCATACGCTCGCTAGTCTCCTGCCACCACTTGTCTCTCTCTCTCAGCCACATTACGTGCTGAAATTGCCACTCGACCTATGTCGAGCGCCGCCACATAGTCCAGCTTTTTTTAACTCGACTTATGTTGCTCGCCGCTAATTAAGGGTTAATAGGTTGAACACAGAGCTAGGTGGCCATTACCGTTAGCTAGTTATTGATATTAGCATTGGGCATCATTACATGTATAATATGCCAGTCTGGCTGTGTGTGTGTGGGTGTGTGTGTGTGTAATAATAATAATAATAATAATAATAAACGGTTTATTAAAGAATGGCAGCCTCATGAGCTGAAAATACACATTTTACAATTTAGTGGATGAACATGAGATGTACAGATATGAGGATGGTAAGCTCAGTTTACAAACAAAATAAATAAATACAATAATGATGCATGTGCATCATGTGTGTGTGTGTGTGTGTGTGTGTGTGCAAGTGTGTGTACATGTGTTTATATGGAATGAAAGTGTTGTGTAAAGGATATTTACAATACCAACTCAAGCCCAAAGTATACCATTTCACACACTACACACACACTACACACATATACACACATAATTATAAACTAATACACAATAAAGGGCACAAGACACACACACATATGTACGCACACAAGGGAGTTGTAGTGGATTTTGTTCCTACTGAGCTGGTAACTACATGGTTCCGGGTTCAAAGACCGATGTCTAGGGATATCAAAATATATTATATTATGGTCACAGGACAGGCAGCAGGATTGAACGCATAATACCGTAGTTTTAACGGTCGTCACCACACAGTACTTAACCATCAACAATAATGTAGGTCTTTCCAGTTTTATAGTTTTTATGTTGAGGTAAACTACAGGTAATATATTGTATTAATGAATAAGGTTTCCGTAAGTCATAATTTATATTTTTTACGGTTAATGTTACGGATTTGTTTTACAGTTTGTTATAATGAATTGATCTATATGTATAGTCTGTTCATCATGATGAGGAATTGACCTGATATACAGTATACCATTTGAAAAACAAAAACCAGTTAATAGAAGTGGAAGTTTATAACCCATTTGCTCAAACCTTTCAAGAGTTACAAAAGGCTCTTCCTACTGAACTCATCATAATAAACTATAGATTTCATTACTTCGTCATAAATTCCTCCGACACTAATTAATTATCTATCTATTGCCGGACACCGTGATCCCTGAAGGGCTTGTCACGAACAAAACGCCCCCATGCACTTCTGTCCCCAGTCAGTGAACGTCCCTCCTCCCATCCAACACCGCATTCACGCATATACTTCTTAACTCCATCCTTCCACCTGTCACTCGGTCTACCTCTCCCTCGCTCTCCCTCCACCTCACTCTCATTTACTCTCTTAGATTTTCTCTCGTTTTCCATACGTTCCACATGGCCAAACCTTCTCAAGGTGTTCCTTTTCACACTTTCCAGAACACACCACACCTCTCTCGTACTTCCTCATTCGTCTGTCTATCCCTCCATGTAACTCTGCACGCACTTCTCAAGTAACTCATTTCCAACCCTCTCACTCTTGGTTTGCGTATCTTCACCAATGTCTATGCTTTGCTCCCGTAAGGCAATGTCGGGATTACCACACTGTCATGCAAGGACTTCTAAATTACTTCCATGCTGACCACACTATTTCTTGTTACTGCTTTCAGTGTTCCTACAACCCTCATCTGCACTTATTCATCCATACTCCCATTATTACTCAACACAATGCCCAAATACTTAAATGAGCTGACATTCTCCATAGCCTGACCGTTCAACCTGACCTCACGCTCTGTAGTTGCACCCCTGTCAAAGACCATAACCTTGCTCATCCCAGCATTTACCTTCAGATTCCGTTTTTCACACACTGTTCCAAACATATTTATCAGACCCTGCAACTCCCATTCACTATCGCTCATTAAAACTGTATCATCGGCAAACAGCAGCGGTGCACCAACATCCACTGCGCTTCCTTGTATTTCTTTCATGACTCCATCCACATATGTATTTAACAACCATGGGGACATCACACATCCTTGCTTTAACCCAACATTTAGATCGAAGAACTTGTTCTGTTCATTCTCCACACGCACCGTTGCCTTTGCCATCTACTCTGTTTATTCTCAGTACTTTCCACATAACTTCTCTATCAACTCCGTCATAGGACTGCTCCAAGTCCATAAAGGCAGTATACAGCTTTTGTCGTTACTCCAGATATTTCTCCACAACATATTTCAGGGCAAAAATCTGATCTACTCATCCTCTTTCCTTCCTAAACACGCCCTGCTCGTCACCTACACAATTCTCCATTATCGCTCTCACTCTCTCAATCACTACCCTAATGTATATCTTCCCTACTATGCTCAGCAGACATATCCCCCGGTAGTTACCACACATTCCTCTTTCCCCTTAACCCTTATACTGGGGGACTATTATGCCTATCTTCCAGTCATCAGGCACACTTCCCTTCTCCCATGTTAGTTTACACATTTTCGATACCCATTCGATCACTATCTTACCACCATAGCTCAGCACTTCCCCATACACTCCTTCTAATCCTGATGCTTTCCCCATCTTTACTCTTTCCATGGCTTCACACACTTCTGACCTCCTGATCCCCACTATTTATCTTTTTCTCCCTCCCATACCCCATCCAACTATGCTTTCTGGCGCTTTATTCCTTACGTTTAACAATTCGATCTCTCAACTCTCTCTTGCCCTTACTATTTCCCTTGCTACCCTCCCTAACTTTCTTTACCTCTTTCCAGAACAGTTTCTTACACTCCCTCCATTTTACACTTGATTCCTTCCAAATTCCTCATCTGCTCTTCTGTTACTTTCCCTCACTACTCTCTTCACCACTCTCTTTTTCTCCAAGTACCTCGCTCTTTGCTGTCTCTCCAAATCTTCGTTCCCTTTACTACCCAACCACTCTCTATACGTTTTTTTTCTTGTCTTCAACAACTATTTTTACCTCTTCAGTCCACCATAATGTACCCTTCACTCCCCTCGCTCTTATCCTTTCTCCATAAACCTCCTCACATGCTGCACACACGTTGCTTAAACACTTTGCTCACCTCTTCCGCTTCCTCAGTACCCTACAGGTCAAACCTACCCAGTCGTCTCTCTACTGCTCTCTTGCCACTCCACCTTCCTCTCGCCTCCCTCCAGCTCTCCTCACCCACTTCTTCTGTATCCTAATTTTAGCATACACAATACATTTTCAGATTTAGAGGAACTAGTGTTTCCAGAAAACTATGACGTAATTGGCATAACAGAATCTTGGCTCAATACAGAAGACAGAGACTTTCTAGCATAGTATTCACTTCCAGGTTATGTAATGTTTGAGAAAAGCCGAATTAATAGAAGTGGAGGTGGCGTTTTATTTTTTATCAAAGAATGTCTTAACCCGATCCTCTTGTCAAAACCGCAAATTGTGAACGTCGACACATCCTTTGTGCAAATAAATAATAATAAAGGTACCAAAATAATACCTGCATTAATATACAGACCTCCAGCTCAATCAGTGCAAATTGACAGAGACATTTACTAACAAATTGAAGATGTAAGTAACTCACAAGATACCGTAATTATTGGCGACTTAAATATACCTGTGACCAAGTGGGGCGATACTCTTACTTCACACTCCGGACATGACTTGTATGCGACTTTGCAAGAGAGTTCGCTCTATCAATTTGTTTGATCGCCGACCCGTGGTAATAACATTCTTGATCTTGTACTTGCAACAGAAGAAGAATTAATAGAAAATGTGAATGTTGGTGACGAATTCAGTAATAGTGACCATCGTACGATCACTTTCCATTTAAAATTCAATAGCAACGAACTCAATGCCAGCAAAGAGAAGGTCCCAAATTTCAAGGGAGCAAACTGCCGTAAACTTCGAGCAATACTCAAGGAAATCGACTGGAGTTCTGTGATTAACAACGATGATCTAAACCAATCATAGATAATTTTTACCACCACTAACTCGAATGCAGTACATGAGTGCATACCATTAAAAAACTGAAGATCAGTACATAACATTAGGCCCAAGTGGTGGATTAAAGACATTGTGGATTGTCTGCTTGCTAAAAAGAACGCTAATGATATTTTATATACATGTATATATACTGTATATATATATATATATATATATATATATATATATATATAATATATATACATATTTATATATATACATATATACTAATACATACTTATAAACACACACACACACACACACACACACCACACACACAAACACACACACACACACACACAGGTAGCCCCTTGTGTGACGTTAGCCGGACCACTGGGCAGTAATGGTGTGAGCACACTCTGTTATGTCACAATCATGTCCTTTCTCTCTCTCTCTCTCTCTCCTCACAGAACAGAGGAAAAAAGGATCGTCAAGTGCAGAGTGGGCAGCGAAATGTTAAGCCTACTATTTTTCATTCAAACAACAAAGGGACCAACATGTCAAGCAGGTTTGGTCTCGTTAGTGACAAAGAGACAAAACCAATTATGATTGGGGATTCTCAGGTCAAAGGACAAGAGTCTTACTTTGTTAAGTTTCGCCGAGATGTGAGAAAGGTGAAGAGCCTCGCAGGTGCAAGGACTTCCCAAATCACAAATGAAGTGGAAAAAGTCTGGTCCAACACTAAGGGAATGGCAATAATAGCCCAGGTCAGTGGTAATGACCTGTTTCTCAAAAGAAATAAAGTCGGTGCCACAGAGTCAATAATAGGAGAGGTCATGACTCTGGCTGATGAGCTCTGACTCAAGACAGACAGAGGCATGATACTTGGTATTTTGCCCAGGATGTATGAAGGGGGTTGTGCTACCAGCAAAGCAATAGGCTTAAATGGTAGGTTAGCTGACCTGTGTACCCAGAGAGGGGTGAGATTTGTGGACCCTTTTGAGGAGTTTTATGGGAAGCGCAACCTATACCTTTGTGATGGTGTGCACTTGAGTACTAGAGGTAAAATCAAAATTGGTGATTTTCTAAATCACCATCTTTACAGCTTACTGAGGGCAACCAAAAGTTTGGAAAGCATCCCCCAGCAGGAAAAGAGCAAACCCTCACCAGCAGTTGATCTCAAACTTAAAAAAAAGAGGTCCCACAAAAGAAGGAGTTCGTCCCTCTGAGAGCAAGAATATCTCTCAACAAATGGCAGAGTTCCCCAATAGATTGAGATGTGTCTCGCAACTCCCTCTAGACTCGACACCTCAGTTCCCAATTTCTGAACGACTAGATAGTGGTTCTTCTATCTCAGGTGAGGATTCCCAAAGCATAGGGTATTGCAACACCTCTGATAGTGTACAAAGAAATAGTGCGCAAGAAAATGCACTACCCCCAGAGACCCCTTTCTCTTCGGGAAACGGGGTTAGCTAGGGCTCCAAAGAAAAACCTGAATCCCCTTAAGGTAGTATTATTTAATGCCAGGTCAATTAGGAATAAATTCTCCGAACTTCGGGCATTGTTGTCTACAGAATGCTTCGATGTAGTGGCTATTATATCACTGAATCCTGGATTCACAGTGATACCAGAGATTATGTTGGGGAATTTGAAATACCTGGAAATAGAATGATCCAAAAAGACCGAACCATGCAGAAAAGGGGTGGAATTCTTTTGTACATCAGAGATTTTCTAAACTCAATTGACTGCAAGATCAGGTCAGAACATGAACTGCTTGGAGTAAACCTCAATCTAGGTAACTCTAGCTATAGGATTGTTCTGGTGTACAGGCCTCCAAATCAAAATGTTGAAAAGGATGAACTTCTGTACACAAGACTGAGTGCTGTTATCGAGGGTAAAACCAGTGTGATCTTAGGTGACTTCAATTGCCTATTAACTGGGAAGAAAGAACTGCCGATGCTGAGGGTAGGTGTCTTGTGGACTTTACTAACGATAACTTTTTTACCCAGTGGGTAAACGAGCCAACTAGAGGGAACAATATACTAGATCTTGTGTTCACCACTGAAGATGAAAGTGTGACCAGCTTATCTGTTGGGGAATCACTTGGAGGTAGTGACCACAATCTAGTTAGGTTCTCTCTTCGCACCTTTAAGGTCGTTGCACACTGACACGAAAGCCCCTCCAGGCGAGTTCCCGACTCAAAATTTCAGCCTGATATGGCGAATCGGCAACATAATCGTGGATATCTGGAATTAGCCGGGGGTGACTCTCACGGTCCAAGCGACGTATCAGGGTCAATACGAGATTTTGAGCTGTTCAAAAGTTTGTGGGAATCCCCCGGCAACTGTAAAAAATCGTCTGAGTCTGGTCTCCATCACGAACTCGCCGTATATCACAATCGTGTGGTCCATATCAAAGACGTATGGTCCGTATAAAAAGCCATATGGCCCGTATCAACGTCGTCTGGTGCGTAAGCCTGCCGTGTGGACCGTATCTCTTCCGTGCGGATAAATGGCAACGGTCAAGTTGGCAACCGCGCGTCTAGCCACAATCCGGTTGCACGTCTCACGGCGTCGATACGATTCTTCTGAGTTGTGTCGCAGTCTTTTGGGACGTATCTTTTTCGTGGACTAGTCGTGTACCCTTCACACGACTTTTCCTATCTTCTTCATAGCATTCGTTTCTCCACCGTATCGGCATCGCTAGAGTCTTATCAAGTCGTGCTGAAGAGATACGGTAGAGATACGACTCTAACGATGCCAGGCATTTTCGCAGCGTTCTCTAGTAAATTCGGCAAGACACAGGATTTGTATGTGTCGTGGGTGTTCGTGCCAGTCTTGAAGGGGCTGTCCTGTCAGTGTGCAACGACCTTTAGCAGCAGACCCACCAATCCTCAGAGTGCAAAATTAGATTTCCATTGTTCAAATTTTGAAGGCCTTCGGGGAAGCTTATCCCAGATCTGACTTGAGGGTGAGAATGTTAATGCGTTTTGGTGCTCATTCAAACAGAAGTTTATGGATCGACAAGCTGCATTCATTCCTACTAAGCTAACCAAATCAGGCTCAACCCGACCAAAATGGTTCACAAGTGACATAGCTTCAGCAATTAGAAATAGAAAGGTTGCATACAGAAAGGCCAAAAGAAGTCAAGACCAAAGAGATTTAGATTCCTTCAATAATATGTGTAGAAGAGCTTTGCTTCCTTTAGGAAGCAAAGCAGAATGAAGAACTAAGGGTTGCAGCCCTCTGCAAAGAGAGTCCTAAAAAGTTCTTCAGCTATTTGCACAGCAGGAAGCCATTCAAAAGTAGCATTGGACCTCTAAAGGATCCAACAGGCCAACTTCAAACTTATGACACTGTATAGCTAAATCCCTAAACGACAATTTTGCCTCAGTATTCACAAGGGAAAATACCAATGACATGCCAAGTCCAGGACTAGTGCATGAGGGTGAAGTTCTTAGCAGAATTAGAGGAGGTAGCAAAAAGAATAGATAAGTTAAATAGGTTCAAGACATCCGGCCCAGATAGCTTTCTTCCCCGAGTTGTACGAGAAGTGCGAGATAAAATCGCACCTTTCTTGGCAGATAATCTTCAATAAATCACTAGAAAATGGAGAGGTCCCTGAAGACTGGAAACTGGCATATGTGACCCCAATCTTTAAGAAAGGGGATCACGAGTGTCCCAAGAATTATCGGCCAATTAGCTTGACTTCTATCATAGTAAAACTCTTAGAAGGGATACTAGTAGACAAGATAGTTGACTACCTGGAAATCCACAATTTAATTACAGATTCCCAACATAGATTCAGGCGACAACAATTTGCTGGAATTTTTCCATGAAATGCTGAGTGAGTATGACAAAAGTAGAGCCATAGACATCCTTTCCTTAGATTTTCAAAACACTTTTGACAAAGTGCCTTATTGCAGGCTAATGTCAAAAGTGAGAGCGCTAGGTATCAATACAGAGGTCACAAATTGGATAGAAAGTTGGCTAACAGGTAGACAACAATGAGTGTTAATCAATGGTGTTTCTTCTGAGTGGACTGCAGTCACTTCTGGAGTTCTACAGGGATCTGTCCTTGGCCCACTTCTATCATATATGACAATGACATAGATATTGGTCTGTTGAGTGTGATCTCCAAGTTTGCAGATGCCATAAAACTTGGAATTAATGTGAAAGACCCCAATGGGGTTGAACAGCTCAGAATGGACCTCAACAGACTAGGTGAATGGTCGGAGACATGGCAGATGCCTCTAAACTTGGAAAAGTGCAAGGTGATGAATATCGGCCAAGCAAACCTCAAGTCAGGCTATTCACTATTTTGCATGCCACTGGAAGTGACTGACTTGGAAAAGGATTTGGGTGTTCTGATTAGCAGTGTCCTAACAATTTCCAAGCAGTGCATTGAAGTAGAAAAGAAAGCTCAGGAATTATTGGGCTATATTATTGGGCAATTTAAGTATAGAAATAAGTAAATAGTCCTCACACTTTACAACGCTCTGATACGGCCTCTCCTGGAGTATGCTGTTCAATTCTGGTCTTCAGCACTCAGGAAAGATATAGAGCGACTAGAAAGAGTATAAGCTAGAGCCACAAAGTTTATTCCATCGCTTAGAAGAATGAGCTATGAGGACAGGTTGAGAGCTCTTGATGTCTTTCCGTTGGAGACACGCAGACTACGATGTCAGCTCATTGAAGTATTTAAAATAATTAATGGGTTTGACAATGTGTATTACAGCAAAATGTTTAGCCTCAATATGAATACAACATGCAACCATGGCTGGAAATTAGAATTGAAAAGGTTCAGCACTAGTATTTGTGGAAACTTGTTCACATATAAGATTTGTTCTACCTGGAACAAACTTCCCTCCGAAGTTGTAAATAGTTCTTCAGAAGAGCAGTTCAAGAAGAGAGTAGATAGTATTTTGCACCCTCTGTAAAGAGTGTAGTGCACTAAACAGTCTCTCTCCTTCCACTTCTAGTATCTCCTCGGAATGGACTGCAAGGTCTCTGAGATACTAACTATTCCTTGTAACTCATTGTAACTCTCTCTCTCTCTCTCTCCTAACGTGTAATGCTACTAACGTGTAATGCTTGACCAGTCTGTGTGACCGTTCTATGGTGAATCTGGCTGGATTGCTCTTAGGTGAGAGAGCTTTACTGCCATGTTGGTTGCCAGGCCAACTAAAATACCCAGGTTTGTCTACTGGAATAAGTGTTGTATCCCTTGATCACTTGGTTCTAGTCTGGCCGCTTGAAGGTGGTTAGTAATACTTAGTAAGGATTCAGGCTATCGTTGTCACTCCCTTCGGAAAATCAGTGTCCTTAGGACACGAGTGCTGCTCAGTTGGGAGCTGCGGCACGTTGGGACTCTCTGACCTCGGGCAGTCCTTTGGTTTAGTGTGGCAGGCATAACGAAGTCAGAATCTAGAACAGAACAAACACCATTGACGAATAGGCGGATGCGGATGACGGATGACGCAGGAATTATTCACCACCAACCTCCTTTTTATAACCATTGTATTGGCCATTAGTTTTCCTTGAAGTTAGAAGCCTTTACAATATATTTGAACTGTTAGAACATTTAAAACCATGTCAACTTCTGGTGGTTCAAAACTCAAAGCAACTTGCGTCAAGTGCAAGAAGCTAAAGTAGTGTATCTACTTCAAAGAAGGTGCATATGCCAGCATCCACCATGATAGCTTTGTCTCTTTTGTGAGATGGAAGGCAAACTCATGAATGAGGTAGCTGGGATTAAGGAACAACTGAAACAAAGAGACACTTATAACACAATACTGAAGAACGAAGAAACAGAAATAGAAAAGTTGATAAAGGAAATAAGTAGCCTTAGAAGTGAGACTAAAGTAAGAGTGGCAGATGGTCCTTCAAAAACCAGTAGTACAAGTCATGCAGGTGGGACAATGCCAGTGAAGGAGGCAACAACTGAAGCAGAAACTACGGAAGAAGCTGTGAGTCCTGTTACAGCTAGTGCTAGTGATCCTCGCTATGCCATGGCGAAAGGTAAACAAATTAAAAGAAGAAAAAGGCCAGACAGGAATATGAGGTTAACACCTCAAATAGATTCAGTACTGTAGATAGTGCCTACAGTCAGTATGACATCCCTAACTCCTCACAGAAAAGAGGGACAAGGGATAGTCAAGTGTAGAGTGGGCAGCAAAATGCTATGTCTACTAGGGGAGGTGTGGTGGAGTGGTCTTGCCACTGGATTGGTAATCCAATGGACCTGGGTTCGAATCCAGATACATCAATAGGAAGATATTATTGGGATGGAATTTGTGCTCTACCTAGTATCAGTGTATTACCCTCTCTCTCTCTCTCTCTCTCGTCTTTTAGGGAGTAGAGTCCCTACAAATCCGAACTACATCTACTCCGACAAATCCAATAGGCTTAATAATTATAAGACTTCTTCCCTCTACACACACACACACACACACACACTCTTAATATTTAGGACCCTTTTTCTACTTCATGTGTGGGAAGAGAAACTTTGAATGCCTATATAAATTAATTTTAATTCGCCTGAAATTCCCTCACTTAAGATCCACACCAGACATGTCAAAACTATTTTTCAGAATCTCTCAGTAGATAAGGCTCCTGGTCCAGATGAAATTCCTCCAATAGTACTTAAGAATTGCTCCTTGGTGCTCGCTCCTGTATTGGCAAAAATGTTCCGTCTATGTACTCATACCTCATGCTTCCCAGTACCCTGGAAAGAAGCAAACATCCATCCAGTTCCTAAAAAAGGTGCCTCTTCAGATCCATCAAACTACAGACCAATAGCTATAACTTTCACTCTTGGTAAAGTCTTTGAAATTATATTAAATAATCACATAATTAAGCATCTTGAGAATAATAAATTGATCAGTGATAGGCAATATGGTTTTAGACGATGTCGATCAACTGCAGACATTCTTTGCCTTCTTACGCATCAAATCAACCAAGCTACAGACCAACATGGTGAAACACATACAATAGCACTGGATATATCAAAGGCATTTGATAGAGTCTGGCATCAATCCTTATTGTCGAAGATGTCACACTACGGCCTTGCATCATTAGTTCCACTAATTTCTTCTTATCTTCATAACAGAAAAATACGTGTAATGGTAGATGGCCTTTATTCTCAATTTCACTCAATAAATGCTGGTGTTCCCCAGGGATCAGTTTTGGCCCCAACTCTGTTCCTCATTCATATCAATGATCTCATATCTACCACTCATAATCCAATACATTCCTACGCAGATGACTCAACACTCCACAGTTCCTTCACATTTACCAATTCTTTCACCCAACCCGATCTTATAAATTCAAAAATAAACACTGCAATTTCTCTGAACCAGGACCTTTCTAGAATTGAGGAATGGGGACAAAAGAATCTAGTTTCCTTTAATGCACAGAAAACCAAGTACATTCAATTTTCTAACCGACAGAATCTCACTGACTCCCATATATTTTTTAATGATGTAAATATTCCCACTTCCCCTAGTATTGACATTCTCGGTGTAACATTAACTACTAACTTGAGCTGGACACATTATGTTAGAAGCATTGCTAAGAATGCCTCTAAAAAACTGGGACTCCTGTACAGAGTTCGAGAATTCTTCACTGACGAGCAGTTGGCCGTAATATATAAAAGTCATGTGCGTTCTCAGATGGATTACTGTTCACCTCTGTGCAGTGGAAGTGGAGTGCTTGCATTGAAGCAGTTGGACAAAATTCAAAATAAAGCTATTAGATTAATCAATAACCCTGCAATCACACAGGACCTTCCTACATTATCCATATGAAGAAACATTGCATCCCTTGCATTATTCTACAGATATTTTCACAGCAATTGTTCCGAGGAACTTGCTTCAATTGTGCCGCCTCTCCACATCTTTCCCCGTAGGACTAGGGCAGCTGAGAGCGCCCATGAATTAACACTTTCTCCTCCACAATGCAGAACTTCTGCTTATCAAAATTCATTTATCCCTAGAACTACTACTCTTTGGAATTCACTTCCCTCGAATTGCTTTCGACAAACTTACAATCTACAAATGTTTAAATCCAGTTGTTACAAACATTTTATGAATGGAGGATGCCTTTAGGCACATGGACCTTTTTGTTTTATCTGTGTTTTTCCTTCCTCCGTTCATTGTCTCTTAAAAAAAAAAAAAAAAAAAAAATAATTTAACGCTTATAGGTTTTGAGAGACTTGATTTGGAGGAGTTCCAAGCGGTGGGGACCGGTAAATGGAGTGTGTCTGCAGTGCCCCGAGAAGCGCACTCCAAACTTGTGATGCTTTACAAGTCCCTGTAGCAATTCTTTTGGAGCATCTGGGTGAATTGTTCTTAGGTGAGAAAGATTCACTGCCACATTGGTTGCCAGGCCAACTAAAATACCCGGGTGTGTCTTCTAGAATATGTGTGATATCTAAAGACCGGATTTTGCCATACATGTCATAAGTGCCTTTTTGTGCCTATTCTGGTGATTTCATCACTATAATGCCTTGTTTACCGATTTAGTGCCTCTTATGCCTTTTTTGTGATTTTCAAAGTTTTGTTTTGCCTTTTTTGGTGATGTCATCATTATAATGCCCTTTTTACCTTTTTTGTGTTTATCAGTGTAAACTATTGGTGCTTGTTACTGCCGCCAGATGGCAACCTGGCCCACAATTTGGCCTGGCCTGACAATTTGAAGAAAATGCTTGTAATTTTGTGCAATCAGGGAAATATTTAGAAAGTGTATCTATGACAATGTTACTTTGGTAATTTTACCCTATTATAGCTTGATTTTAGCATTTTCACCATATTTTAATACAGAAAATATATGTCTTCTTAATGCCTTTTTCATCAATAAATACCTTTTTTTAGCCTTTTTTGTATTTTATAAATGCCTTTTTGCCTGCCTAGTTTAGTGTTTTTTAGTGCCATAAATTCCGGTCTTTAGTGATATCCCTTGCTCACTTGATTCTAGAGCCTGGCAGTTTTAAGGTGGTTACTAGTACTTAGTAAAGATTCAGGCTACTGCTGCCTCTCCTTTCGGGAGATCAGTGTCTTTAGGAAACAAGTGCTGCTCAATTTTGAGCTGCAGACTCTCTGGGACGTTGGAACCTCTGACCTCGGGGAGACCTTTGGTTTAGTGTGACAGACATAATAAAGTCAGAATTTAGAACAGACTGAATACCATTGATGAATAAGCGGAGGCGGGTATTATTCAGCACCTCCCTTTTACATTGCATCGCTCTCTCTCTCGCTCTCTCTCTCTCGTGTTTGGAATGTCGTAGTATTATCGCCTACGGTTAGATATGCGTCGTCAAACTTGAAACTGGAAATTTTTTATTTGTTTACTAGCGCCCTTGAAGGACAACCTTCAGTACAATGCGTTATTGTTCCTTGATTTTCTGAGTAACGTTTGGCTAATTAACCCGCACAGCCCCAGAGACGCGCCTGGCGCGTCACCCTAATTGCGCCGACCGTAACCTCAGGTGTAGCCATTCAAGAGGGCTCAGATTTGTATGGGAACTGTGTACATATCCCACGCAACCGTGCCGATGGTTGAAAACTCTCAAAGTCCACGTGCGTGCGCGTGAGCGCGCAATAACCTGGTTTTTTGGGGTAATTGCCTTCAATTTTGTACTCTTGTAAAATACGTTTTCGGGGGCTCTGTAGGACCATTCTTTAAGCTTTTTGAGCGGTTTTTCGTGGTTTTTCCTTCATTCCTAACCCATTCGCTATTGTTTCTGGAATAAAACCATTTTTTGAAAACCGGCCGGGTTCTGGTGAACAAACATTACAAAACTAGCCGGGGCTGGACGGGTTAAATATATAATATACATTAGTCAGTGAGTTAAAATGACTTGTGTGTCTGTTCAATGCAATCACAACAGACATAATATTAATCTGCACAACATTAGACATTGTTGTTTAACTTAACCAAAACTTTCCATAATGAAGTTATTAAAGGATTAGAGTCTTTTTCGTGACTACCCTCTCAGCCCAAGTCTGGCCTGACGTGGCCACTTATGTTGCTCCACTACTACACATGCACGCGATACAACACATCCATCCTTGCCGACTTACACCAAACACTACCTCACACGTAGTACATGTAACTAGCAATGTGTATATCATATAAATATCTATTAATGTGTGTATACATTATGTGATCGTCGATGTGTGTCTGTCTGGATGTTTCTTGTTTGTTTCTCTATTTGTGCATCAGAAGAATTATTTTAAAAACTATGTATGTATGTATGTACAGTATATTTATACAGAGGCACATACCCCCTAGCTGTGGGTGGCCGACCCGAGACAGAGCCCAAACATAACAAATATTTAAAGTTTCAACTTTTAAGGTCTGGAACCATATTTGCGTTCCCTTACTCCTTTCTCTGTCTCATCTAGTAGGTGAATTTTACAAGAGGAGGTGGATCCCTAGCCACCCGCCCCCAAAAACTAAAGGTCAGATATTTAGGGAGCTTTGACTTTATTTTAATTTGTCACTCAAATACATGAGCTTCCATCAACTTTTGGTCAACATCTAATGACTCATTCCCCGACCACCATATGTACACGCTCCTTCAAAATTGCTCATACAATGTTTTTGGTTGATTTTCACGATATTCTCTGTGTTATGTAAAGCTTGGGTCACACATACACGTTCTAACGTCCCGTCCGGCCCCGACCTCTTAATTCGCCGTGCCTAGGCGGTGTCTTTTTTGTGCATGCATAAAATGGTCCGTGTGGGTCGGGGCAACTGCCAGAAAACGTGCTATGCCGGGACACCCACGGGACATACACGGACACACACAGAAGTTATGTTCTTGGGCGGGGACGGACGGGACGTTAGAACGTGTATGTGTGACCCGAGCTTAAGTAACACCCCGTTCTTAACATTCATCATCAATTATAAACCCCAATGTGCTTGAATAAACTAATGAAAGCGTATGGTCCTCCCGGCATTCTAACTCTGGACACCACACCCAGAACATAAGCATTTACACCATTACACCACCAACACAGATATATGAGGTACAGAAGGATTTGACAC
Source organism: Paralithodes platypus (assembly GCA_032716605.1). Classification (NCBI taxonomy): domain Eukaryota; kingdom Metazoa; phylum Arthropoda; class Malacostraca; order Decapoda; family Lithodidae; genus Paralithodes; species Paralithodes platypus. Next base: position 23,042,199 of record CM064554.1, read on the forward strand.
ATACATTGATGATAATTTGAAGATCCCAACTGATGAATTAGGGACATTAACCTAACAGTTACAACGTTCCTTATGGAAGATGGCACGTACAAAAAGAATAAATACATATAGAAATACTAAAGAAACCCCAGAGTCGGTGAAATGGAAACAATATGAGATTAGGTGTTATGTCTTATTACTACCACCTCATGTCCTCCCCTTAAATGTGTCTTATTCCCTCTCCCTCTCCCCCTCCCTTTCTCCCTCCACTTCCCCCTTCCTCCCTTTTTCTATTTGTTCCCTCCACTTTCCCACTGTACTTCCTCCCTCCCACCTCAAATACATCCAGTCACCCTCTTGTACACTCTCCCTACCTCCCTCTTCCCTCATATATGCGTGGAAGACAGCTGGGACTGTCAATCTACCACAAGAAGGCAAAGGAAGGACACATATGCCGTTCATCCTCGTACACATCTGCCACTTCTGCTGTCACAATAATACGTTTTTTTAAATGGATATTTGCTATATATATACACCTATTTTCTTGTCTTTAACACTCAAAGAGCGGGTGGTGGAGTATATTCACTGTGCCGCCCAGCGTTTTTTTTAACCATAAATGGGGTTGTTTCCGTGCTCTTTTTCATGCATAAACAAGAGCCAGAGCGTAATACAAGTATGTATACCTGAAAGGACGTAAATTGAGCTTTCCAATGACACCCGAACCATCCTTCTACGATCACTGGTTGTCTTGCAACGATCGTGCAACTGAAGGGCAAAATCGCTAAAATACGGTCATTTTGTTACATAATTACGTGTGTAGCGAGTGAGAGAGGGTGGAGTAGCGTGGAGTACATGTCAGTGGGCCCACGACGGTCGTGGAGAGAAGTCATGAGGCAACCTATGCTCCTCCCTCTGCTCGGCTCTCTCTCAGAGCCAATATTGCGCCAAAATTGCACACAGACTTAAGTCGGGCCCCGCCAAATAGTCCTTTCTTCTCCATACGGACTTAAGTCGGGCCCCGCTAAAGAAGGGTTAATGTTCACATTTTCATTATACAAGTAAAATATGCGCATATAGAGAAGTAATACTGCTTTATATGGAAATTCTTAGGATTTTTTTTCAAATTGACCTTAAAAGGTCTTGCACTGGCGGACCTTTCAAAAACATGATTGACACTATCCTCAGATTAATCCAAATTATTATTATAGTGGATTGTTATGGTTCTCACTTCACCCAGATTTATGGTTTTATTGATTTATCAGGCGCTGATCTATAATTGAAAAGTCGTAAAATAGCAGTTCATGCCGAATGATCATAATTCAAAACATACACATGAGATTAATGTATTAAGAAATCTTAGTATTTCATATATTTTGAACACCAAATATATAATTGATATGGTTTATGTAAGTATCATCCTCTATTTACATGTCATACCCACTTAACGCCAGTCACTGTTCCCCGTTAACTATGAGATGTCTTTCCTAAGCTGAAGTATATCGTCGATATGTTAGTCAGAACACAGTAATGGTATCATCATTTGAAAAAAGTTAATCATTCTGCCTTATACGTTCTTTGTTCGCTTTCTCTGTTATACTTCCCTAGAGCTTTCGATGCGTACAGTATATATCTTGAATAGGGTTGGAAGACAGCATGTGCAATTATACAAGCATTTAGTAACTTTAATTTCTTAACAACACACTTATACAAACTTACAAGCGAAGACGCACACACCCTCGTATACATATGATATTTTTTTTTCAGTTTTAAATGCTTTATACTATACACACATTTGTGCACGCACATGCAGACAAGCACGCATTCAATTACACACATAGCAAAAATATCGTCGGGGCACACATTACCCCCCTCGTTCCCTTCTTACACACATACGAGTATAAAGGCACATATATCATTAAACCCACTTTGTTTACATTTATTGTGAGATTTGTCGAGAAACGATGACTATCCATATGTGAAGCAAGTTAGTCAGGGGTTGAGAACGAGATACTTATCCAGATGACTTTTGAATGATTGGGCAGAGAAGCAATCAATCATTACAAGGCAGTCCATTTGATAGGCTTACTACTCAGGAAGAAAACAAAAATAGCCTCATGTGCATAAATGGGTTTTCTGAGGATCTTATATCCATTTCCTCTAGTGTAATATGATTGGATCAATTGTGAAGTACTTGTCGACATGTAAATTGTCAAGACCAATAAATATTTTAAAGACTTGAATTTGGTCTCCTCTTAACATTCGTTTTGTTAGACTTGAACGATTGAACTCCTCTCTCTCTCTCTCTCTCTATACATATATATATATACATATATGTATATATATATATATATATACTGTATATATATATATATATATATATATATATATATATATATATATATATATATATATATATATATATATATATACTGTATTTCATGCTGGTTTTGAGTTGATTGTTACTCATTGAATAGTTTGCATAATCATTGTTGTGGCTTATATAGAGTACTTTATCAGTGTTGAAATTTGTTTGCTACATGTTATCCCAGTTTGATAATTTATCTAAACCATTTATAAATTGTTGAACATGCGATGAAGGAACTACTGTGTTTGCAATTATTGCATCATCTGCTAATTTTGAAATCGTACATAAGACACCATCATCAATATCGTTAATATTTGTATACATAAATATAGAGGTTCAAGTACTGTTTTCTGAAGAATGCCACTTGTGGCATTTGTCCAATTTGAGGCTACAGTTCTACTCATTGCATACCACTAGTTAGCCAGTTATCATTGCATACCACTAGTTAGCCAGTTATCATCGCATACCTCTAGTTAGCCAGTTATCATTGCATACCACTAGTTAGCCAGTTATCATTGCATACCTCTAGTTAGCCAGTTATCATTGCATACCACTAGTTAGCCAGTTATCATCGCATACCTCTAGTTAGCCAGTTATCATTGCATACCACTAGTTAACCAGTTATCATCGCATACCTCTAATTAGCCAGTTATCATTGCATACCACTAGTTAGCCAGTTATCATTGCATACCTCTAGTTAGCCAGTTATCATTGCATACCACTAGTTAGCCAGTTATCATCGCATACCTCTAGTTAGCCAGTTATCATTGCATACCACTAGTTAGCCAGTTATCATTGCATACCTCTAGTTAGCCAGTTATCATTGCATACCTCTAGTTAGCCAGTTATCATTGCATACCACTAGTTAGCCAGTTATCATCGCATACCTCTAGTTAGCCAGTTATCATTGCATACCTCTAGTTAGCCAGTTATCATCGCATACCTCTAGTTAGCCAGTTATCATTGCATACCACTAGTTAGCCAGTTATCATTGCATACCTCTAGTTAGCCAGTTATCATTGCATACCTTTAGTTAGCCAGTTATCTTTGCATACCACTAGTTAGCCAGTTATCATCGCATACCTTTAGTTAGCCAGTTATCATTGCATACCACTAGATAGCCAGTTATCATCGCATACCTCTAGTTAGCCAGTTATCATCGCATACCTCTAGTTAGCCAGTTATCATCGCATACCACTAGTTAGCCAGTTATCATCGCATACCTCTAGTTAGCCAGTTATCATCGCATACCACTAGTTAGCCAGTTATCATCGCATACATCTAGTTAGCCAGTTATCATCGCATACCACTAGTTAGCCAGTTATCATCGCATACCTCTAGTTAGCCAGTTATCATCGCATACCACTAGTTAGCCAGTTATCATCGCATACCTCTAGTTAGCCAGTTATCATTCCAATGTAGTATGTACCCTTGTATGTCATTTAATCTAAAGACGTCTGTGAGGGTCTTTGTCAAAGTTTTTCTGGATGGCAAGACATGGAAACAGTCATGAACATTTGTCGCACACACACACATACATTACGAGGAGGCTGTAGGCACTCGCCGAACAGAGTGGTACTCCCGGGGTGTGCTACAGTTGGCTGATAAGGACAGCTGAAACTCTTGTTTCACCACCTGGCCTCCCTAGCTGATCCTTTCTGTGCCTCATCAATATTAAAGGCAACCTCAGTCTGCCCTCTAAAGCACCTTTTCTTCTTATTAATACAATATACTACAAGCGGGGACTACTGAGTCCCCGGGGGTGGGTGGGGGTGGGGGATTAAATATACCCCCATCGGACTGACCCCAGGTTTGGACTCCTCTAAGTGCCCTGGACCTCTTCCTGCTAACTTTTGCGGCCTTTCCTCTAACTTCCTCTCTTAACCAAACCTGACTTCTTCTTTTTTGTCTCACCGAAACCCAGTTGTGTACGTCAACAGACAGCATACCCTTCTTTGTATTTTCCTACTACTGTATATCTAACCTCAATTCAAAGCCAAACAATGGATGTTGTTTAGGCCTATACGTACGCAACAATCTTACTTGCTTTCATTATCTCAACTTTGACTCTTCTGAATTCTCAACTCTCTGGCATATATTATAATCCCGGGAGGACCATATGCTTCCATTTGTTTATTCAAGTTCATTGGGGTTTGTAATTGATGGTTAATGTTTAGAACGGGGTATTACTTTCTATAGGTTCAGGAACTAATGTCTAGCGAGGCTGATCCTTGGTGATATTGGCCCCATTCATTGTTCTTTCCACTCACTAAAACATTCCGTTTTCCATAAAGCAGTTGGGTCGAGTGCATGATTAGATTGATATCCAAAATTCGAAAATGGATATTAATCGTGATCGTGTATGTTTCTTGTTTTTCTATGTGGATGAGGGAGACAAAAGGCAGAGCTGCCTGTGACAAATGCCTCCCCCATAGTTGAAATAAGGTAGGGACGAAAAAAACAGACCAAGTAAACCCAAGTGGAGACGAACAAACTACCGAACCAGACTCAGCTGGTAGAGACGAATACTTTTTTTTTTTTTTTTTGGTGACAGAAAGAAGTGTGGTGTGTTTGTTTAGTATAGTGAAGTAGATAGCGAGAGGATGTGTTTGTGAGAGCCAGCTGGAGGTGAGGCACAAACAGAAACAGTAAGGGAAGCCAGACAAATGAAATAGGAGTTCCAGCAACTCCTTATCATATGCCTGTAGGCCTCCCGTGGGTATTGCCTTGTTCGACTGGTGCCTTCAATCTCCCCATCTGTTAACTGTCTTCTGTTATAGAGATCGCCTCCCGGAAACACCCCTTTCAGATACCAGGGGGATTGTTATCACCAGAGACACCCTATTACATTATAGGGGACGAGTGGAGGAGGGGATGTACCCGAACTCCTTATGGGAGCCCAGGGACCCTGGCTCATACATCAGGGGGGAGAGGTTCTAGGTTTTGCCATTCAGGGCTGGGGACTGGTTACTGTTGGAGGAGGACGTCCCCCACACTGTGAAGGTGACTCTGAAATCTTCATCTTATATAATTTCAATGTTCATCACCACCAATGTCTCTCCTATCAATGTTGAAGATCGGCCCAACATCCTTGACTTATGTATACCTTCTGCTTGCACTGAATCTTTTCCGTCCGTTTGGCTCCTTCCAGCATAACCTTTTCTCTGCTATATCTCCTGTTTCTCCAGTACGGCATACAAACCAATATATTTTTCTCAAACTTACTCACAAAAATCTTGGTTTACTCGCTCTTGTTCTACTGCTGTTTGCAATAAGGAGGAAGCATTCAAACGGAACCATCGCCTTCAAACTCAAGAATTCGTACTTATTTATGTTTCTGCCCAGAAGTAAGCCAAACATGTTTTTCAACTCACCAAAAACTCTTTCATCAATAATACATTTTCTGAACTTTCCAACTCTAGTTCTTTCAAAGCCTTTTGTCATTTAGCCAAAAACCTCTCCAACAATTTTACTTCCTCATCTTTCCTTCTTCTTTTCCACTCAGACGGCATCACCGCCACATCTTCCTCTGACAAAGCTGAACTCTTCGCCCAAATTCTCACTAAAAGCTCCACCTTGGATGATTCCAAGGCTGTGCCTTCCTCTCACCACCCTCTCTCTTACCTACGGCTAATATCATAATCTCTTCTAAGGATGTACTTTCTGTCCTCTCTGGGCTTAAAACTATAAAGGCGTATGGAAAGCATGGTGTTCCTGGTGTTGTACTAAAAAACGGTTCTTCCGTGCTGACTCCCTGCTTAGGCAAGCTCTTTCATATCTGTCTTTCCCCTAACATCTTTCCTTCTTGCTGGAAGTTTGTTCTCATTCAACCTGTCCCAAAAAAGGAAGACTGCTTTCAACCCTCCAACCATCGTCCAATGGCTCTCATTTCTTGAAACTCTAAAGGTTTTGAAGCTACTTGTAATTGAACATTTCTTGAGCATTATCTTCCCATAATCTACTTTCAAATCGCCAGTATGGTTCCTTAACTCAAGAAAGGCGTCATTTAACTTTTTTAAGTCTCTCACGTGCTGAAATTGCCACTCCTTTTTTAACTCGACTTATGTTGCTCGCCGCTAATTAAGGGTTAAAGTGCCGCGCATGCGAATTAATTACCTTCGATTCTGACAAAATTTGATATACCGGTATATACTATATATAGCATTAATTATTATTGCTCCATTTGCATATATTGTTCTTGTATAATGAACATGTGAACATTGAAGACCAGAAAAGAGGTGTAAGCAGCAAATATCCAATCAAAAACTTTATATTTGTGACGGGGAGGGTTGAGGCATGTGACAGAGCGCGCGACATACACCCTCCCTCTCCAAGATCTCGCGAGACTCTATACCTGATTTTTTTCCAGCTGATGATACAGAATCGTAGATGTGGCAACTGCGCGGTAATATCTTGTGATTGGTTGGAGTGAATGTGTTTGATTTCGTAGGTTGTTTGTGATAAACATTAAAATAACTGTTTCATTGTAATTATCTGACTCATCATATCTACAAAGTATAATATAGTGTCTTTTACTCTGAATCTTTTAAATGCCGTTTAGCATTGATATTCTGCTATACAAACAGGTATTAACCAAAAATGCATCTGTACCCAAGTCAATTGATGCCCAAACAAACACTGACATTTCAGTAAACTCATTATATTTGAAAATTAAATTACATTTGACTGTTTAAGCGCATATAAACGTTAGTATAACTCTTAAGTACATATAATATAAGGCAAGTACTACATTTAAAGTAGCCTATATGTTCAGGGAATTTAGTAAATTTGGTGGTGGGGGAGGGTGGGGGGAAGAGGTTGGAACAGCGGTTTCTGAGTCGGGAAGTTTAAATCTATTGACCAGTCTCTGGTATCAAGCTTTTCCTTCAAGAGTATATACATACATATAAATATTTTCATGGGCATACACACTTTTATGAAGCCAATAATATTTCTTGTATTTTACTTGTACGAAAATTGGGTAGTCTACAGTTGTGAAGATATTCTCCTGTTGCCTACCCTAAACTCTGCCTCACCAAGCCTATAAACCTCTTGCGAGTTTCAGGCTAACATCAATAGTAAACAAAAGTACAGTATAATAATAAAATGTATGGTTTGATGGGTATGTTTAATTTAATTTACAACCACATTTTTGCTGTTAATTCTGCTAAATATCGATGTGTACAGCTCCAACTTTCTTATGCCTTGAACATCACAAATAGTAAATTCCCATTCACCCATCCGATGAAAGCAGCAGAAAGGAAGAGGAAAATCTCAATGGATAAGTGTTGTAGAAAAGATAGAAGAGAAAAGATTAACCAGAGAAAGATATAGGCCTCATAAAAAAGATTAAGCAGAGTAAGTAGATACAATTTTTTTTTAGCAGAGAAAGATGGTTCCATGTCAGTTTAACCAGTGCAATCTCAACCAGTGACATCCTAACAAGTGTCAAGTCAACCAGTTACCAATCCAACCAGTAACCATCTCCACCAAGACCATCCCAACCAGTGCTAACTTAAGCAATTGATGATAGCCTGAAACTCGCAAGTGGTTTATAGGCTTGGTGAGGTAGAATTTAGGGTAAGCAACAGGAGAACATCTTCGCAACTGTAGGCTACCCAATTTTTGTACAAGTAAAATACAAGAAATATTATTGGCTTCATAAAAATGTGTATGCCCATGAAAATAATTATATGAATATACTCCTGAAGGAAAAGCTTGATAACAGAGTCTGGTCAATAGATTTAAACTTCCCGCCTCAGGAACCGTTGTTCCAACCTCTCCCACCCCCTCCACCACCACCAAATTTACTAAATTCCCTGAACATATAGGCTACTGTAAATGTAGTACTTGCCCTATATTATATGTACTTAGGAGTTATACTATCTTTTATATGCGCTTAACACCTAAAAATCGGGGACATTTGTAACATCAACTACATGCCAAGCGGGTATATTTACGGAAAACGAACTTCATTCCATGCTCTTTTTCATGCATAAACAAGGGCCAGAGCGTAATAAAATTATGTATCCGTGAAAGGGCGATAATAGAGTTTTATAATGACACCTGAATCATCCTTGTACGACCACGGATTATCCTGTTACGATCGCGCAACGAGAGGTGAAAAACCCTAAAATAAGGTAATTTCCCCAGTTTTTTCCTGGTCTCGCGAGGCCGGAGGTGTGTAGGACCGCGGCGGACCAACCAGTTGCGGCCCTAACGGTGGTGCCGAATGGTCAGAGCCCGCCTATCATCCTCCCAACGCGTGGACTCTCTCTCAGAGCCGATAATGTGCTCAAAATGCCGCCCGTCCTATGACGGGTACCGCCAGATTGTCCATTGTTCTCTAGCCCGTCATATGACGGGCACCGATGGACAGGGATTAAACAGTCATATGTCATTTGATTTTGAAATAGAATGAGTTTACTGAAATGTCAGTGTTCGTTTGGGCATAAGTTGACTTGGGTACAAATGCATTTTTGATTAATACCTGTTTGTATTGCAGAATATCAATGCTAAACGGCATTTACAAGATTTAGAATAGAAAACACCATTATACTTTATAGATATGATGAGTCAAATAATTACAATGAAACGGCTATTTTAATGTTATCACAAACAACCTACGAAATCAAACACATTCACTCCAACCAATCACGAGACATTACCGCACAGTTGCCACATCTACGATTTGATCATCAGCTGGAAAAAAATCAGGTATAGACACATACAGCTGTTAGAGGGTGGGAGGATGTGGAGTGTCCCTATTGAGGGAAAGTGATAACTTAACATATTACTGGCGGGGGAAATAAAATAGGGGGAAATATAGACGGAAAAATTCGGATAATTGCAGAGGAGTGAAGTGGAGGGAGATAGGGGAGGGAGGGGTGTTTGAAACACATGTTAGGGAAAGGCAGGAGCTGGTGGTAAGCAGACTTGCCACCTAATCACACGTTGCTTCCATTTCACTGGTACTAGGAAGTTATTTTATTTGTTTTTATTATTTTTGTTTTTGGTCCTCCAACAGGGCTATCGCATTCGCCTAGCAGAAACTTCCTGAAGGCCTATTGCACTTGCCAGGTTAAAGGCTAGTATACTGGTGATCTTCTTTCTTATAATACTAGCTCATAGTCATACTCATTTCTGGACTTCGGTGAGACCTTCTCTACTGTGCTAGACATATCGAAAGCCTTTGATAGAGTCTGGCACAAATCTCTAATTTCTAAGTTACTCTCCTTCGGTGTCTATCCCTTCATGTGTGCCTTTATCTCTGCTTTCCTGTCTGGCCATTCCATAACTGCGGTTGTGGATGGCCATCACTCACTTCCTCAACCTATCAACTCTGGTGTTCCTCAGGGCTCTGTTCTGTCTCCAGTTCTTTTTCTGATATTCATTAACCCTTAAAAAGCGGCTCACCACATAAGTCGAGTTAAATAAAGCTGGACTATGTGGCGGCGCTCGACATAACTCGAGTGGCAATTTCAGCACGTAATGTTGCTGAGAGAGAGAGACAAGTGGTGGCAGGAGAGTAGCGAGTGTATGACTGCTCCAGACCACCGCGGCGAACCTACTGACACGAATCTCACCTCCCTCCTACCTCTCTCACTCGCTATATACGGAATTGTATCGGGAAAGTGGCTAATTACCTGCTTTTTGCACTCGCGTTGCACAGTTATTGCAAGAAAACTAGCCATCATAAAAGGATCATTATGGTGTCATTCGAAAGCTCTGTTTATGCCCTTTCAGGGATAGATACTTGTTTTACGTTCTGGGTCTTATTTAGGCATGAAAATGATCACGTAAACAGCCCTATTTTGGCTAAAAACACCCCGCTGGGCGGTACATATAAATAAACCGCATAGGCCGCTCGTAAAGGGTTAATGATCTTCTCAACTGTACCTCCAATCTTATCCATTCATAAGCTGATGATTCTACCTTACACTATTCACCTAGTTTTCCACAATAACCCTGAATGCAATCACTCCAAAACTCACGTGATGAGTCCATACCACACCTATCTTCTGATCGATCAAATTTGTCTGATTGAGGCAGAGAAAATCTTGGTACTTTCAATGCTTTCAAAACCCAATTTCTCCATTTATCGACCCGTCAAGAAATTTCACACATCTATCCCTCCTACTTCAACAATACATAAATCAACCCTTCATCTTCTCCCAGTATTCTTGGTGTTTCTTTTTCTTCTGGCCTTTATTGGAAACACCATACAGTATTATAATTTTTGATTCAGCAGCTTCCCAGAAGTTAGGTGTACTCAACCATCTCCATGGGTTTTTCACCATCGCACAGCTTCTTGCTCTGTATAAGGGCACAGTGCGCCCATGTATTGAGTATTGTTCTCATGTGTGGGGAAGTTCCACCTATACCGCACTTCTCGAAAGGGTAGAGTCAAAAGCATTTTGCCTCATCAATTGACTTCCTCTTACTATAGTCGGTGTCATTTCAACTGGCGGTAAATTGAATCCCTTATTACCTAATTTCTCGATACTTAATGGAAAAATAAGAAACTACTACCGGTATGTGTCTGCATCATATTTAGACCAAGTTTATATAATTATCACCATATTGCACTACAAAATCTTCAAACAATCTGAGAAATCTTGTGGGAACTTTGCTATTTACCATCAGTTGAAATTAAACAGACTATAGTTCCCTATAATGTCTTTCTACATTCCGGAATGTTGCAAATTGTTCACTCTCCTATCACTATTACAGCAATCAGTGTTCTTCAGAGCTCTCTCAATGCATATCCCCTCCCTTACGATGGGTGGGAGGCAACCACCTTTCAACACAATCCCACTCCTGAACTGTCCAGCTCTCCAACCCAAGAATTACCAAATGTTCTCAATCTTTCTTCTACTCAACAAGTGAACTCTGGAACACTCTCCCTCAATCAATCGTTCCTACATCCTATGACTTAGACTGCTTTAAACTTTGTGTGTCCAGGCATTTTGACAACAATGTCCCTTGAATTTGGCTCTCTGTCACTCTTTTGGCGTTGGGGGAGCCGCTTGATACAGGTAGCCTACCTTCTGTGTCCTTTATACACATAGGAATAACACTTTTTTGTTTTATAAAAAAAAAACATATTTTTTACATTCCTGCCCACGTCAAAGTTAGGTTATTTATAATTGTCTTGCATTTTGTTTCACAGTTACTCTTCTTTATATATATATATATGTATATATATATATATATATATATATATATATATATATATATATATATATATATATGTATATATATATATATATATATATATATATATATATATATATTATACAGTATACATATATAAATTGATATATATATATATATATATATATATATATATATACAGGGTGTCCTGGGCGGAAAGGGCATAACTTGGGAAATGATACAATAAAGTATTCTAAGCATAAAATATTCAATAACAAAAAGTCCAAATTTCAACCGTTAAACAGATATTGAAGGTGTTATGTAGTGTCCTCCCCCGCATAACTGTACTGTAATGGACTCTTCCATGTCATATAGTTTCCAACTACTCCAAAGTGAACTAATATGTCTATAATCATTTTGCAACTTACAGAATTATAGTATCTTTAAAATAACATGGTCAAATAATTGCAGAAAGATGGAGGTGTGGTAGGCACTAGGACAGCTAGGCCAGCCTTATGTGGAAATACTGAAGAAAATGCCATTTTCAAAATGCAATATCTCTATACCGGTCGAGATTTGGACTTTTTGTTATAGAACATTTTAGGCTTAGAATATTTTGTTCTATCATTTCCCAAAGTTATGCCCTTTCCTCCTGGGACACCCTGTATATATATATATATATATATATATATATATATATATACCGGTATATATATATATATATATATATATATATATATATATAAATATATATATATATATTTTCTTTAAGGCAGGCGAGGTTGAAGGAAATACATGTATCAGCATTAATTATTTTATTATTAAGACTTTCAATAGAACGAACAGCAATTCTTAGGTGTTCTGGGAGATTGTGCAAAAAGTTAGCAAAATTCATGATGATCCGACGCATTTCGATAGACAACAATCATCTTCAGGGAATGGAAGGTAAGTGAATAGGATAGAACTTGAACTTGAAGGGGGATAGACAGGTTGGGGAGGTAAGAGGTCTCTAAGGATTAGAGAGAAGTAAAGATGGAAATGAAGAGCAAAGTCGAAGAGTAAGAGATGGAGGGCGGTCCTCCATGCTATTATTAGTTTTTGTGTTGTCTCAATGGTGTGTCGCAGGAGCATCTCAGAGCAGCAATGCCAGGTGGTGTTGGTGGTGTGGAAAGGCCGTTGATGTTGGTGAAGGTGGGTGATGGTGTTGTTTATGAAGTGGATGGTGAAGCTGGAGATTCTTGGTGGACTTGGTCTGTTTTCTCCCGTTTAGTTATTTATATTCAATTTTTTTTTTTCTAAGTTCTTCTTTATCATCTGGTAGTAACCTCTCCCCTCCGTCGAGAGTACCCAATCAGTTACTATTTCTTCAGAGTATTTTTGTTTCATTGTAGCTGGAGTGGTATATTCAAGATCTCTTGCAAATCTTAGCCATTCTTCATCTGTCCGTGGGTGAATGCTTGAGATCTTGGTAGCTGTGTCATTGGTTTGAAAAGTTGGCTTCTTGTCCCTCAGAGTTTGTGGTGTTAGAACAGGAGGGGGAGGAGTTGTCATGATGATATGTTCTGGTGATGAGCTGGTAGACTGGATTGGAGTAGAAGAGGTTTGTCTTCTTCTTGATCTTCAGCATCCAGTAGCTCGACATCCACCTCTTCTTCCTCGGAGTCTTCTTCATCCGATTCTTCTTGGTGAGTTTTGAGGTCTTCTGGAGGTGTCGAAGCTTGTGCTTGTGCCCGGTCCTCCGTTGGTTGTTCTGGCTCCTTCCGTTGTATGCTCAGGGGTCGTGGGAGCAGGAGTTGTGGCCTCATGGTGTTCTTTGGCTTTGGTGATTTCTTCTTAGGTGGTTGTGTATCATCCAGAAGATCCGGAGGGATGACAATGGTCGGGAGACCGTTTGCCTTGAGGAGAGCTGGAAGAAGTGTGGAAAGTAGGCTTTTATTGTCCCCGGCAAGAGCGATGGCTGTGTGAACAACGATGGTGATGGTGGTGGTATCTGTCTTGGCACCTGTCTTCACTCCAGGGATGGTACCATAGCTCCTCCATTGTTTTGGACGAGCATGGTGAGATCCTTTCACTGCCAAGCCTCCAGGACCCGTAACTTGATCTGCTTCAGGCCCTTTCCGTCCAGTCTTGACATTGAACTCCACCTGTTCTGAACTTGAACTTGAAGGGGGATAGACAGGTTGGGGAGGTAAGAGGTCTCTAAGGATTAGAGAGAAGTAAAGATGGAAATGAAGAGCAAAGTCGAAGAGTAAGAGATGGAGGGCGGTCCTCCATGCTATTATTAGTTGTTGTGTTATCTCAATGGTGTGTCGCAGGAGCATCTCAGAGCAGCAATGCCAGGTGGTGTTGGTGGTGTGGAAAGGCCGTTGATGTTGGTGAAGGTGGGTGATGGTGTTGTTTATGAAGCGGATGGTGAAGCTGGAGATTTTTGGTGGACTTGGTCTGTTTTCTCCCGTTTAGTTATTTATATTCAATTTTTTTTTGTTCTAAGTTCTTCTTTATCATCTGGTAGTAACCTCTCCCCTCCGCCGAGAGTACCCAATCAGTTACTATTTCTTCAGAGTATTTTGTTCTGGCATTGGCATTGGTTGGGGGATAGACAGGTTGGGAGGTGAGAGGTCTCTAAGGATTAGAGAGAAGTAAAGATGGAAATGAAGAGCAAAGTTGAAGAGTAAAAGGTGGAGGGCCGTCCTCCTTGCAATTCTTTGGTGATTCTTGGATGTGATAAGTAAGAGTAGTCGACGAGTATCAGTGCATCTTGTGGAGTGCTAGGTGGTGCTGGTGGTGTGGAAAGGCCGTTGATGTTGGTGAAGGTGGGAGATGGTGTTATTTATGAAGCGAATGGTGAAGCTGATGATTCTTGGTGGATTTCTAGTTATTTATTTAGCTTTTTTATTTTTTTCATATGATTCTTAACCTTCGATATGCGTGCTCTGCCCTCCGGTGTTAGTCTCGACTCATGTAACCAGGTAGAGGGGTATTTTTGTTTCATTTCATCTAGAGTACAAGTTTCAAGGTCTTCTGCAAAACTTATAAATTGTTCGTCTGTCACACAAGCAAAGTTTGGGTGCTAATCTGGCTGCTTCTCCCTCACAACTTGTGGTGTTAGAACAGGAGGGAGAGGAGTTGTCATGATGGTCGGTTCTGGTGTAGAGCTGGCTGACTGAAGTGGTGTAGAAGGGGTCTTGTCATCTTCTTCTGGATCTTCAGCATCAGATAGTTCCACATCCACTTCTTCTTCCTCAGAATCTTCCTCTTCATAAGAGTCATCTTGGTGAGTGTCGAGGTCCATGGAGTCGTCTTCTGTAGGAATGATGATAGGAGGTGCTGGAGATGTGATTCCCTGTGTTGCCTGTGGAGTTGGGTCTTCAGGATGCTCAGCTTGTTGGGATTGTGGCGCTGACGTGTTGATCCTGTTAACCACTCGAGGTACAAGGGAGATCTTCTTCTTTGGCATCTTTCTGGGTTTCTTCTGGGTCTTGTCGACTGATGGTGATTGCTGGAGAAGATTAGGAGGAATCACAATCGTTGGGAGGTTATTGGCTGTGAGTAAACTTTTGTTCTGATATAACATAACAGCTTATTTATACATATTAGGTAGATCATAGTAAGGTTTATTGGGTGTTGACTAGCATATGATTGGCTAGTTGGTGACCAATGAGGCGCGCGCTTTTCCTGCTTCCTGGTTGGCTGGGAGGGTTCGTAGATGCTAGATGTTGGCGTTGGGGGTCTGCTGGGCGAGGGGGGGGGGCGGGGCCCTTGTGAGGGGCGGCGGGCCAGTTGTATCTCGGGTTTCTGGTCCAGTTTGAAGTGTAGGGTTGAGGGACGGCGCGCGTTGGTTAAATGAAGTACCGCAACTATATGTCATCTGATCACAATACCGACGAATCCATCATGAAAGAAATCATTACCAAAAACGTCCTCCCCACCTACCCCGACCACAAAATAAAACTTATCATCTACTACAAATCCTCCAAAACCTCCAACCTCATCCTCCATAACAGACCTATCTCTCCCAAGACTCCGAAAATAGACGACCATGTGATATACCAACACAATTGCAATAATGTGGACTGTGGACCTCAAACCTACGTTGGTATGACACAAAATCGTTTATCACGCCGTCTCACCATCCATCTCCAATCTGGAGCTATCAAAGACCACTATAAAGCCCCCCACCACCAAGCCCTTACTCGCTCTGACCTAGATAAAAACACCTCCGTAATTGATAAAGAGACAGAACCCAGAAGACTTGCTATACTTGAAGCCCTATATATTCAAACTCTTAATCCTTCCATAAATAAGCAAACTCTCGACCTCCAAATACTCCCATCAGCTAAACGTTACTCTCAAACACCCCCTAACATTACTCCCCTTACCACCCCGACTCTGCCCTTGCCCCCTCTCTCCTCCCCTGCCCTTCCCCCCTTTACCGTCTCCCCCACTACTTCATTTAACCAACGCGCGCCGCCCCTCAACCCTACGCTTCAAACTGGACCAGAAACCCGAGATACAACTGGCCCGCCGCCCTTCACAAGGGCCCCGCCCCCCCCTCGCCCAGCAGACCCCCTACGCCAACATCTAGCATCTACGAACCCTCCCAGCCAACCAGGAGGCAGGAAAAGCGCGCGCCTCATTGGTCGCCAACTAGCCAATCATATGCTAGCCAACACCCAATAAACCTTACCGTGATCTACCTAATATGTATAAATAAGCTGTTATGTTATAGACATGGCAACAAGTATACCACCCACACCCCATTGAAAGGCCTGCCGAACAACACATCCACAATATAGAACAACATCTCACTACCATCCCTGACAACATCTCCCATGACACACACATTAACCTAAACACACTTGACCCTCAAAACATACTCACTGCTCCCATTGTGCCAGACGAAGTCAAATTCATCCTGTCTAAAACACGGAGAAAGGCGCCTGGTGCCACGGGTATTAATCACCACCTTGTAAAGCACCTACCTAACACTTTCATAACAGCACTCACTCGCCTCTACAACGCCATCCTGGCATCAGGCTACTTTCCCGTCTGCTTCAAGACAGCGACTATTATCCTCATTCCCAAGAAAAACCAAGACAAGACTAATCCACTAAACTACAGGCCCATTAGTCTACTTGAGACTCTTGGGAAGACTCTAGAACGTATCATAAACCACCGACTCAGACTATTTCTCGAAGACGAAGGACTCCTCACGAACATGCAATTTGGTTTTAGACAACACAGATCGACACAAGAAGCACTAAACATTATCACAAACTACCTTCACATAAACAAACAGTCCAGACGAAAAAACAAGACAGCCTTAATTACAAAAGATATAAAACGAGCTTTTGACACAGTGTGGCACGAAGGCTTGAAGTACAAAATCTGCGAAAATTTCAACTTCCCATTAATTACTCAGAAACTTCTCTGCAACTTTTTGGATAATAGAACAGCCAAAATTAAGTTTTCTAATCTTTATTCAGATTCATTTCCACTAAACGCAGGCGTACCTCAAGGCTCAGTGCTCGCTCCTACCCTCTACATCCTATACACAAATGACTTTCCCAACCCCACTCACAATGACTCTCTCACAGTAATGTACGCAGACGATGTGACACAAATAATAAGAGCAGACACAATAGACGCATTGACAAACAGAGCTCAAAGAGAACTTGACAAAGTAGCACAATGGGAGCAAAAATGGCGGATTCAGGCTCATCCTCAAAAATCACACGTCACATACTTTGCCAAGGGACATCTCCGCCCAAGACCCTTATTCCAGAACTCCCGAGCACCTGTCCCTAACCGCACACAAATAAATGTCTCTCCCACAAACAAAGTACTCGGCCTCACATTCGACAAAAACATCCGATTCCACAAACAAGCACAAACTTCCATTGCCATTGCATCAAAATCACTACAAACCATCTATCGTTTCAGAAATGCCTCAATAAAAACCAAGCTTCACTTATACAAAGCACTTATAAGACCTCTTTTGTGCTACGTCCCACTCAGCATTTCACTTTCGGCCCCTACCAACCAACTAAAATATCAAAGAATACAAAATAAAGCACTGAGGTGGATGTTCGGGACTCAGTGGTATGAGTTCCAGACGGCACAACATCTTCACAATCTAGCCCACATCCCCCCTCTAAATACTTATTGGCAGCAATTAGCAGAAAAACAAATTATAAAACTTGAGACCTTTCATGATAACTTCATCCAAATTTTCAACATAATTTTACACCGCCCCTTGTCAAACCTCCTTCACCCCAACAACAGAGAGGCACCCATTCCAATATTCACTTAAAATCAGGATTGGTAGAGGAGGTGGGTCATGCCGGCTCGTCCACAGTCCAGCCTCCCTACCACTCCTGACCTAGATTCCTAGCTTCACTTCCCATTAAAATGTATAATTTCACAGACAAAGTACAAGACAACAACCTTTTAACGTAACTCCTATAATAATAACAGTACAGCCTTCTTACAGGTTCTGCCACTGACAGACTTCCCCAGCAGTACCCCTTTTGACTCAATGCCACCCAAAATTACCTCCCCCTATACCATTTTCGAATACTACCACCCAAAAATACAACCCCAAAACATGCAAGCACTTTCGATTTTATACCACCCAAAAATTAACTTGCTCCCCATCCCTTGCCCCCTTCTTGGCAAGCCATCCTGAATCTCATTAAAGTAACTTCTCCAACTAAATCAACTCAGCCCCAGCTCAATTATTCAACTCACGCACGTTGGGACAAGCCCCGACACCCTATTTCTCCCACTATTATCACTGTCTCTCCTACTTAACCAATAAAAACTTCCCTTCTTTCACCCTCACCCACCTTTTCTATATTCATTCATTCATTCATTCATCCTATTCAGGGGCAACCCTGCCTAACGCTTGCAACCCTGATAATTGATCAGAAGGTTAAGCAACGTAGGGTCTGGTCAGTAGTTGGATGGGTGACCGCGCCTGGGGGTGATTGCACCCGGTACCGACATTGACCAGATGTTGCCCTAGGGGTGGGTGAAATTTCCCTGGCTTGCCACCAGGGTTCAAGTAGCCCAGGAGTGTTGAACAAACTCCATTCCCTGTCAGTTCCGTCTCACTCAGACGAAAATGAGTGCCTGGATTCATGGTGGCTAAAATGAATTCAGGGGCCTGATTGGTGGCTTCCTACAACCAATCAACACACGAGACTGAGAACTTGGTTAGCCACCAGGATTGCTCAGTGGCCATTGGGCAGGCCTTCTCTCGTGTTCGCCTCGTCCCACCCATACGTTAAACTGGGTACCTGGAGTGTAAAATCGTCCTTGGCGTAGGTCGTATCACTAGGGTAAATTTGATTACTTGCTTCACCTTTCCTATATACTTCCGTTCCCTATGTGTTGTCCGTCCTGTCCCCTCTCGAAAAGTATCCTCAAACTGTCTCTCCAACAAAAAAAACAGCTCACGCAAGTTGGGTCAAGCCCCGACGCCTTCATCTCCTACTAAAATTCACTTCCTCACCCCCTACTACTTCCTCTGT
Organism: Paralithodes platypus; assembly: GCA_032716605.1. Lineage (NCBI taxonomy): Eukaryota > Metazoa > Arthropoda > Malacostraca > Decapoda > Lithodidae > Paralithodes > Paralithodes platypus. The sequence goes on from CM064554.1 coordinate 23,061,234, forward strand.
ACCAACTCTAGTATTCGAAGCATAAGAGTGATCAAATTTTATTACTTGCTTCACCTTTCCTATATACTTCCGTATCCTATTCACTAGACTGTTCACACACTGTTTGACAACTGCTCTTCACCATTGGCTCTCTCCATCGGCCAATCAGCTTGCAGCCCCACCACCTGCCTCACCACACTACCATGGCCACCAACAATATTACCTGTGGTACTGTCAAATGGTACAATTATAAGGCAGGCTATGGCTTCATAACTACGAAGAGTAACGAGGATGTCTTCTGCCACCACACCAACATTATCAACAACAACAACAGCAAGAAGAAAGCCTCACTAAGAAATGGTGAAACAGTGACTTTTACCATCAAAACAGGGAGACAGGGACGTGAAGCTACCAACATCACAGGCCCTGAAGGAGCTCCAGTCAAGGGCTCCTCTTTCTCCCCAAGGAATGCTCCACCAGAGTCGACACCACCTACAACTACAGCAGATGGGGAAGCAGTACTGAGGGCCAAGATCTTTGCCTGTATTCAGTCAGCCATGGCCATTGCTGGCCCAGACAAACACCAACTCTGCCAGCTAATCCCCTGTCTGTTGTCACACAACAATCTACCCACCATCACCATACCTCAGAAGGCCTTCTCCGCGACCCCTGCAAACATCAAAAGGGCGTCAAGAAAGAAGAAGCCCCCCAAGACACAAGATCGAGTTCCAGAACTACAGGAATCTCCAACTCTTCACATCCATGAAGAACACCAAGAAGAGGACGAGACACAAATGGAACCCGAGGAAGCCAGAGCATCATCATTACCACCAACTTCCCCCAACACCAAGCCAAAATCGCCCAGAAAGAGATCCCCAGGACCACTCCTTCCCCTCCCGACAAACCCGGAGACAACAACAAAAATCGCCAAGGAGACGGAACCGGGAGAAGACACCATCGAGCTTTCAGAACTAACACTGGGCAGTATTGGATTCATCTGTGACGTCTTTGAACAAGATCCCGACGTTATGAGGCAAGCATATTCTTATATTAATCAAGAAGACTTGGAACGAACTCTCACAGATGAAGGAAAAAACAAACTGAAGCAAGACTCAAAAGATCAGATATAGACATCCCTAAGTTAAAATCATTCTTATCAGCACTTTAGTAACTTGAAGTACAACAATAAAGCATGAATGAAAGTTTTAAAAAAATGACTAGACAAACAAAATAAAGTAATAAACATCCCTCAACAACAGCAAGGTGGACGGCCCACTAACTTTTCTCTTCCACTGTATTTCATCTTTCCTACTTTCTCTTCCCTCCACCCACTCTGAGGTGCCTCTCTTCCCCCCCCCCCCCCCCTACCTTAAAAAAATAAAATAAAATAAAATAAAAACTATTCACTATGAACACTGAAAGTCGCTAACAAACTAGCAAAATAAGTACAATTCAGTAAAGTTGAATGCTTAAGTATGCAAACGGAAAACAAAAAAATCCCTTGTAATTATGAATATTATTAGGTGTCTCTGTATATGTTATCATGAATTTGTTAAGTATGTACTGTCTCCAACAAAAATATTATACTCTAAGTACTAATGAATGATAGACTGAACAAATGAAAGTATGAATGAATGAACTAAGAATAAATATAATTGAATTTTTTTAATATATTGTAATATATCCATGTGTATGAACATTGTCGTGTCCCTGTCATGATAGTATATATCATGACCTCTGTTAAATGTGTACTGTCTCCAACAAAAATATCATACTCTAAGTCTAAAGTAATAATGAGTGATAGTATGAATGAAGCCACAATGAATGAATGGGAAAGTGGAAAGAATGAATGAGTGAATGTAATAATTAACAAACAACAAATGTTCATAAACAAAAATCGAATGAATGAGTGAATTATTAAATATGTAAGGGATAGCAAGCAAGAAATATTCATAAACAAAAATCCATAAAGCAATAAAAATGTCCCTTGTACACTGTGTATAATGTCCCTTGTACACTGTATATAATGTCCCTTATACACTGTATATAATGTCCCTTGTACACTGTATATAATGTCCCTTGTACACTGTATATAATGTCCCTTGTACACTGTATATAATGTCCCTTATACACTGTATATAATGTCCCTTATACACTGTATATAATGTCCCTTATACACTGTATATAATGTCCCTTATACACTGTATATAATGTCCCTTATACACTGTATATAATGTCCCTTGTACACTGTATATAATGTCCCTATAATGTCCCTTATACACTGTATATAATGTCCCTTGTACACTGTATATAATGTCCCTTGTACACTGTATATAATGTCCCTTATACACTGTATATAATGTCCCTTGTACACTGTATATAATGTCCCTTGTACACTGTATATAATGTCCCTTGTACACTGTATATAATGTCCCTTATACACTGTATATAATGTCCCTTATACACTGTATATAATGTCCCTTATACACTGTATATAATGTCCCTTATACACTGTATATAATGTCCCTTGTACACTGTATATAATGTCCCTTGTACACTGTATATAATGTCCCTTGTACACTGTATATAATGTCCCTTGTACACTGTATATATTTAAGTTCTGTACCGTCTCTGACAAAAATAATAAGTAATAATCTAAGGTGAATGAATGATTAGAATAAATGGATTAAACCAGAATGAATGAAAGCAATATGATGTAAGACATGAGAAACAATTGAGTTAGCTAAGCTAAAAACACCCACTTGTCGAGAATTCTCCAATCAGAGCCAGGGTCGCAAAAAATTACTGATGCATGAATACTCGCTCGTCATTGGTCAGTGAGATGGAGAGAGAGATAGCCTTGCGGGATAAGTTCCGGGGGGCTCTCTCTCTCTCACTCTCACTCTCAATGATAAATCATGCTAATTACAATGAATTCGTCCCTGTGTAAAAAAAAAAAAAAAAAAAAAAATCAATAAATGAACAACACAATATCAATAGTAAATCAATAAAAGAAAATTAATATAATTATTTAATTTTGTTTAGTTTTTAAGACAACTTATCAAAACACCAAAGAGTAATAACAACACAAACTAAATAATTATAACACCGGAACGATGCTACAATGCATATGAAAACAAACAAATGCAAAATTAAAAACAAAGTGCAAACAGGGAGGCAGGAAATAGAAACAAGGAAATATAAACATGAAGCTGGTGGTATGTTCTGCTCAAGGAATAGATATAAAATATAAACATGAAGCTGGTGTTATGTTCTGCTCACGGAATATATATAAAATATAATTTAAGTCTTAACCAGGAATAGCAAAGTGGACGGCCCACTATCTTTTAATCTCCAACTTTACTTCATATTTCTAATCTTTTTCTTCCTTATCCACTTATAAACTCTATTTTCATCCCCCCTATTCTATCCCCCCCCCCCTTAACCTTAACCTATTCACTTACCTTCCATTCCCTGAAGATGATAGTTGTCTATCGAAACGCGTCGGATCATCATGAATTTTGCTAACTTTTTGCACAATCTCCCAGAACACCTGAGAATTTCTGTTCGTTCTATTGAAAGTCTTAATAATAAAATAATTAATGCTGATACATGTATTTCCTTCAACCTCGCCTGCCTTAAAGAAAATGTATTACCTGGCTACACCAACATATATATATATATATATATATATTCTTTAATACATACGAGGTTGAAAGAAATGGCAATTTCTGCGTTGGAAATTTTATTATTCAAAGTTTCCAGGTCTCTGATGAGTTTTCGCTGGGTGGCAGGAAGTAGATGAAGGAGATGAGCAAAATTCATGGTGGTACAGGGTTACATTAAAGTACATGATGATACAGGATATACGACGCGTTTCACTGGACAACCAGCATTATCAAGTAAGGAAGGAATGATATAAAAGGTAAACAGGAAGGGTATATATAGAGGGTGGAGGATCAGAGGAGGCGGAAAACAGGGGGCAAAAGTCTGCTATTGGTGGAAGGGAAAACTAGGAGAGAAAAGGGGGTAACCGCTTCACGCATGCGCACTGGATGCGGGATGGTGGTCGATAGGTGGGGTCGAAGCTGATTGGCTGCGTGTCGAGGGGCGTGGCCTAAGTTGTGTGGCGCCTGCAGAAGACGAAGCTGAAGGAGGTAGCGCGGGGGGCTGCGTCAAGGGCACCGGGGGGCGAGGAGGGTGTTAGGTCCTGTAGGGTAGTGCCTTTTGGCAGAAGGAAGGATCTGAAGGTCCAGAGTTTGGTTGTTGATGTTGGGATGTAAGGCTTGGATATATAAAGCTTCGAGAATAGGTAATCTCCTTGGGTCACTTTCTTTATCGAGTATGGTGGTGTGTTTCTCTAACTCGTTGCGTGTGAGGTGAGGGTGGTTAGGGGTGAGATAGTGGTCTTTGATGGCTCCAGCCTGAAGGTGAAGAGTTAACCGACGTGAAAGACGAGTCTGCGTCATACCAATATAGGAATGAGGTCCACAGTCCTCATAATTACAGGTATGTTGGTAAATGACGTGATCGTCGGTCATCGGGCTCTTTATCTTGGTGGAGGCTGGTTTGTTGCGGAGAACGAGGTTGGAGGTCTTGGGGGATTTGTAATAAATTATTAATTTGATTTTGTTTTCCGGGTTGGTTGGGTGGACATGCTTGGAGATTATTTCTTTTAAGACGGCCTCGTCATTTTTGTGTTCAGAGGACATGTAATTGCGGTAGAAGATCTTAATTTCATTGGGGGGGTCAATGTTGGGAGGGCTTTGGGTGTACCATTTTTCAAGATGGTGGTTGATGGTGCTGGAGATGTCGGAGTTGGAGTATCCGTTATTTACTAAAACTTGGGATAGTCTTTCTAGTTCCTGGTGGGTGTCGGCCCAGGTAGAGCAGTGCGTGAGGGCTCTCCTAACATAGGCGGAGATGGAGGATAGAAGATAACGGCGGGGGCATTCACTATCACCGTTGAGGCATTGTCCTGTGTTAGTTGGTTTAATGTAGACGGTGGTTTTGAACCCATGGTCGTTCAGAGCTACGAGGATGTCGAAATTGCCATTTCTTTCAACCTCGTATGTATTAAAGAAAATTTATTACCTGGCTTTACCAACATATATATATATATATATATATATATACCCGGTATATATATATATATATATATATATATATATATATATATATATATATATATGTATATACTGTATATACTTGTTTATTTTTCTAAGTCACTGTTTTCTATTATAGCCTGAGTTTTTGTAATTTTGCATTATACTCTTTGATTTGAATTACGTCTCTTACTCTTTCTATTTCTAATGCTACTCATAGGATGCTTACATTTTCACCTTTATCGGGCAGAGGTTCGTCCCTTAGGAAGTAAGGATAGATTAAGTATTAGGGCATAGGTAGAACATTAAGGTAGTAAGACAAGAAGGCATTAACTCGATCCCAGGCGAGGAAGAATCCTGATGAAAGACGAAATACAGTGTGTGATGCGATACAAATGAACCGTGAAGAGACAATGTAGTTAATGGGGTGTACAAGCAAACCCTGTTAGAGAAAATGCAGGTAATAACAATCACCAACTGAAGCTTGCAGAACAAAATGTAGGAATCAATAATTCGTAAGACAACAGAGGTGTGGAACAAAATATTGAAAACGGTGTAAACGAAGATAATGAGAGGGAGATTATCGAAATTCGTCAACGGAACGAACGAATTCGTAATGTAAGCATGAATGGTGGTGAATGGATGGGACACTCTGGTGACAGACTCACAGCAATCGTGAATGAAATATACAGTATATATGAAAGTGATACAATGGCAACATAATTAGTTTGAGCTACCGATTAGTGACGCCGCAAAAGACATGGTGGGGGAACTCAGGCGTAGGATCCTATATTATGATCAGGATGCCCCTCTGGCACATGTGGCAATCAAGATAGCTTCTTTCATTCATCAGTTGTTCCTTCAAAGAAACAGACCAAAGGCAAAACTGAATAAGAACACTAAAGCGCTGAAACAGAGAAAGGAATGGTGGAAGAACGGGCAGTCTGATAAAATTCCAAGCCAAGTAAGACCAATCCAGCAGAGACTGAAAAAAACAAAAAAAACATAGAAAGAGTAAACCAGATGATATAGCACGATCAGTGGGGAATAGCATGAGGATTGATAAAGTGGCACAGGCGGTCAGGATAGTCTCTGGAAAAGCCTCAAGTGGGGTGCTCGAAGTGAATCAAGACGTCTTGGACAAGCTCTAGGAGAAACACCCAGAAACAACACCAGCAAGGGATGAGGCCAAACTACAAACTAGAATATGAATATGTTCATTCAGACCCTGTGATATATGAGAATACAACTGGAGACCTGATATGGAGAAAGGCACTGAAAACACAGGGAGGGGCTGGTCCATCAGGTATAGAGGCTAAGACTAGAAGGATCTTCCTAAGTCAAAACAAGTTTGGTTCAGCCACGAGTGACCTTTGTGAAGTAATATAGAATTGCTTGCAAAGAGACTCACATCATCACCATGCGTGAACATAGAAGCTCTGACAGCATGTCAACTGATACCTTTAAGTAAGAATCCAGGAGTTAGACCAGTAGGCGTTGGGGAAGTTCTTAGAAGGATTATAGGAAAAGCAATCATGTCTGTGTTTGGAAAAGATGTACAAAGACCAGTGGGTAACTTACAAGTATGCGCAGGCCAGCAAGCCGGAGGAGAAGCAGCAATACATGCAATGAGGAAGGTGTATGATGATGAAGGTTGTGAAGCGGTTCTGCTAGTGGATGCAACAAATGCCTTTAACACTATTAATAGGGAGGCAGTTATTCACAACATCAAGATCAAATGCCCGAGCATTGCAAAGTACATAGAAAACACTTATTAGGAGCCAGCTAGCCTGTATATAGTGGGAAGCACAAAGAAGGAAGAAATTAAATTTCTCAAATCAAATGAAGGAACAACACAAGGAGATCCAGTGGTAATGGCAATGTACGCTCTGGCACTATCAATTATGCAGCAGAAAATATAACATGAGAAGACCCAAGTGAAAGAAGTGGCATATCCTGATGACCTCACAGGTGCAGGAAGAATAAGGGATCTCAAAGAATGGTGGCAGAGAGTACAATTGGTTTGCTAAGTCATTCAGTACCATCCTAATCCTTGTAAATCTGTACTAATTGTGAAAGAAGACCAGTACGAAGAAGCTGTGTGGATTTTTGGTGGGACAGGAGTGAATATTACAAAGGAGGGTCAACGACATTTGGGAGCAGTATTAGGCAAAGAGGAATGCAGGAGAGTCTATGTACGAAAAAAGGTAGGGGAATGGGTAAAGGAAGTGAGAACACTGGAAGATATTGCGAAATCTGAACCACATGCTGCATATACTGCTTTCACATATGGTGTTAAGTACAGATGGACCTTTCTTATGAGAAAAGTGCCTGACATTGGACCGATGCTCCAACCACTGGAAGAAGTAATCAAAGAAGCATTCATACCTGCTTTAACAGAGAGGCAAGGTGTCACGCAAGAGTTAAGAGATCTATTAGTTCTTCCGCCAGGGTTTGGAGGTATGGGGATCATAAACTCAGTGGAGGCTGCGCCTTATGAGACTAAAATTCCCTTAATCTTACAAAGTCTCTGACAGAAAAAAATGAAAATGATGAGGTGGACGAAGGTGAACAACGAAATGCAAGACATGAAATTACAAAGAGCAGGGAAGAGAGACAGACACATTGCCTAGAACAAATTAAGACCGAATGTAGTGAAGAACTGGAAATGAGAGTTGAGATGGCAAAAGACATGGGGGCTTCAATTTGGCTCACTTCATTTCCAATCAAGGAAAAAGGCTTCAGCTTAAATAAACAAGACTTCAATGATGCCGTAGCCTTGAGGTATGGGTGTCCAGTTTCGAACCTGCCACTGAAATGCGCATGTGATGAAATAAACAACTTGAGCCACTGTATGAGCTGTAAGAGAGAAGGATTCATCTGTATGCGGCATGATGAAGTACGAGACATCACTGCACAAATGTTGGACGAGGTGTACTATGATGTCAGAATCGAACCGGACCTTCTGCCTATGGACAGACAGCGCTTGGCCCACAATACTGCAAATATTTCAAATGAAGCAAGAGTGGACGTAAGTGCTCGAGGTTTTTGGACGAAGGTACAGCATGCTATTTTCGACATCAGAATCTTCAACCCAAGAGCACAATCATATCGTGAGCGAGGACTCAAGGCGGCATACTTGAGAAATTAAAGTGAGAAGAAACGCGCTTATGAAGACAGGGAGCCTTACTCCTCTGGTCTTCTCATCGTCGGGAGGAATGGGACCTTCAGCAAGTGTCTTCTATGCCAGATTAGCTGAACAAATATCGGAGAAAAAGCGGCAACCTAGTAGCCAAGTCATAACTTGGATGAGATGCTGGCTCTCTTTCTCGCTTCTCAGGTCTGCACTCCTGTGTCTCAGGGGTACAAGGACCTCCCCGCTACAGATGAAAAGGGTGAGAGACTTGGACTTTGAAATGGCCGTGGCAGAGGGCAAAATTGGGGAGCAACTAGGTTGAATTGAGGGAGGTACAATAAGATAAACTAGAATAAGCTAGATAGTACACCACTTTGCAATTATCACTTAAATACATTAAAAACAAATATATAGAAGGAAACATGCTTACATTACTGAAATGTTTGTGGTCATAGAGTAATGCAAGTAATGGTCACTCTTCTGTAAATCTAAAATGGTTTACTTAAGAATGGGAAAGGGGTGGGACCTTCTATTGTTTTATGAAGAAAAAATAAACATAGGAATAAACCACACACACATAGCTCAAACGCACACGTAGCTTACACAGCCTTAGCCATAACATTTAAGAACATTTTCCCTATTCTCTCCTCAAATATTATATATTGTTATTTATTTAAGATAACTAAGAGGTTTTCGTCAAATGTAAACTACTGATAAGATATTAATTTATACATGGTAATACTTAAACCTCTTTTCAGCCAAAATAATTGTGTTTCTTAAACACAGCTTCCAAGATTTATTGCAGGGGAAGGTGATACCTCTCCTATTTTTAAGACTACGGGGGCCTGACACACGGTTACACTCACAGTCACCCTTTCTTACATCCCCAACCCCCACACCCATCCCTCTTTCTTTCACACACCCACGGTCACTGCTCCGACCCACCTACCGGTCACACTCACATGGCCCCCCCCCCCCCCCCCTGCCTTTCTCTCTCTCACACACACATAGCTACACTTTCGTACCCCATCTGTAAACACACTTTCCCCCATCACACATAAACACACACACTCACACAGACACACACACCTAAGCATACACATACACATAGTAACCCCTCCGAACCCCACCTACCCCCACACACTCAACAAACGCAGTGCAGACAGACTTTGCATGCAACACCCTCACGCCACGACCCCTCTTTTTGCCTGGAGGTGCCGGGTGGGGCCCTTGCAACATTAAGGAGAGTGGCTATACCACCTCCTAGTGCAATTCTCACACCGGACAATGATAATTCCAACGACATTTTGTGTTATCTTACTCAGTTCTGTTTAACACTTTCTGTATGCCATACCACATTCATACTGGCTAGTATTAGACGCTTTTATTAATTTTATGAAAGACTTGGGTTAAAAGGGTTAATTACGATCTAGTTAACCATATTGCTTTCTAGAAAATATATCAACTGTAAGTTATAAAATGTCATATAAGAACCAAAATACTATTGAGAATGTGTCCTTACATACTGAAATGGTTATCATATCGTTCTTCTTAGCAGTGCCATAAAGGAGAACATAAAATATTATTAAAGGTAAAGGAAAGGGTCTTCCCTGTCTTGAGCGAAAAGATCTCGAGATCGATCCCCACCAATTCGTGGTGGGGGCTAAGATTACTTGCCGTTCACCCAGTGTCTCAAGTAAAGCCAACATTTGATCTGCATGACCGAACAGATTACACTGGTTATAAATAAAACTCACAACCACAGCTACTCCAACAGTAGAATAACGTAATATATACGCACTATTTAGCACACATTCACCTTGCTATACCGGACTAAGCCACCTTGATGAGATACAAAGGTTTTTATCAATGACGTTGTGATTGATCAAACCTGCAGTAGATCATTTTAGGCTAATGGTAATAATGATGATGATACTAAAATTGTATATTGATTCTTCAAAGATAATTTGATATATAATTGTTCACATCAATCCAATTGCTCAGTACCGATGCGTAATTAAGCGAACAATTCTATTTTTGATAGTAGTATATATTTTAAAAAGTCCCAATATGCAGGCAATTGTCTCCTCTCTGTTTACTGGTGGTGCCCGGCGCCCGGTACCCTCTATCGCAATATCATTGAAACTCCGAGCAACAACCCACCCCTTCCCCCTGCCACACTTCTTGCTACACTACTTCCACCGATTGTGTTCTCTGCTGTAGCGTTATCACTAGTCCTCGGTATTTGGTAACCAGTTAGATATTCACCTTGGGTTTGAGAATTGATAATGGATAAATGAACGAAAGAATGAATGAAAAAAGGTCCAAATGGCTGCTCAGTCTTTAATACTGGACATGACATGCTTTTTGTCGTGGCTGCATACACACACGCACACACACAGACACACGGACAATTACACACACACACACACACACCAACGCGCACACACACACACACACACACACCAACGCGCACACACACACACACACACACATACACACACATCTACACACACACACACACACACACACACACATATTTATATATTTTTATATAAATATATGTATATATATATATATATATATATACCGGGTATATATATATATATATATATATATATATATATATATATATATATATATATATATATATACAGTATATGATAAGAATAAGGATGGAAAAGACGCCTGGAAATATCTTGAAATTTATTTCCGAATTTTCGGCATCTCACGGAGCCATCTTCGGGAGCAATACAGAACCTAAAATAGAGTAAACACTCTAGAATCATACAAAAGAACGGGTTCTACAAAATGTAATATGTATATATAAAGAAAACGAACACTCGACGTGTATAGTGAAAAGTGCAACTAATCAATAAATATTTAAAACAATTGAGTTTACAAATTAAGAACTTATTTATGCAAATAAGGTAAATATAAATTAAACAATATTACGCTAAGATTGAACACTAACCAATCAGAGAAGGCAAATTTACTTAAGTGAGATTCCCGGTTTAAATCTAAAACAAAAAACAAGTACTTTACTCAGAAACTTGTCCACGAAACAAAAGGGTTTCAGCAATACAATTCTACATGACAAATGTACTAAAGCTCAGTGATAGCGAAAGAACTCGTACCAATGGTTTCAAATTAGATAAATTTCGTTTCAGAAAAGATATAGGCAAATATTGGTTTGGTAACAGAGTTGTAGATGGGTGGAATGGACTACCAAGTGCTATAGTGGGATTAAAAACGATAGGGAGCTTTAAGATAAAATTGGATAAGCATATGGACGAGAAGGGTTGGGTGTGAAGGGGGATCAGCAGGGTTGGGCCAATCAGCGCTCTGCAGACCCCCGTAATCCTGCGTTAATCTCTAACCGTTTTGGTAAGATGATCCTCAGGGTATTAGAGTGTTGAGCCTATAATTGGGCTTTGTAATTGGGGTTGTGTGGGACAGGGATCTGCCTTGCTTAGGCCAATCGGCTTTCTGCAGACTCCCATTTTCTTATGTTCTTATGTTCTTATGAAACCACATTAAACGTTACCAAAATAACGTTAAACAAACTTTACTATAAATACTAATAGAAATGTCTACACAATATTATCAACAACCAACTCACACTTAGGACCAAAATCAATTTGACTCATCTAACTATACTACCTATGCTGAAAATAAATTATCAATCATACACAAAACTTACCCAAACTTTTCCTTGTTGATCCCTTGCGTCAGTATCCCCCGAGTTTGGTTAAGTTTTGTGTATGATTGATTATTTATTTTTCTTTATATATACATATTACATTTTGTAGAACCCGTTCTTTTGTATGATTCTAGAGTGTTTACTCTAGTTTAGGTTCTGTATTGCTCCCGAAGATGGCTCCGTGAGGTGCCGAAAATTCGAAAATAAATTTCAAGATGTTTCCAGGCGTCTTTTCCATCCTCATCCTTATCCTATGGAAATTACAGTGTCCTAGGTCACCTGCTGATGTTCTACTCACTATATATATATATATATATATATATATATATATATACTGTATATATATATATATATATATATATATATATATATATATACAGTACATACATTACAGTGTATGATATTGGCATACATATTATCATACTGCTACTAAATTATGAAACTCGAATATGTTATCCTTCAGCCACTCTTTGCACATGCCAACTGCTTCCCGTCCCTTTCTTCCCTTCACAACGCTGGCAGTACGTCTCTCATGTAGCGTTTCCTCCAAGCCACTAGCCTTCCTTTCTTGCATTAACAACACTGCCTAGCTCATATTGCTCTCTCTCTCTCTCTCTCTCTATCTCTCTCTCAATTGCTTGATTATAGATTCCCAACACGGTTTTAGGCGACACCAATGTGCTGGAATTTTCCATGAAATGCTGACAAAAGTAAAGTCATAGACTTCCTTTACTTAGATTTTCAAAATGCTTCTGACACACTGCCTCATTGCAGGTTAATGTCAACAGTGAGTGCAATGGGTATCAATACAGAGATCACAAATTGTATAGAAATTTGGCTAACAGGTATACAGCAAGGAGTGGTAATCAATGGGGTTTCTTATTAGTGGACTCCAGTCACTTCTGGAGTTCCACAGGGATTTGTCTTTGGCCCACTTTTGTTTATCATATTATGTCAACTACATCAATATTGGAGTGTGACCTCCTAGTTTGCAGCTGACATAAGGCTTGGAATGAACGTAAAGGACCCCAAAGAGGTTGAACAGCTCAGGGTGGACTTTATCAGACTGGTTGAATGGTTAGAGCCATGACAAAGGCTTCTAAATTTGGAAAAGTGCAAGGTAATACATATCGGCCAAGCACACTCCAAGTCAGGCTATTCACTATTGGGAATGCCTTTGGAAGTGACTGACTTGGAAAAGGATGTGGTTGTTGTGATCAATAGTAACCTATAAGCTCATAAATGATTGGTCTTTATTTAACACTCAAAGAGCGGGTCGTGGAGTATATTTGACTGTGCCGCCCAGCGGGGGGCTTTACCGTAAACAAGCTTGTTTCCGTGCTCGTTTTCATGCATAAACAAGAGCCAGAGCGTAATACAAGTATGTATCCCTGAATGGGCGTTAATTCAGCTTTCCAATGACACCAGAACCATCCTTCTACGATCACTGGTTTTCTTGCAACGATCGTGCAACCGAAGGGCAAAATCGGTAAAATACGGTCATTTCCTTACATTATTACATGTGAAACGAGTGAGAGAGGGTGGAGTAGGGTGCAGTACATCTCAGTAGCTCCACGGCCACCGTGGCGAGCGGTCATGAGGTAACTTACGCTCTTCCCACTGCTCCGCTCTCTCTCAGAGCACATTACGTGCTCAAAATTGCATGCGACTATAGCCGGGCCCCGCCACATAGGCCACATTTATTTCACTCAACTGTAGCCGGGCGCCGCCAGTTAAGGGTTAATGGCAATCTAAGTATAAAAATAAGGAAATAGTCCTTACACTTTGCAACGGTCTGATTTGGCCTCTCCTGGAGTATGCTGTTCAATTGTGGTCTTCAGCATTCAGAAAAGATATAGAGCGACTGGAAAAAGTACAAGCTAGGGGTACAAAGCTTTTTTTTTTTTTTTTTTTTAAGAGACAATGAACGGAGGAAGGAAAAACACAGATAAAACAAAAAGGTCCATGCGCCTAAAGGCATCCTCCATTCATAAAATGTTTGTAACAACTGGATTTAAACATTTGTAGATTGTAAGTTTGTGGAAAGCAATTCGAGGGAAGTGAATTCCAAAGAGTAGCTCTGGGGATAAATGAATTCTGATAAGCAGAAGTTCTGCATTGTGGAGGAGAAAGTGTAAATTCATGGGCGCTCTCAGCTGCCCTAGTTCTACGGGGAAAGATGTGGAGAGGCGGCACAATTGAAGCAAGTTCCTCGGAACAATTGCTGTGAAAATATCTGTAGAATAATGCAAGGGATGCAACGTTTCTTCGTATGGATAATGTAGGAAGGTCCTGTGTGATTGCAGGGTTATTGATTAATCTAATAGCTTTATTTTGAATTTTGTCCAACTGCCTCAATGCTTATTCCATTGATTAGAAGACTGAGCTATTATAATGGACCAGTTGATTGCTATTAATCTCTTTCCAATGGAAACATGCAGACTACGAGGTCAGCTCATTAAAGTTTTTAGAATACTTAATGGGTTTGACGATGTGGATTATACCAAATGTTGAGCCTCAATATGAATACAACACACATCAATGGCTGAAAGCTAGAATTGAAATGGTTCAGCACTAGTACTTGTGGAAACATTTCTACATACAAGATCTGCTCTACCTGGAACATATTTTCTTCATAAGTGTAAGCCGTTCTTCAGTAGAGCAGTTCAAGAAGAGAGTAGATAGCATTTTGCACGCTATGTAATGAGTGTAGTGCACTAAGCAATCTCTTTCGTTCTACTTCGAGTGTCTTCCCGAAATGGACCACAAGATCTCGGAGATAGTATATAATATTCCCTGTAGCTCATTGTAACTCTCTCTCTATCTCTCTCTCTCTCTCTCTCTTTTTCTCTCTCTCTCTATGTGTGTGTGTGTGTGAGCCTTCTTCCTTACTAACCTAATTAAAGAACGCAATTCAACTTATGAAGAACCCATCGAAGTCATAATGTTAATTATCATGTTTAGACAAAACTGGTACTTGTGAGTTATTCTAACAGGGAGAAACCGAGAAGTCTATATTTAAATACAAAAAAAAACAAGGAGAGTTACAAAATAGGTACAGAACGACAGTTTTATTTGTGCACAGAATATAATTATGGTTTCACACGAAATACAACAAGATATCATATACATAAGAATCGTACATATGTCCACAAAGAAAACATACGATCATAATTTACTTCAGTTGGTGCTTAAGCGCTTACATACTCGAATATGAAATTCGTGATCCACTACTATCAGGCGTAAATGTATTTATGGAATGACATTGTTATGTGAGTTCTTAGATTGAATCAAACCTCATAATACTGGGTTCGAACCCTGGCTGGGGCATGACACAAAATGATAATATATACATAGTAAATTTAATACATTCGATTCATACAAATGGAAATGGCGAATTTGAGTTCTTATTTTACTAGTGTTCATGAAATGAGTTATAGCGTAGTTGGCCTGCACACGTCGATATGAAAACACGTTTGCTCTAGTTGCACAACGATAGTAATTATTTTATTCACAAGGAACAATAAATATTTAACTAGCCTATATGGAAGTCATTAAGCATAAATTGGGCGTGACGCGTATTGTATATTTCAGAGTTAATTTCCTATTATTCAATATTTGTATTTACGTTGATACCAGAATGTTCAATAGTAAATGTAAAGTATTTAATAGGGGAGAACAAGGATAGCACATGTGTTGTGTATTCCTGAAGAGAGAAATATTTTGAATGCAAGGAAGGGACTCTAACACTTAGAGATGCACTACTGGATATTTATATTTGTGACTTTCCTGGTGTCGAGAGGGGACTTCGGAAGATTTCACTTAATTTTGGTGATGGGGTCCTAGCTCGGCGTTTGTCATCAGCCTACATTCTGCCAGGCCTCAACTTCTGGATTGGGAAATCATCAGAGTCTCTTTTCTCTTCTTCGTTGGTGCTAGGCCTCAAACCACTAGTTGTGCCATGTCTTAAACCACAGGCTGTACCAGGTATCAAACCACAGGCGAAAGAAAGTGTAGAGGTGAGTCTCTGCTCCAGTGTATTCGGTCAATTACCCGGATTGTGAATATCATGCCTCACAGGTACAACAGGTAACACTTTTGTCGATGTTGTATACGACTTATAAGCCAGTACACTTGGCAGGGTGAGTCTTAGACCTGACGGAGCTAGTATCACACTTAGTAGGGCTAGTATCGAACTTAGGGCTGGTATCGTACCTAGCAGGGGGACTAGTCGTAGACCTGACCAAAAATGTTAAGTGAATATTTGTATACTGATTGCTGGTTTGGTGTACATAATCTGTCGTTTCTCTGCGTTGTTCCATTGGTGGAGGTTAAGAGCTAAAAGGGGTCACTCTGGCTCTGCAATGATCTTGGTGGTTATCAAAGGCATTATGTTTTGGTGTTGGTTTGCGTGTGTGAAGGGCGCTCTGAACCTTATTCATGCCGTCTTCTGGTCTGTTAGTTGGCTTGGTTGAGATCGAAGCTATTTATATTGCTGGCATAACATTAATCTATAATCATATTTCATTGATTGCAAGAGGAATATATTTATAAAGAATGACATCGTATTAAAGTGAATTTTTGTCTATAGATGTTTTGAATGCACTAATGGCATCATTGTTCCATGTTTAAATTGTTTTTTTTGAATTACTTTACTCAACACTTTTTTGTAACTACTAAGGTAAATGTGGGTTTGAAAAAGGAAATTGAGTTATTGAGAATGCAGCCATTTGAGAGAAAAAGAGAAGAACGTGAACAGAAGGATGACAGTTTGTGAATATGGAAAATAAGGTGGGAAGGTTTAAATAGTAATAAAACAATGAGAATAAGGACGGTGTGTGAGAGGAGAGAAAAGGTGAAATTTGAACACTAAGATAATGTAGGAATCGAAGTAAAAGAAATGGAAGTTGTACTACGAAAGAGATATTTAATGGTAAATTGGAATAACAATGAGAAAGTTACACATATACTGAGACCACACAGACCTAAGTGGTCCAACCTAAATACTAGAATAATATGACAGCAAAGTAGAAAGCTCTCTCTCCACCCTCTGCCCCATCCGGCTAAAATGCCGTACCGGAAAATAGGATGAAGTATAACCTTATTGGTCACATAAGTGTTATATAGGTCAGAAAGAAATGAGTCTGCAAAGGAAGTTACACTAACATACCTACTGAGAGAGAAAGAGAGAGAGAGAATGAAAGTGAGAAAGTTGAGAAAGAACTTAGAGTGAAAGCAATAAAAAGTCAATCAATAGGATGAATATTGTAAGACGGTTGCTGGGCATTGATCAGACTTGTATGTGGCCATATTCTCTCTCTCTCTCTCTCTCTCTCTCTCTCTCTCTCTCTCTCTCTCTCTGGATTAAGTTTGTAGATTGCAATCACAAAATCCAAATAGACCCGTTGTGTGTTATACTTTTACCCTAGCATTATGTTATTGCAATCACAATTTCATGCCCCTTTTTGCCAAGTGGGCTAAATAATGCTTTTGATAAGTGTCTAGTAAATAATGCTTTTGATAAGTGTCTAGTAAATAGGTAGGAATGAAATGAAAATGTTGACATTGATATGCAGAACCTATTCAAGAAATGTCATCCAAATTGAAGAGAAGCAGAATGGATAATATGGATGTAACTGGACAGATGGGTTTGAGAAGAACTAGCTGATGCAGCCATTTGGAAGGATTCATGGAAATGTGTAGATCCATACAAGAAGAGAGAGAAAGAGGAAGACGTGAGGTGAGGTTGCAAAGTGATTTAATTGCTACATATGGCTATATCAGACAACACATCTCACCATTATGTGAGGCTAAGTTGACACACACATATACTGTATGTTTGCATTAATCATAAAGTGTGATAAAGTAATTTAATTAAAATAAGTAATACGTACAATGCTTAATAATTATGACAAATAATTTGTCCGTCCATAAAGAAGAAAGAACAACTGCTCGGCAACATTAAATCTTCCTTTTGGCTTCCCTATCTGCAGTAAAATCATGCCCAACTATATTTGTCTCTCCTTATGTGTGGCTTGATATAAGACTTTAAATAAAATGCTGGTCACCAACAAAGAAGAGCTTAATTATATTGGATTTATTCCAATGCCATTGGAGACGTTATTTATTTCTATCAAACGACGAACATATAACCAAATTATGGAGGCAGCACAAGTCTGGTTTATGCGCGATTAGCAAGTTGCAAACACAGAATGGTGAAGCTATTGAGGCAAAGATGTATTAAGCATACCTTGTTACTAAAACAAATGACCAATGATAAAATTATGAAGGTAGAACAAGACATTTATGCATGCCTATAACTTACTGTGGCTCTCCTCATCTGTCTCCTTCCCTTCTTAGTGCAAGATAGGAAGGGGAAGCATAATGACTTGTAATTACCTTCTGTTCAGATCAACCACGGTAATAGGACAAGGCAGGTCAAGGAGAGAGAGAGAAAGATTATATATCTATCTATCTATCTATCTATCTCTCTATATATATATCTGTTTATCTATCTATATATATATATATACTGTATATATATATATATATATATATATATATAAATATATATAATATGTGGCACTTTGGCGCTGCAGAGTGGGAGGCTCTTCGGCTGTACTTCTTTGATTTCACTTGAAATGACTTTTGCTTCTGTGGCCGGGGACCCTTGGAGAGTGCTGAATGCATTACCGAGGTAATCCTCTCAGGCATGGAAGCATACATTCCATCTTATTTTTCTCAGTCTAATGCAAACAAATCTTGGTTTACTCACGCTTGTTCTACTGCTGTCCGCAACAAGGAGGAAGCATTCAAACGGAACTCACGCCTTAAATCTCAAGAATCTCATTCTTCCTATGTTTCTGCCCGGAATCAAGCCAAATCTGTTCTTCGACTTACTTAGCACTCTTTCATCAATAATAAATCCAACTCTAGCTCTTCCCACGCTTTCTGGCATCTAGCCAAAAACCTCACCAACAATTTTTCTTCCTCGTCTTTCCCTCCCCTTTTCCACTCTGATGGCACAACCATCACTTCTTCCTCTGACAAAGCTGAACTCTTCGCTCAAACTTTTGCTAGAAACTCCACCTTGGATGATTCTGGTGCTCTTCTTCCCTCGCAACCCCCCTCTCGCCTACTTATGCTTAATATCCTAATCTCGTCTGAAGATGTACTTTCTACCCTCTCTGGGCTTAATACTAAGAAGGCGTACTGTCCGGACGGTGTTCCTCCTGTTGAGATAAAAAAAATGTGCTTCCGTGCTGACTCCCTGCCTAGGAAAACTCTCTCCTCTAACGTCTTCCCTTCATGCTGGAAGTTTGCTCTCATTCAACCTGTCCCAAAGAAGGGTGACCGCTCTCAACCCTCCAACTATCGTCCAAGTGCTCTCATCTCTTGTATCTCTAAAGTTTTTGACACTATTCTTGCTTCCAAATTTCTAAAGCATTTCTCTTACCATAATCTACTCTCAGATCGCCAGTATGGCTTCCTCAAGGGTCGCTATCTTACTAATTCTTGGTCATCCTCCTTTCGGGACTTCGGTGAGACCTTTTCTATTGCACTAGACATATTGAAGGCCTACAATAAAGTCTGGCACAAATCTTTAATTTCTAAACTACCCTCCTTCGGTTTCTATTCCTCCATCTGTACCTTTGTCTCTAATTTCCTTTCCGGCTGTTTCATAGCTGCGGTTGTGAACGGCCATCGCTCATTTCCTTATCCTATCAACTCCGGTGTTCCTCAGGGCTCTGTCCTATCTCCTATTCTCTTTCTAATTTTCATAAATGATCTTCTCAACTGTACCTCGAGTCCCATCCATTCATACGTAAACGACTGTACCTTACACTACTCAGTTAGTTTTCCAGAATGCCCCAGCCAGATATCCCTCAAAGACAAATGTAATGAAGCCATAGAACACTTATCTTCTGATCTAACTACTATTTCCAATTCGGGCAGAGAATACCTTGTTGCCTTTAATGCTTCCAAACCCAATTTCTCCATCTATCTACCCGTCCGGAACTCCCAGCGGACTATCCCTTATTGTTCAACGATACAAAAATCAATCATTCATTTTCTCTCAATATTCTTGGTGCTTCTTTTTCTTCTGCTCTCACTTGGTAGGACCATATTACCAGTCTTGCTTAGGCAGCCTCCCAGAAGCTGGGTGTGCTCAACCGCCTAAAGGGGTTCTTTACCCCAGCACACATTCTTGCTCTGTACAGGGGCACGGTGTGTCCTTGTATTGAGTATTGTTCACATGTGCGGGGTGGATCCTCTCACACCGCACTCCTAGACAAAGTAGAAAGGAAGGCCTTTCGTATCATTAACTCCAGTCCACTCACCCACTCTCTGCAATCATTGTCTCTCTCCGCCGCAATGTTATATATCTCTCGCTATTCTATCGCTATTATAATAATCAGTGTTCCTCAGAGCTCTCCCAGTGCATAAAACTTCCTCTACGTAGGGCACGTGGTACCCGTCTTGCAACACAATCCTACCCCTACTCTGCGCAACTCTCTAACCCAAGACTGAAACGTTACTCTCAGACTTTCTTCTATTCAACAGCTGAGCTCTGGAACTCTCTCCCAGAATAATTCTTTCCCTTTTCCTATGACTTAAATTGCTTCAAACTCTGTGTATCCAGGCATTTTGGCTCAAATGTCCTTTGATTTGGGCCCTGTCACTTTTTCAGCTCTGCCTTTTGCCTCCTTCACTTACATAGAAAGAAAAAACAAAATTATATATACAGGTAGGCCTATATATATATATATATTACACATATATATATATACAGTATATATATATATATATATATATATATATATATATATATATATATATATATATATATATATATATATATATATATACAGTATATATTATATATATATATATATATATATATATATATATATATATATATATATATATATATATATATAATATTATATTAAGTAAGAATCCTGTCAACCAATCAGAAAGCAGGATTAGACCATCCCAGTAAGACAGCTGTACCCTACATTCCCTGCTTATATCACAACATTGCCACACCCTCCTGCTCGAGCAATCACAAGCTCCCTCTGACGCTCCAAACATTGATTGATCCAGCCGCACCTACACGCCCACCCTTTAAATCGCTCTCGCTCCATTCACGCACATTTTCTCCTGCCATGGTTGCAAAAAGTCTATTACACCGGTGCAACGCTCTTACTCCTGTCAGCCACTACAAGATATTTGCAACGAGCTCCCAGGGAAATATTAGGACGATATAGATAAGGAGGAGAGAGCGAAGGACATTCAAGACACGAGGCTGGTGGTAGCTCCGCCCGGGAGCCTGGCTCGACCAACCAAAGCGCACCAAATCGTGAGGCGGGGGTAGCCTATAAAGGGATGTGGGAGGGACCCCAGACGGGAGAACTGTCACGGATATCACTGGGCACACCTGCTAGCTGCCACCTCTCCCTCCCTCACTTGGACACTGATGGGAATTTAGCCAAGCCTGCTCCAGCCTACCAGCTCGCTTGCCGTAACCAAGAAAAGTCCACCTCTGGCCCAACACAGCCTCCGTCTGCCGACCAGATACACCTTCAGTATCCTGGTGCTTGTCGTCATATTGCTAGCTTGCACACCTACAGCTAAGCAATTCAAGATAGATGGCAAGTGGTAAACGGGATTGAATAACTACAGAAGATGTATTGGCCGGCCTTGAGGTGGTGAAGATTGTTCCGGACAAGATACCTGATACTTTTTAAAGGGACCCTTATGGGCCCGAACAGACTTACTAAAGATAGTTAATGCTAGACAAACCCAGCGGTTCCAACCATTAAAATAGATGTGTTCTTATAGAACAAAATAAAGATAAATGGATTAGACTCATGATAAAATAAAATGATGAAGTGTTGAGAGAATATAGCTGCTTATTGTTAGCAAAGGCTCCATGCCACTTAGCTACCAATAGTATAGGATCTTCTAGGTTAGTAAATAAATGTAATCTTTAAAGATAAGGGGAAGATTAAAAAAGAGCTTAAAGACCAGAATGGGAGTCTGATTGATTAATAATAATCAACCACAAAATTAACGGGGTTAACATAAGTGTTTAAAAAGGGGGATAAATGATAGTTGCTGATAGGTTAGACCTAACTTGAGAAATAGTTAGGACAAACTCTAGTCCTTATGATGAAATATACTTTTTGTTATAAAGGAAACGTCGTTATTCGATCAAAGAGATTATTGTAAGGAATACATTATAATTAGTAGCATCTAAGAAGGGCAACTCACCCGCAAAGTAGAGAGAGATTTTGTAATCATGACATAAGTGACTAATGAGTTGACTATTGTGATAAAGTATTGTAATCATAACCTCAGTAACTATTGAGTTTACTATTGTAATGAATATTGTGATCATGACATAAGTAACAAGTCGAGTCGACTATTGTGAGAAATACTGTAACCCGGAGATAAGTAGTTAGAGAGTTGATAAATATAGTATTCATGATATAAGTATCAATTGAGTTGAACATTGAGTCGGATATTGTAACCATGACATAGGAAATGATCAAGTGTTGAATATTGTAATGGTGATATAGGTTTTTCTGAAATAGTGATTATATCGGACAATGTAATGAGATATAGTAGGTGAATCTTAATGATATTGAATATAGTATAAGTGGTATAAGTGTTATTGAGTTATTTCATCTGTTGAATTTGGAAGCAAGAGTGTGGGACACTCCAGAATAGAGTTATATTGACGTAATTGCCTACGGGTACATATTTGTATGTTTTAAGATAGGTGACATACTGTATGTGTTACAAGGATAGGGAAATTGAGATCAAATTGATTAAAGCCTTGGTCATACGATTAGACATATTGAGGGATGGTAAAGTTTGTCATTTATTGCGGAGATAGTGATGTGCCTTTGGATCGAAGTCGGAGTGAGTCAATGCCTGAATAAATGGTATCCAAATAGGTGGTAACGGGAGCTTAAGAGTTCCAATGTACAATCTATATTGGGTCAACGATATTATTCAATCCGTGGATTGAACTCACTCCGGCTCGAACAGAGAATCAATTGCTATGAGAATATATGCTACCAGGGATTTTGTTAATTTAACTAAAGTTACGAACTTCTGAACAACTGTCGAATTATTCCCACCCTAGTAGGATACCACTTACACAATGACATGTGTAGGGTTAATACTATAATGAATGATTGCAACTGCTGTAAACCGAACTCGGGACTCACAAAGAGGACGACAGTGCTCTACCACTGTACCATCAAGAAGGTTAAAGGTTTAGCACACACTCTTCGTACATATACCTTGTCAATATATACTGTAGTAACATGCACTGAGTGTTACAATAAACCCAACCTCACTATGATAGTCAAATGGAAGTATTGAAACACGTAGAGTCGTTTGTAGAATATAATGGTATTAAATAACGTCGTGTTAATTGGAATTTCTTTCATAATATATATATATATGTATATTGTATATATATATATATATATATATATATATATATATATATATATATATATATATATATAGTATAATTATATATATATATATATATATATATATATATATATATATATATATATATATATAATTATTCAAGAATGAGGGAGATTGAAATATACACGGATAACTAGTTAATTGGATAGACAGATGTATTGACAGATTGATTGATGTATGAGAGTACTTGATTTGAGTATATTTATATATGCAGATATATGAGTACATTCGAAAGTTGTTTTCATTGTAGAAATACATACTTACTATAATTAGATAGACAAACAAATAGATAGATGAATAGATAGATATAGAGTGCGAACGAAAAACTCAATTCCAAGTTCAGTTTTACTCCCATCGACCTCAGCCAAGACAGTTCTTGAACTTTAATAATACAAGTTTCAATAGTCAGGCCTGTCATTTGTGAAAAAAGTATATACAGTTTTTCTTGTATTTTCGTTAGATTGTTGGGGATATAGTTTTTCATGGAATGAGACTGAAAATAAAGAGAAATGTTTCTGGATTGTGAACAAACATCAACTGGGAAATCTTGTATTAGGATCATATATACTTTAATTAATTTCATTGGTGGTGTGGTGGTGAGATTAATAAAAATAATATTATACAGGTATGTGCAAGTTATTTTGTCTAAAAAATAATCACATCGCTATTATTAATATAAGGATAGTAAGAATAATAATAATAATAATAATAATAATAATAATAACAATAATTACAAAAATAGTAATAATAATAAGTATAGTATATATGCTTGAAATACTTATTTTAATAGGGTTGGAATGATTCGACAGTTGTTTGGAAGTTTGTACTATATTTAGCAAACTTAATAACAATCAGTATTCCTCATAGTGATTGATTCTCTGTCCGGGTCGAAATACATTCAAACTGAAGATTTGAATACTTTCGATAATATAGCATACATTGCACCTCGGAATTTTAGGTCCCATTACAACCAATCTATAAGATCGCTATTCAGAGCTTTGGCCTACTTCGACTCCGGTCCTAAGGTACAACAACTATATATTTGAGTTAACAGAAACTATGGTGAAGCAATATATCCTTTAATATGTTAATAGATATTACGCACAATCGACAGCATGCTTTCGACGAGGTGATATATTTAGTAAAAAAAATAGTTTCCGTTTAACAACATATTTCCAAATGGGGAGGCCTGATTGCCAATCCTAACTATTTCTCAAGCTAAAACACCTCTTTCACAACACCTACGTCTCTAGGCTACATAAGCTGTAGATATCATTACGTTATTCTCTATTAAATGTTATCAGATCGAGTTAGATTATAGTCATCTCGTCTGATTGGTCTAGACTCATGGGATAGCTGGGTACTTATGTCTCTAACCACCTGTTATATAATTCTATCTCCTCAATAATTGGGTACTTAAGACCCTAACCATTGAGCCTAGACTTTGAGATAGTTGGGTATTTATGCCTCTAACTCTCACTTATATAAACCTTTCTAAAATGTCTCGTCAATATCTATGCGATAACTCTTGGGAATTCTCAACCTATATTTAACTATCTCTTGATATCTCCTTTAAATGCCTACCACTATTTATCAATTGAATAGCTTGTGCTATTCTAACAAAGCAAAAGCTATACGCCAACTCTTTGCGGTTTATTATATAATTTGTCTAATTACTTTTCTCATTGGTTGCCCTATAAGGACACATCAATTTATTTGTGGAGCTCAAGGCAGTTTGTCAACATCTCTCTTTCCTTATTTCTGTTCAGGCTCATAAGGGTCCTTTAATAACATATTTGGTCTTCTTCACTCTCTATTCTTCGCCATTACCACCCCAGGGCCGGACAATACACGTGGTAGAACTTCTCAGTGCCATCCACCACCTGGTTTCTATTCTGGATCGACTGTGACACCGTATGCAAGTGGACGATATGGCTGCAGACGGCTGGGTATATCATATTCTGCCTCTATATTCTGTTGTGGGCCTGGTGTTTCTTCTTGTTTTTTCTTTCCATTGTGATTGGGAAAGATAAGCGGGTAGTTATTGCTTTTAAAGAGCAAGTGTTGATCAAGCTGCCTCAGCGCTCCGTGTGCTTCCACTGAAGGATTGAATGGATGGATATAGAAAAGGTGGGTGAGGGTGAAAGAAGGGAAGTTTTTATTGGTGTAGTAAGAGAAAAAGTGTTAAAGTAGTAGGAAAATGAGTGTCGGGGCTTGACCCAACGTGCATGAGTTGTACAATTTGGGTTGGTTGGGGGGGGTTGTGACTCTGTCGATTTTATTGAGAGTAAATTTGGGAGAGCTTCAGTATAGCATGCCAAGAAGGGGTGGCGACTAAGTTTTGGATGGTAAAGGCATAAGGAGTATTCATTTTGGGTGGTTAAGGTTGCAAAAATAGGTGGCAAATTTGAATGGGAATGGTCTAAAGGTGGCCTGGCCATTTTGGATGGTAAGGGTCTAAAGGGGGACAACAAGGCATACCTGTCAACTGCCGAGTTTGGAGATGGTTGCACTGTTTTATGAAAGGCTTACTTTACAATGTGCAATTTGTAATTTTCGATAAATTTTGGCTGGTGGGTAAGTAAATGAATGGTGGTAATTTAGTGTGAGTTTGTGGTATTTCAAAGATATTTAAGTGAATAGGGGAATGGAAGCCTCTCTGTTAATGGGGTGTAAAAGGTTTGACCAGGGACGGATGGGTTGATTAATATTATTAAAAATTTGAACAAAGTGATTAATTATAGGTCTCAAGTTTTTCAAGTTGTTTATTTGCCAGAAAGTTACAATAAACATTAAGTGGAGGGATGCAGGAGAGTTCATGATGGTGTTCCGATGTTTGGAACTCATCCACTGAGTTCCATGGATCCACCTCAGTGCCTCATTTGGGGGGATGGGGGGAGAATATAGAAATGGAGAGACAAGTAATAATTTTGATCACCCGAATGCCAATCATTTGGTCAATCAATCAAATTAATATAGAAAAGGTGGGTGAGGGTGAAAGAAGGGAAGTTTTTATTGGTTAAGTAGGAGAGACAGTGGTAAAAGTGAGAGCAAATAGAGTGTCGGGGCTTGCCCCCACGTGCGTGAGTTGAGTATTGGGCTGGATCAGTATGGCTTGCCAAGAAGGGGGCTGGGGAAGGCTGCAAGATGAAGGCAGGAGATGGTGGTGTTGATGGTGGTGGTGAAGAAGTCGATGGTGTTAATGTTGGTGTTTAACGAATTCTTCCATGTTGAAGGTCTTTCTCGATCTTTTTGGGTTTTTCTTGGAGCTCCTGATCTTGAACAGCTGACTTTGGAAGATCCTTAGACCTTCTACTTGCTCTGGTGTTAAAGATGAATCAGGGGTTGCTTGCTCCTCGTCGATCCCCAAAATGGTTCTCCATAAAGGTGATTCAGGGGGTGGACGTCTTCTTGCTGCTGCATCCTTGACTCCTTCAATCATTTGGGAACGGAAGTATATAGGAAAGGTGAAACAAGTAATACAAAATTTGATCACTCTTATGCTTCGAATACTAGAGTTGGTACAGAGGAAGTAGTAGGGGGTGAGGAAGTGAATTTTAGTAGGAGATGAAGGCGTCGGGGCTTGACCCAACTTGCGTGAGCTGGTTTTTGTTGGAGAGACAGTTTGAGGATACTTTTCGAGAGGGGACAGGACGGACAACACATAGGGAACAATCATTTGGATGATGATGATGAATGAATATAGAAAAGGTGGGTGAGGGTGAAAGAAGGGAAGTTTTTATTGGTTAAGTAGGAGAGACAGTGATAATAGTGGGAGAAATAGGGTGTCGGGGCTTGTCCCAACGTGCGTGAGTTGAATAATTGAGCTGGGGTTGAGTTGATTTAGTTGGAGAAGTTACTTTAATGAGATTCAGGATGGCTTGCCAAGAAGGGGGCAAGGGATGGGGAGCAAGTTAATTTTTGGGTGGTATAAAATCGAAAGTGCTTGCATGTTTTGGGGTTGTATTTTTGGGTGGTAGTATTCGAAAATGGTATAGGGGGAGGTAATTTTGGGTGGCATTGAGTCAAAAGGGGTACTGCTGGGGAAATCTGTCAGTGGCAGAACCTGTAAGAAGGCTGTACTGTTATTATTATAGGAGTTACGTTAAAAGGTTGTTGTCTTGTACTTTGTCTGTGAAATTATACATTTTAATGGGAAGTGAAGCTAGGAATCTAGGTCAGGAGTGGTAGGGAGGCTGGACTGTGGACGAGCCGGCATGACCCACCTCCTCTACCAATCCTGATTTTAAGTGAATATTGGAATGGGTGCCTCTCTGTTGTTGGGGTGAAGGAGGTTTGACAAGGGGGGATGTAAAATTATGTTGAAAATTTGGATGAAGTTATCATGAAAGGTCTCAAGTTTTATAATTTGTTTTTCTGCTAATTGCTGCCAATAAGTATTTAGAGGGGGGATGTGGGCTAGATTGTGAAGATGTTGTGCCGTCTGGAACTCATACCACTGAGTCCCGAACATCCACCTCAGTGCTTTATTTTGTATTCTTTGATATTTTAGTTGGTTGGTAGTGGCCGAAAGTGAAATGCTGAGTGGGACGTAGCACAAAAGAGGTCTTATAAGTGCTTTGTATAAGTGAAGCTTGGTTTTTATTGAGGCATTTCTGAATCGATAGATGGTTTGTAGTGATTTTGATGCAATGGCAATGGAAGTTTGTGCTTGTTTGTGGAATCGGATGTTTTTGTCGAATGTGAGGCCGAGTACTTTGTTTGTGGGAGAGACATTTATTTGTGTGCGGTTAGGGACAAGTGTTCGGGAGTTCTGGAATAAGGGTCTTGGGCGGAGATGTCCCTTGGCAAAGTATGTGACGTGTGATTTTTGAGGATGAGCCTGAATCCGCCATTTTTGCTCCCATTGTGCTACTTTGTCAAGTTCTCTTTGAGCTCTGTTTGTCAATGCGTCTATTGTGTCTGCTCTTAATATTTGCGTCACGTCGTCTGCGTACATTACTGTGAGAGAGTCATTGTGAGTGGGGTTGGGAAAGTCATTTGTGTATAGGATGTAGAGGGTAGGAGCGAGCACTGAGCCTTGAGGTACGCCTGCGTTTAGTGGAAATGAATCTGAATAAAGATTAGAAAACTTAATTTTGGCTGTTCTATTATCCAAAAAGTTGCAGAGAAGTTTCTGAGTAATTAATGGGAAGTTGAAATTTTCGCAGATTTTGTACTTCAAGCCTTCGTGCCACACTGTGTCAAAAACTCGTTTTATGTCCTTTGTAATTAAGGCTGTCTTGTTTTTTCGTCTGGACTGTTTGTTTATGTGAAGGTAGTTTGTGATAATGTTTAGTGCTTCTTGTGTCGATCTGTGTTGTCTAAAACCAAATTGCATGTTCGTGAGGAGTCCTTCGTCTTCGAGAAATAGTCTGAGTCGGTGGTTTATGATACGTTCTAGAGTCTTCCCAAGAGTCTCAAGTAGACTAATGGGTCTGTAGTTTAGTGGATTAGTCTTGTCTTGGTTTTTCTTGGGAATGAGGAAAATGGTCGCTGTCTTGAAGCAGACGGGAAAGTAGCCTGATGCCAGGATGGCGTTGTAGAGGCGAGTGAGTGCTGTTATGAAAGTGTTAGGTAGGTGCTTTACAAGGTGGTGATTAATACCTGTGGCACCAGGCGCCTTTCTCCGTGTTTTAGACAGGATGAATTTGACTTCGTCTGGCACAATGGGAGCAGTGAGTATGTTTTGAGGGTCAAGTGTGTTTAGGTTAATGTGTGTGTCATGGGAGATGTTGTCAGGGATGGTAGTGAGATGTTGTTCTATATTGCGGATGTGTTGTTCGGCAGGCCTTTCAATGGGGTGTGGGTGGTATACTTGTTGCTATGTCTGTTTAAATGTATCTGTGATAGCCCTAGGATCAGTAATTTTTTTGCCATTAACAGTGAGGGAGGATGTTCTGGGAGTGTTATTACCTTTTAAACGTTTTATATGTTGCCAGAATTCCCAGGGCTTAGTTTTCCTGTTTTGTTCTGCTGAGTGTACTAGGTGAGTCCAGTGAGCGTCATGATCAAATTGCAGGCTGTTAAGGATGTGAGTTCTGAGGTTGGAGAGATCGTAACGTACTCGGCCTGGTATGTGGTTGTGTTTGTTCTGTTCGAATCGACGACGATAGCACACTAGGAGTCATTGTGTTCTGATGGAGGGTCTGAAAGTGTGTTTTGATTTTGTATGTAGTTTTTGGGATGGTTGTGTTGGCTGCATTTACGATTTTGTTCTGTAGGTTCTCAATTTTTTGGTCTATGTGTGTGTAGTGTTGTCCGTCATAGTCGTGTATGTAGTTTTTTTTTTTTTTTTTTTTTTTTTTTTGACCCTAGGCGGGTCTAAGGGGGGGAAAGTAGAGGGGGGGAGAGGGAAGAGAAAAGGAGGAAAGTTTGAAGGAAAGTAGGAGAGTAACAGTTGGTGGGCAGACCACCTTGCTATGTTGTGTGTTTGAAACGTATGTTTTTGTGTTGGGGCAAGTGGTGTATTTTATTTATGTTTGCTGTTTGGTAGCTAGCTAAGGAACGAAGGTGTGATTGTTATTATTATTATTATATAAACATATAAAACGTGTTTTTTTTTTTTTTTTTAATACATTGGCTGTGGTTCTTCTTCTGTGTTTATTTTATTTAGACTGCTTTTAAACCAGTTGTTGAATCTTAAATTTGGTTGTTGTGCATAATTTTCCTTAATTTTCTCTAGAGTTGGGTCTTGTGATAATTCTAGTTTTTGCCATATTTGTGTTGCTTGTCTATGAAGTCTGACATTTAATGGTAATGTGTTTGTGTATTCGTGTATTTGTTGTGTCGTCATTGTATAGGGGTATCTTTGGTTTGTGGCGAATCTTAGGGCTTTGTTTTGTATTTTTTGTAAGCGTGTGATTTGGTTTTTGCTCATGGTGTGTGTGGGAATAGGGGGGTATTCTAATATTGGGATTACATAAGCTTTTACAAGGTGAGTTTTTATTTGTGTGTTCATATCTCTGAATCTGAATAGTTTGGCCAGTGCTGCTATGGCTAGGCCTTTTCTTTCTGTGATGTTTTGAATATAGCCTTGAGTAGTTATGTGTAACCCGAGTATTTTTCCTTTCTGTGCATCTTCGATTCTGTTGTTATTCACATATATAGGTGTTTTGTTTTTTGCTCCTAGTTGTAGTATTGTGAATTTGTTTATGTTGGTTTTTATTTTCCATTCTTCTTCATATGTGTTGATTGCTTCTGCTTCTCTTCCTGTTTTTCTGGCTATGATTCCCTTTGAGGGACCTTCATAACCAATGATTTGTGTGATGTCGTCTGCATATGTGATGTTTGTGCCTGTTTGTGATGAAGGTATATCATGTGTGTATATTGTGAATAGGCTTGGGGAGAGGACTGATCCTTGTGGGACACCGCAGCTTATTGTGATGTTGTTACTCAAGACTGTCTTTATTTTTATTTTTGCTGTTCTGTTATCCAGGAAATTGCTTGGCCCCGCCCACCTCCTTTTATACCCACACTCCCTACAAGGCTGGCCTGTGATTGGCTGAGGTACGCGCTGGGACTTCTCAGGGTAAACCCGGCATATTTGAAGTGATCGCTCACCCTCCTCTGTACTACTTTTGCCGTAATAACTGCCTGTCAGCTTGTTTGCGATGTCTTTTAATGGCTGATGGGAGTAAGAGGGTCGCATCATGACATCAGAACACTCTTTGCCGGGATACAAGATACGGGAATGGACGGAGGGCAAGTTATGAGCCCTGCGTTTGGAAGGTGGTGAGATGCGAGGGTCCTGGTGCGACTAGGGAGGCTTGTGATTGGCTGAGAGCCCCTGGTGGTCAGGGTAGCAATTAGGATAGCTTATCTGTTGCATATCCTGCTGGCACACCTGAGTAAATCCCGCTTTCTGATTGGCCCGCGGGAGTACTCCTTCAATAATAATAATAATAACAATAGTAGTAGTAGTAATAATAATAATAATAATAATAATAATAATAATAATAATAATAATAACAATAATTGAAGGAGTAATTCCGTCAGCCAATTAGGAGACAGGCTTAACTCAGGTGTACCAGCAAGGTTTACCCTTTAAATATTGTCAGTGGGAACACCCTGGCACTCTCGCGCTCTCGACCAATCACCAGCCTCCTATGAACACACCACAGCACTCGCCTCATATCCTCCCCCAAACACTCGCTTAATAACTTGCCCTCAGTTCACACCCGTATTTTCTATCCTGGTAACAAAAGTTCTACTACAATGGTGCCACCATCGTACTCCAGTCAGCCACTAAAGAACGTCTGTAATAAATATTACGGGGATGAAACCAGGCAGGTGAAGGATATTGATATTTAAAGCGAGCGGGCTGACATATCCCTGCCCGAGCGCGGCTCGGCTAATCACAGGGCCGCGTTGCGCGGGGGAGGGGTATAAAGGGGGTTGGGCGGAGCCGCAGCAACGCTTGCAACCCTGATAATAGATCAGAAGGTTAAGCAACGTAGGGTCTGGTCAGTATTTGGATGGGTGACCGCGCCAGCACAGCAGTTGCTGGGTGGGTTTGGCATGTCCTGTTCCAGCAAAGGCAGTAGCTGGTTGGGTGATTGCACCCGGTACCGACATTGACCAGATGTTGCCCTAGGGGTGGGTAAAATTTCCCTGGCTTGCCACCAGGGTTCAAGTAGCCCAGGAGTGTTGAACAAACTCCATTCCCTGTCAGTTCCGTCTCACTCAGACGAAAATGAGTACCTGGATTCATGGTGGCTAAAATGAATTCAGGGGCCTGATTGGTGGCTTCCTACAACCAATCAACACACGAGACTGAGAACTTGGTTAGCCACCAGGATTGCTCAGTGGCCATTGGGCAGGCCTTCTCTCGTGTTGCCTCGTCCCACCCATACGTTAAACTGGGTACCTGGAGTGTAAAATCGGCCTTGGCGTAGGTCGTATCACTAGGGTAAATTTTATTACTTGCTTCACCTTTCCTATATACTTCCGTTCCCTATGTGTTGTCCGTCCTGTCCCCTCTCGAAAAGTATCCTCAAACTGTCTCTCCAACAAAAAAAAACAGCTCACGCAAGTTGGGTCAAGCCCCGACGCCTTCATCTCCTACTAAAATTCACTTCCTCACCCCCTACTACTTCCTCTGTACCAACTCTAGTATTCGAAGCATAAGAGTGATCAAATTACTTGCTTCACCTTTCCTATATACTTCCGTTCCGCAGCAGGAAGACAGACACGGACACTTGGAACACATTGGCACTCTCTTAGCAGAAATGCTCCATTTGCCCACCTTGGCACTCATGGAAGAATAAAACCAGAGCTTGTTCCAGACCTCCAGCACCTGAGCTCTCATAAATACAAGACGAGCCGGGATCCAGTACACCGCCAACCCTTGGCACAGATACAGCTACAAAATCCAGATGTCTGCCGACACATCGCTAGCCTTCACGCAATAAGCTAAGCGATTAAAAATTGTAACCTGGTGGTGGATAGTAGCGAAAAGATGGACCTGATGTATTGGACAGTTTTGAATTAGTGAAGCAGACAGAAGAGATCTTCCATCATATTTTGAAGGGACCCTTAAGAACCCGAACAGTCTTATCTAAACATTAAATGCTAGACTGAGCCTCTGTGTTCCAACAATACAATATATGTGTCCTTATAGGACAACAAAAGAGAAACTGATCAAACAATTGATGAAATATAGAGATGAAGTGTTGAGAGATATAACTGTTATTGTTAGTAAGGCACTCAGCCAGTTAGCTAGTAATATTACAGGATCTTATAGGGTCTTATGTAAAGATATGTTTAATATTAAGTGGGAGTTCTTCGTGATAAAGCAATAAGGGGTGATAGTTGATAGAGCCTATGAAAATGAGACAACTAGGCTTACCTGACCAATTTTCCGGTGTCGAGCATTTGCAACATAGCATAGACCTAGCTCGAGAAATAGTTAGAACAAATACTCTAGCTCAAACCTATGAATACTTTTTTTGTTATAAGGAAACCGCATTTGTTAAGTAGATATTCATTATATTGATTAAATCAAGATATAAGTTAATTGACTCAGCTGTGGTTAAATATAATTGATGTTGCCAATATTAGGTGAATCCATTTCAAAGACACAATGTATATAGACATATCATGAAATAAGGTGATGTTGGGTATTGGTTCAGTTTTCAATTGTTAGTGAAATGCACTACTATCAGCTATTTATGTAATATGCTCCGTTAGTCTATATCAGAAAAGGGAGTTAGTGAACTCGGAAATATCATTACCGCAGAGTTTAGTTACATGTTGGAGAGACGGCAATAAGGGTATTTTTCCGACCCCACCCACGTCATAGGAGATGAATTATATATATCATTATTGGTAGACACCATAAATGGTTACTGTCTCACTAAAGTATATAGAGAAAGAAAGGATAGTTTTGCTAGTAGATAAATTTAGCTATAGGTAGTCAGGGGAGATTAATTTAGCTATAGGTAGTCAGGGGAGATTAATTTAGCTATAGGTAGTCAGGGGAGATTAATTCAGCCGCACCATTTGGAAATTGTCGTATGTTGAAAGGATAGTATGGAAATATACAAATCACGAACGCTTGGCATGCTAACATACAGCAAATAATTATATTTCAATATATATAGAGTAACAATCTTATGGTTACTCATTATTCAGTTGAATTTGAGTGGATATCAGTGCGACTTAAATCATTCAAAGTTGGAATAAGTCACGCCTTGAATAGCTCTCATAGTGCTAATTCGCACTCCGAATGTCTAATTCCAATGAAAGTAAATATATTATATCCTGCGGTTGTAAACATTATAATCCCGGAGTGTGATTTGAAAGTATCTCAACTCAAGGTGGGGACCATTAATTACTCCTTTCCATCATGTATGCTAAAATTGAACACTGTATATAAATGATAGAGGCATGATGTTCTGTTACAATATGAATAACACTTTCTATCTTGTATGGAAGTAGAGCCAAAATTGTCTACAAAGCTAGAATACAATATACTTCAATACATCGTTAATTGAACTATAAATCGTTTAACATGTTGCAGTTGCTTCGAGAAAACATAATCTTTTTCAATACCCATTTGCCGCATACCATACGATAGTTATTTTCTCTCTCTGTTTACAGTATTACCTACCTGAATATTTTGCCCTTATCGATAATAAAATTAACTTTCCAGATCTATAATCTGTTCGATAACGTGTATGATTTTCAATCTTTTGTATATGCATTGAATAATTTTGTATCTGTATAATTGTTGGTATATACAAAAACAAATTGTGTTATAATAAAAGAAGTAGCAAGGCGAAACCTAGACACAAATAGGAGAAAGAAAACATGACAAAGAAGACGAAGAAGATGAAGAAGAAGAAAAGAAGAAGAAGAAGAAGAAGAAGAAGAAGAAGAAGAAGAAGAAGAAAAATAAGAAGAAGAAGAAGAAGAAGAAGAAGAATGGAACAAATGAGGAAAACAAATTAAAATGGAAGCAAATGAATCAGAAATGAGGGGAAGAATAGAAAGATGGAGAACGTAGGAGGAGAGCAGGAAGAGTCAAAGAGAAAAGAAGCCTGCTTGAGGAAAGGAGGGAGAGAGAGGGAGGAAGGAAGGAAGGGCAATGGCATAAAACTAAGAAAGGGCTGGAAGGGAGAGGGCGACGCAACTGAGAGAGAGAGAGAGAGAGAGAGAGAGAGAGAGAGAGAGAGAGAGAGAGAGAGAGAGAGAGAGAGCAGCAGCAACAATGCCAGGATGTGTACAAAGCAGAGAAGCGCTTTCGCTCTTATAAGCGACAATACACATTTCTCATTGATCATATTGTGGCAAGAACAGTACGAAACATCAGTGCAACACATAAACATCTAATCTTTAAGATCAGTGAAGTGAGAGGTGATAAATCTGCTACTTTGTGTACCCCACGAGTAGTGAGATTGTACTGAATGTGTATGAGTGCCAGCGCTTCCCTCATCTTCCCCCTCTGACTAGTGACCACCATACCCCCATCCCCCTTTACTACCTACTTTTTCTACCCCACCACCATCTCCCCTTACCTCTCCCCTCCCTTTCTTTCCAACCATTGTATTACCCTACCACTGCCCCACATAGCAAATACCCATCCACCTACCCGTCCACCTTTACCCATCCATCTAATCCTACTGCCCGTCATATTCTCTCTCCCTCAGTTTCCCATCCTATCATCTATCCCTCCCACTATATCATGAACCACACACCCTATCTAACTCCCATCTAAACCCAGCTACTACGCACTCTTTCACATTCATTCACTTGCTCAATCTGGACATGTCTGAAGCAAATTTGCAGAGTTCCAGGTGTTTCTGGCTATACGCCTAAGGGATATTATTCTGTTTCTGGCTACTCAACAACCGCAAAAAACCCAAGAAGTGCTAAAAAAAAACTGCATCAACGAGTGCCAAATTGAATGCCGCTGTACTTAGACGGAAACACTCGGGCAGAAGAAAGGAATTCCTCACCCTGTGAAATACAAGGAACAGTCCACGTCTAGTCCAGCTCCCCCACTAAGTGTTTCTAGCCACACCTACTGAATCATCTGCAATGAAGCTGCCAACAAAGTCATCAAGGAACAACAAGCTGCTCTGGCTAGACTCACAGAACTAACCAATAGCATAGCTACACAGAGAGACTTATTTATGAATGTGATAAACGTAATGGAAACATTCAGTACTACTGCCTCAACACTCAACAACATCACAACTAAGGACATCTTCTGCTTTTCAAATCCCAACAAAATCGACAACGACTGGGAGCAACATTTAGCTAGCAGCAATGCAGCTAGCGAATGGTGGAGATCTGATCTTCCTCTCCTTAAAAGAGTCAAGATTGTCGAAGCATTAACTAAGCAACATCATTACAACCAGTTAGAATCAACTCCAAGACAAACTCCAACTCCGCCAATGCAACTATTGACAGCAACAACAATAACCCTATCATCACACATATCACAGCCATTCCCAACAATATCCCAAATAACACACATAACACAGACACTCCCATTACCAACATCAATAACTTTGACACTAACTCAAACACTGTTTCTCCACAAGCTGCAGCAACACTTATACACAACACTTATCATCTCACATGCAACAGAACGCACACAACAACAAACACAGCCTGAACAGACTCATGCAGAGCTTCAATACCACAAACACCCATACAAACACAAACATCAACCCAAGAATCACTTTCACCTGCACTGTAAACACTATCTGCCAATCATTATACAGGAGCAAACACCAGATTATCCTATACTATAAATACTAACAGATCAACGTGACGCTTTGAGAACCACCACCCACAAGGTCAGACCGCACAACCTCAGCGTCACCAACAGCACATCCGAAGGGCAGGCCTAACCCGACAACAACCTCATCGTGAGGCTCACCGAGTGTAGCTAATTGAGCGAGACCATCAACCTCCACAAGATCAACTTAAGTGTTCCACTTGCAATTGAAGAAGTCACTCTGCTCAAAGTTTCCCACGCTGTTAATACTGCTCCAGAAAGTGGACACTAGTGGACTGCTTTTAAAATTAACTAATATGATGCTGCGTACGTCTTTTATGTAGTGGATTTGTTAGTCCCATTATGACATCGGCATTACTTACTAAATAATAATGTAATCTAAATATGTTTTTGAACAATGCAATATTGGCCAATTTGAAACCTAAACTCTTTAAAGTAATTAACAGTATTCATACTCCAAATTATATATTACAAAAATAAACATCTTGCCCTGAACCTCGGACGTACTGCGTTTATTCCAGAATTTTCCCCAACAGGTAACTAGAATTGAAGCCCTTCAACCGTAATTTGGTCACTGCATAATTTTTCAGTTACTTTCTTATTCCATAGTTTTCCTTCTTCAGTACCTTTCGAATTTCCTAACCTTCAGCAGAAAGCCAAGTATGGAACAATAGCTCTACTGATGTTTGCTTTCTTTAATAATAATTTGTGATCTTTTGAGTGTTGCCTTCCAATTACCTATGCATATATACTCCTATATTTTACTGAAATAACTAACTAATGTAAAATTATAATCTTTTATAGCCTACACTTATTATCACATTAGTCAATTAGATTTATGAACAATTAGTGATACAGTCTTAGGAATAAGAATTGTGCTACTATGACATTCTGAAGGTCCTCCACCAGCTGCGTTCCCTGGTCGACCTGTGAATTATAGATCTCCCCTTCTCTCATTAAAGCTGACTATAATGTTAATACTAGATATCGCATCAAATGGTAACAATCCGTTCCGGCAGGTTATGCAGGTGGGTGGCCTGGGGCACCGTAAATTATTCCGATTAAGTATATTATAAGAGTCAAAGCAGCCATCTTTAATGTTACTTAATTAAAATTTCTAGTTCCTTTCCTTTAACATTTTTTCGGCCAACATGAGGGAAGCAATCATCAAGCTTACACGTGATCCTTTAAAATAAATGAAACATAACATTACTACAATCTATATTTGTATTAATTTCACCACAACACCAAACACCTCCAACGAAATTAATGAAAGCATATAATCATGTTATCCACCGGGATTCGAACCTTGGTTATCACACACAGATTTTTAAACACTCTAACCATTACACCACCAGGACATTATAAAACTAAACGTTTCAAAGCATAGTACACCACATTCAAATAATTACTGGTAGCTTAGATGAAGATGTCCTTAGACTCATAAAAACACAGTTACTCAGTTTAAATTTAAAAACAAAATTAATATTTAATGTAATTAATAGTTTTATTATGTAAATTAATAGTTTCTAATGACTAAAAACGAATCCCTCCAAATCAATATGAGCAATTCAGTTCTTTCTTATGTACATGAAATCAAGTATCTAGGAGTAACAATCACTGAAAGAATAAAGTATCTAGGAGTAACAATCACTGAAAGAATAAAGTATCTAGGAGTAACAATCACTGAAAGAATAAAGTATCTAGGAGTAACAATCACTGAAAGAATAAAGTATCTAGGAGTAACAATCACTAAAAGAATAAAGTATCTAGGAGTAACAATCACTGAAAGAATAAAGTATCTAGGAGTAACAATCACTGAAAGAATAAAGTATCTAGGAGTAACAATCACTAAAAGAATAAAGTATCTAGGAGTAACAATCACTGAAAGAATAAAGTATCTAGGAGTAACAATCACTGAAAGAATAAAGTATCTAGGAGTAACAATCACTGAAAGAATAAAGTATCTAGGAGTAACAATCACTAAAAGAATAAAGTATCTAGGAGTAACAATCACTGAAAGAATAAAGTATCTAGGAGTAACAATCACTGAAAGAATAAAGTATCTAGGAGTAACAATCACTGAAAGAATAAAGTATCTAGGAGTAACAATCACTGAAAGAATAAAGTATCTAGGAGTAACAATCACTGAAAGAATAAAGTATCTAGGAGTAACAATCACTAAAAGAATAAAGTATCTAGGAGTAACAATCACTGAAAGAATAAAGTATCTAGGAGTAACAATCACTGAAAGAATAAAGTATCTAGGAGTAACAATCACTAAAAGAATAAAGTATCTAGGAGTAACAATCACTGAAAGAATACACCGGGAAAAGCAAATATCCAATGTGTGTAGTAAAATCGGTTATGGTATTTATGTATTATATAGACTTAGACATAAATTACATAGGAATTATATGGTACATGTGTATAATACTATTATCCCACCACATATTATATATTATTATATAACGATATGGGGTTAGGCAAAAAAAAAACAAAAAAAAAAAACATAATGAACATTGAAAGATTACAAAATAGATTACAAAATAGAATTGCTAGGCTCATCACTAAAAACTATAATTTAGATGTCCGCCCATCTTCTCTGTTGACTAAAATAGGTATAATGAATGTAATGCAATGTAGGGATTATTTTATGTTTATACAAATGTACAAACTATCTGATGTGTAAATAGTATTGCTCCGCCATATTTAACTGTTCGTATAGATTATGTTCAAGATCACACTGTTCGAGAACATAGAAGTGTTTCTAATATGTTGTATGTTCCGACACCATGAGTAGACAAATGTAAAGAATCCTTCCAGTATATAGGACCAACATTATGTAATAGCTTACCACCAAGTGTAATGTCGTCATGTAGTGTATCTAATTTTAAACAAAGTACTTGTTGATGCTGAAAATTCGATTAATAAACACGGCGTATGGCGCAGCTCTATCTCTATTCTTCCTCTATATATACAGTATATATATATATATATATATATATATATATATATATATATATATATATATATATTAATATATATTTAATTTGCTTGGTATCTCTCACTGATTTGCTTTGTGCATCACTTACACTGAAAGTAATCCAGCCTGCTCTCACAAACACTCTCTCTCTTTAACACTACACTACTCTAGCACACTATAGTTCTTTCCGATACACCAACATGAATAAACAAAACAACGCACCACTTTATCTGTCAATTTGTTCCACTTATTCACTATACTGTATTTGAAAAAAAAAAATAAAAGCACTTGTTGACATCGAGTTTGGCCCTCCTGTTTTTGTTTAATGTCACCCCCTTTCCTCGAGTTGATGAACTATAATTAATTGTGAACAGTTATTCAGCATCAATTTTTATCAAAGCCCTTTAATATCTTGAAACACTCGATTAATTGACCTCTTTATCGTCTTTTCCTAAGTGAGATAAAATTCAATTGTTATAATCGTTCATGATATGATTTATTTCTTTGTGATGGTATTCACTTTGCGGCTCGACGCTGTACCGACTCTAGTCTTTCATTATCTTTGTATAGATAAGAAACCAAAATTGTATACCATATTCAAGGTGGGGCCTCACTATGCTTCTGTATAACGGTACTACAATGTTCCTATTTTTATAAGTAAAAATATCTTTTAAAATAAAGCCCAATGCTCTAGTGGCCTTGTTCGCAGCTGCTGCACATTGTTCTGAGGTTTTTAAGTTTACAGATGGAATCTGATTCCAAATGAATCCACTATTTTTAAGCTCCTCGGTGGACTAGTGGTTAAAGTGTTGGAGTGCTGCACTACTGGCATGGGTTCGAGCCCTGGCTGGGTTATATCACAAACATATTAGATATAATATGCCTCTACTTGTTTATTCAGAGATGCTTTAAATGTGCCGCATATTACATGTAACCATCTCTAGTACTTATATATTGCTGCTAGTATGTGTGTGTGAGGTACAAAGGAGTACAAAGGAGTACAAAGGAAATCAAGCAACAACAGGTTTAGCGACCTCTCTAGGCTACTTGTCCTCCAAAACACTGAGGTTCAAATGTCCAAACAGTGGTTTAGAGTGGATAAGGGAAAATGGGAAAAGGAAGAACTGCCCTGGAACTAATGTCCGTGGCAGGATTAAGAGAAGTTAGTATAGGGGACAGTTCCGTTAGTAACATAACACAGTGTAACATCTTAGTAATTTGTAAACGCAATCATTCTTGATGGCTCGGAAGGGAGGAAAATAAAGTTATTCATTTACAAACGCAGTCAGTAAAGGTTTTGAGGCAAGATGTTTGTCTAAACAAAGTTTTAAAGAATCAAAGGTGCTGCAGTCTATAACGTCTCGGGAAGCTCATTCCATGAGTTGACAACTCGATTGAATAAGAAACTCTTAGACTCTTGTGAGTTAAAAGATTTACCAATAATTTTGCAATCGTTGCTACAGTTCATATTGTCGATACCTTTGATGATTTAGAACACTTTAATTAAGTCTCCTCTTAATCTGCGTTGGAATAAAGGAAATAGATAGAATTCACTAAGAAGATCAAGGTATGGTTTGTTCTTTAGGCTAGGTATAATTTTGGTAATTCTACGTCGAACTCGTTCTAGCTTTTCTATAGCACCAAGATTGAACGAAATACTCCAGAAGAGAGCGGACTAAGGAAATGTAAAGATATAGGAATATATCTTTCGATTTATACTTAAATGACCTGCTTATGAAGCCAATTATTGTGTTTGCCTTCTTAACAACTTCTGTACATTGTTGACTGGGGTTTAAGTTACTCGATATTATTTCTACCAAATCAGATTCTCTGTCTACACTCTTAAGCTGGGT
Source organism: Paralithodes platypus (assembly GCA_032716605.1). Taxonomy (NCBI): domain Eukaryota; kingdom Metazoa; phylum Arthropoda; class Malacostraca; order Decapoda; family Lithodidae; genus Paralithodes; species Paralithodes platypus. The sequence goes on from CM064554.1 coordinate 23,102,765, forward strand.
GCCATTCATTGAATAGTTTGCTTTCTCATTTCGGTTTCCGATATGTAGTACTTTACATTTATCTGCATTGAAACTCATTTGCCAAATTTGAGCCCAACATGACAACTTATCTAGATTGTGTTGCTTATCTTCAACTTGTTATTTTGAGAGTACACAATTCGGAATGTTTGTATCGTCAGAAAACTTCGATATTGTACAGGTGAGACCCTCATCTATGTCGTGAATGTAAACTAGGAAAATAATTGGCCCTAGTACCGATCCCTGGGGTATCACGCTACTTACATTGATCCATTTGGATGCCTTACCGTTTATGACTACTTATTGTTTTATGTCGCTGAGCCAATTTTCTATCCATATCAAAACACCGTCTTGTATTCCATGCGCTTTCAGTTTTAGCAGTAAACGTTTGTGGGGAACTTTGTCGAAGGCCTTTTGAAAATCAAGGTATATAATATCTACAGCTTTACTCTCATCATATAGGTTGAGGATATCGTGGAGCAAGGCTAAGAGGTTTGTTAAGCAGGAGCGTGTGTTACGAAAGCCTGTTGAGTACCGTTTCTTTGAGTATGTTGTTTTCCTCTAAGTGATCTACGAGTCTGTCTCTTATGAGTGTTTCTAGCAGTTTACATACAACTGAAGTTAAACTAATTGGATGATAGTTACTGGGTATGGATTTGCTGCTTTTTTTAAGTATTGGTGTTACATTGCCGAGCTTCTGCTGGTCCGGCAAAGTCCCAGACTGCAAGGATTTATTGAACAGCAATGTCAGTGGTTTAGAGAGCTCATCCTTAGCTTTCTTTAGAACTCTAGTTAAGATTGTATCAGTTCCAGGCGATTTATTTACCTTGAGTTTATCTAGACATGTTAATACTTCTCTCTCTGTAATTGAGATATTGCTTAGAACGTCAGAATTATCTCTCTGAACCAGCGATGCTGTAGGGATATTACTAAGGTTTTCTGTTGTAAACACTGATGCAAAGAAGGTATTGAGGGCATTACTCATGTGTACTTCGTCTTTGGTGTATTTTCCATTTTCATCGACTAACGTACCAATAGTTAAAGTTACTACTTAAATTTTTCTGGTGTAACTAAAATTATTTCGGGTTTGTTTTACTTTGATTCGCAACATGTAACTCTAGGGTCTTTTTACTTTGTCTAATTAACTTTTTGGCTTTGCATCATAGTTCTACAAATTTCACCCATTCTTCGTAATTGTGTGAGGAATTTAATCTATCATGAGCAATCTTTTTAGCATGCAAACAGTCTGAAATCTCTTTATTCCACCATTTGGCTTATCATTATGGTCTGTACGCTGTATTTTCGATGGTATGCAGTCTTGCACTGCTTTTAGGTAAGTGGTTATTGTTAATTAGAAAGCTCCAGTCAGTGTCTTTAAACATTGCTCTAAGTTTACGAAAGTTTGCTTTCTTGAAATTAGAGACTTTCTCGATGCTGCTATTTAGTGCATTACTAGTAAACTTTAAAGTGAAAGTTATCGTACGATGGTCGCTGTTACTGAATTCATCACCAACATTACAATTCTCTATCAATTCTTCTGTTGTTGAAAGTACACGGTCAAGGACGTTATTTCCACAGGTATATGTGTGTATGGCATCAAGCTACGTGACCACGAGTTGGAACGGGTGGTGGTGGATTGAATCTGATTCCAATTGAAGCCACTACTTTTAAGCTTCTCGGTGGCGTTGTGGTTAAGGTGTTGTAGTGCTGCACTACTGGCCTTGGTTCGAGCCCTGGTTGGGTCATATCACAATTTGTATTAATTTAATTAGTACCCCCAGGTTTTTTAACTAGCCCAGCAGTTTTTGTTGGTTGGTCTTTCATCTTGTATTTTTACTTTTGTTCTATGCTACCGATTTGTAAGACCTCACATTTATTGACATTGAATGGCATCTGTGACTTTTCTGACCATTCAAAGATTGTATTTAAATCTGAATGTAGTTTGTTTCAGGCTTCTTCGGTTAATATTCAGTTTCCTATCTTTGTTTCGCCAGCGAGCTTTGAGATGGTATTATTCAGTCCAATATTAGTATCATATATAGACAAAAAACATAACTGGCCTCAGGATCGATCCCTCAGGCACTTTAATTTAAACAGCCTCCCAGTCAGGTTCTACTCCGTGTATTGCCACTCTCTGCCTTCTGTTTGTTAACCAGCTTTTCATCCATGTATGGATGTTTCCTTTGATGCCTATAATGTGTAATGTGTTCAACAGTTTTCCGTTTTGTACTTTATCAAATGCCTTCTGGAAGTCCAGATAGATTATATCTAGTGCTTTATTCGAATCATTATAATAAAATAGTATGTCATAAAATTCAATTAGATTCGTCAAGCAAGACTTACTGGACCTAAAGCCGTGTTGATACCTCTGATCAACAAGTTTGATTCTAGATAATCAACTATCTTGTTTCTTATAAGTGTTTCAATATTTTTGTCTACTGTTGACTTCAAACTAATTGGTCTGTAATTTCTTGCTTCGGCCTTATTACCATTTTTAAATATTGAAGTAATATTTGCAGTTTCCCAGTCACTTGGTACGGTTTCCTGTTGTACTGACAAGTTGAATATTTAAGTTAAGTACTCAGCTATTTCTTCTTTAATTTTTGTCAGTATTTATTAATGGACCTTATCTGGCCCCGTGGCATTATTAGTATTTAAGTTATTCAATTAGCAAAACACTTCACTTTCACTTATTGTAAATTCAGTTATTTTGTGTTCCGTTATGTTTCTCCGAGGTAGAATTATGTTCTTCTTTAGTTCAAACGGAACAAAAATACTCATTGAGCAAATTTGCAATGTTTTTGCATCCTGTTGCTTTTTGTTCATCTTTAATTAGCGGCCTTATTCAGATTTTAATTTGACTATTATTATTTACGTAACCATATAATTGCTTTGGATTGTTTACACTTTCTTTTGGCTATGTAACTTTCATAATTACACTTCTCTGTCCTATTTAATTGTTTGTATTTTTTTCTACTGAAATGTTATAAATTGTCTGAATTTTCATCTCCTGTGTCATTTTTACTAAGCCTATGGAGTGTATTCCTTTCTCTTAGCTCTTCACTATGTGACGCCTCCCGGCGCTGGCAGAATGGTTGCGTGGGGCATTGCAGCTCGCTAGCGCTCGCCAGGATGGGGGGATAGGCTACAGTTGTCCTAGAATGATCTGCTTTATTTCATTAGGGTCGTGTTGCCACAGACAGTCTAGAAATGGTCTTTGTTTTGGTCTGTGACCACGCCTTATATTTTATATTCGCTATAATATAAATGTTGCTTGTGTGGGAGGCGAGCGAGAGAGGGTGAAGGGGTACACCTGGCAGCGGGGTGAGCTATGACGCGGCTCGCTTGGGCGCTGACGGCGTTGGCGGCCGGGTGGTCAACTAGTCCCTGCCCATCGCGGCCTCGTGTTTTTTACCAGCTCAGAGCTTGCCTGACACGCGTATCGTCTACATCCTTTGCAATTCTGTCCCCCATACTCGCCACTTTGCATACTATTTCTCTCTCTCGACTTCTCCTTTCTCATTCTCTAATCTTTATTAAACTCAACATCCCTTCTGGTTTCAGCATAGACGTTCACCGTCGGCCAGTCGTATTGTACGCGAAGCTCTCAGATATTTCTATGTATGAGGTTTGGAGAGACGGACTTTTCCGTGTGTGTCCTCTCTCGGGAAGGTTGTAGACCGGTATATGTCTCCCTGGCAAGGTGTTGAGTGATTCTGCTTGGTTATCTAAAGCTAGACTAGGGGTAAGGTTACTGTGTCGTTGTCTCCGATGTGTGCAGTGTTAGCTAAGCCCTGCACGACATCGACAGGTACTGTGGGAGCCTAAGTTGTCTTCGGGTGGGTTTACTCTGCGAGCACAGCGCTGTGGTGTGAGAGGGCCATAGCCTATCCCTCACAACATAGTGCTGCCTCTTTGTGTTGACTTCTGAGCGATCGCCAGGATAGAACTAGATACTAGAGGCCTAGATTTATCAAGAGAGCATCCCCGTCATATAACGTAATCTTCATTATACCACCTCCGGACAACGTTAGGCTACGAGCCACATGCTCGCCCATTGTTGCCCTGCCTTGATACCCCAGCTAGACTTTATTAACTGAGCAGACCCTGGTTAGAGATAAGCCCCCATTATTATATGTATGCAACATTATTATTCACTGCACTTTTGAGCCGAGGTTGTTGTTGAGTTGCACAACCCTAGTAGGCTGTTGCGTTGTGTCACGAAGCATTTCTTTAGTTGTCGAGCATTACTACATTTGCGCAGCCTTTATTATTCGCCTGCCTATTATTACTATATGTCCTAGTATTTATTGTGACCCGTATTCTGCATTATAATTGTTCAAGATTCTTTACGAACATCTTCCCAGCATCAGACTTATTTCAGAAGTTTCCAGTTGATGTTGCAGGACTAGCATTGCACTTTCTTTAATACAGGAGTGCCAGTTATTTGAGTATCTACCGTAACGTTAATTAATCACGTTAACTATCTTTTCTTTGTGTAACCTAATCGAGTAATCTTTTACTGTTTGAGAATAGGCTATTTCATCAAGCGTCAGCCTAGTGTGTGTGCACCAGTTACCGAGTAATAGGATACCTCGTTGTCCAGGCACGACTCAGGGCGGTAATGGTGTTTTGTTTTCCAGTGTTTAAGGCAGGGGTTGGATCTAGTGTTACCGTTGTTGCATTTTGCCATTATCTAGTCCAATGTTGAAGAGCCCTGTGTCTTTGAGAACCTGGATCGTAACAACTAACATTCATATTGAACCAAGGAGGCTTGCTTTAAGCATTATTTGTTTAATTTTAGTGTGTTTGTATTTCTGCTGCACAGTCATTAGTATATACAGTATTTAAATGTATCCCACAGTTCGCTTGTTTCGCTAATATTGCTAAGCTGTATATAAATGTCTTTGATAGTTTTTCGAAGTTCGTTGAATTTCGCGTGTTTTCAAATCTGGAACGCTCATTCTTTTTTTTCTTCAATATTATATCTGTAAATTAAATTGATTATTATGAGTTTGTGATCGGAGGTGGATAAATGTTTGCCGATGTCCACTTTAAAACATACAATTTCGTTTGTAGGCTACTGATAACGAGATCCAGTATGTCGTTTTCGAGTGTCGGTTGATTTGCACCTTGATGCAAAGAATAGTCCTGTGTAAATGTAATCATTGTTTGCGAGTTGGAACTTATTTCAGTCATGAGGCGACAGGCTTTCATTAGCGGTAAGGGTTAGTTGCATTAATTCGTAAAAGTGATCATCATTTGCTTCATTTTGGCTGGGAGGACGGTATATGCAGTAGTGATATTTATGTTGGAATGTTTCATGTTAAATATTACGCAAAAGATGTCTGTATTATTTGGGGGCAGTGAAACCTCGGTTGGCTTTAAGTGGCAGGCTATCCACATAGCCACTCCACCTCTGAATTTGCCATTCTGTCTGTGTGATATAATTTGTACTAGTTGATATGATAATCGGAGAAAAAACAAATATATTTTTAAAGTCAAGGTGAGTTTCTATTACGCTAATTACGTCAATTAATTCGGTTAATACACGACATTTAAATTCGTTTATCTTGTTTCTGATTGAACATGCATGCAACGCTAATATTTTGATTGTATTGACCTCTTTTGGGGGGAAAGTATATGATTTTATTTTTCCGTGAGATGACGATTATTTTTTGTGTTATCATTTATGGGGGAATTAGTTATGATCAGTGGGCTTGGCGAGTTTACGGGCGGATTAATTTCAGTTGATGGGCAAAGTAAGTGGTTAATTATATTTGACAGTTGGTTAATTATAGTTAATTATAGTTATAGTTAATTAGTTGGACTGTGTCGAAAGGCGGGTGCCTCGCACTCGCCACTCAGAGAGAGCTCTGAAGAACACTGATTGTTGTAATAGTGATAGTAGAGTGAAAGATGCACAATATTACTTCGTGTAGATTGAGATTGTAGGGAACTAGTGAGAGGAAGTGAGTTGATGAGGCGAATTGCTTTTCACTCTACTCTTTCGAGAAGTGCGGTATGGGTGAATCCTCCCCACAGATGCAACCAATACTCAATACATAGGGTGCACTGTGCCCCTATTCAGAGCAAGAAGCTGTGTGGGGGCGAAGAACCCACAGAGATGGTTGAGCACACTTATTAACTGAGATGCTGTTTTATCAAAAGTGGAAATATGATATTTCCAAGAAAGGTCGGATGAAAAAGATACACCAAGAATATTGAGAGAATATGAAGGGTTGGTTTCTGTAGTGTTGAAGAGCAATTGATAGTCTTGTGGAAGATTGCACCGGGTAGATAGAAGGAGAAATTGGGCCTTGGAGGCATTGAAAGCTACACGAATTTCTCTGCCCCAATCAGAAATATTTGATAGATCAGAAGGTAGGAGTGCTATGGCCTAGTCACATGACTTTTGAAGTAATTGCATGCTGGGTTGTTGTGAAAAACTAGTTGAGTAGTGTACGGCATATGTACTCAGCATATGAGTGGATGGGACTAGAGGTACAGTTGAGGATATGATTAATGAGCATTGGAAAGATAACTGGAGGCGGGACAGAACCTTGAGCAACACTGGAGTTGATAGGTTGAGGAAGTGAGCGATGTCCATCCACATCTGCAGCTATGGAACGGTCAGAAAGGAAATTAGAGACAAAAGCACAGATAGAGGGATATAAACCGAAAAAGGTAGTTTGGAAATAAGAGATATGTGCCAGAATCTATTAAAGGCTTTTGATATGTCTAACATAATAAAATAAGTCTCACCGAAGCCCCGAAGTGATGATGAACATGAGTTAATTAGTATGATAAGCAAGGAGATCACCAGTAGAGCGACCATTAAGGAAACCATACTGGCGATCTGAACATAGATGATGGGAAGATAAATGGTTAAGTAATATTGAATTTATAATATTTTCAAAATCTTTAGAGATGCAAGAAGTGAGAGAAATTTGACGATAGTTGGAGGGTTGAGAGTGGTCACCCTTCTTTGGAACAGGGTGAATGAAAGCAAACTTCCATCAACTAGGAAAGACATTAGAGGAGAGACAGAAACGAACCAGTATACCTAGGTAGGGAGTCAACACAGAACAGTTTTTGAGTACAACAGGAGGAATACCATGTGGTCCACGCGCCTTTTTAGTATTTAACCCAGAGAGGTGTTTGGAATTGGAAGAGAAATTACTTAGTTAGATTATTTCAATAGGTTCAGGAACAGTTCGTAGCGAGGTCGGTCCTTTGAGATCTGTGCCCCATAAATTGTCTTAGCTTTCACATAAGCATTACACTATTCAGTGTGCAGTTCTGTGTGAGTTCATGATTAAATTGATATCCAATATTCGATGAATGGATAATATAATCATGTCATGTTCTTAACCTTTAACTGTCTTAGTGGTGTAATTATTATAGTGCTAAAGATCAGTATGTGATATCCAAGGTTCGAATCCCAGCAGGATCACATGCTTTCATTAATTTAGTTGGAAGGTTGTTGGTGTCTGGAGCGAAATGATTTAGTCGACTACTTGTGAGTTTTGATCTACAAAGAAGTTGGAGCTGTGGCCATCAATATTTAGCAGAATTATCAACTAAAATATAGTCACAATATATATATCAATACATAAAACCAAATTGAACATACTTTTTATCCATCATAAATCCATATTAATCATTTATGAAGGAGTTTTTGGCTGGTCGAAGAACATATTTGGCTTTATTCTAGGTACAAACATAAGAAGCACGAAATACCTGAGTTTGAGAGCGACGATGCCATTTGAATGTTTCCTTTTATTGCAGACAGCAGTATAACGAGCATGAGTAAACCAATACACTTTTGCATTTGAATGAGAGAAAAATAAGGGAATGCATGCCTCCGTGCCCGAGAAGAGTACTTCGATTATACGCTCAGCACACTCCGAAGTCACAGAAGCAAAAATAATTCCATGGGAAATCAAAGAAGTACTGCCGAAGAGCCTCCCAGTCAGCAGCGCCAAAGTGCCACAAGCGCAGCCAGCTGGGAGGATCAGATAGCCGTAGAGATAGGACAGGTAACAGAGATAAGGTTGTAACCAGAGAAGCCCAACGGAGAGAAAAGGTTTACAGCGTAAGTATAACGATTAGAAGTTAGAAATAAGTCAAGAGTGTTGGATGGATCTCCAAGGCAGTCAGGAATTCAAGTAGAGTGCTGGACTAACTGCTCTTAGTAATTTAGGATTAAAAATATGTAGGCTTGTTCACCAGGTTGGTCACTAAAATGGGAGGAGAGCCATTAGCGGTGGTTAACTTTAAAATCTCCTAAGATGGAGACTTCTGTGAAAGGAGAGATGGATAGAATGTGTTTCACTGTAGAAGTTAGATAGTCATAGAATTTTTGGATAGTCAGTTGAATTAGTGGAGAGATCTACAGCATAAAAATATTTTGTTTGAGAGTGACAATAAAGCTATAGCCAGAGAGTTGAGAATTCATAAGAATCAAAGTTGGGAATACGAGAGAAAGCAAGATTGTTGAGCACATCTGTGCAGCAACCACCTTTGGCTTGAAACTAAGGATAGAGATAGTAGAAGGATCCAAAAAAGGATTTGCTATCAGTAGTCCCAGATGACTGGTTAGCCTGTCAGCTATATTTGTCATCAAATAAATAACTTGTCACGCTTAGGGCAGCCAGATTACGATTAAGAAGACTGTCTGCCCCAAATCAGAATCAGGTTGGGAAGGAATACTGGTAGAAGTATCAAATTCCTTCTTTGAACCCTCGTGATGGTATAGGAGATTGGACTCTACCAGAGAGGTTCGTATTCTAGCCCTGTCAATTATATTTGTCATCAAATATACAACTTGTCATGCTCAGGGCAGCCGGATTACGAATAAAAAGACTGTCTGCCCACCATAAGAGTCGGGTTGGGAAGGAATACTGTTAGAAGTATCAAATTCCTTCTTTGAACCCTGGTGGTAGGACACCCTGCTTGAACAGTTCGTATTCTAGCCGTGTCAGCTATATTTGTCATCAAATAAACAACTTGTCATGCTTAAGGCAGCCGGATTACGATTGAAAAGGCTGTTTGCCACCCATCAGAATCGGGTTTAGAAGGAATATTGTTAAATATTAAATTCCTTCTTTTAACCCTTGTGATGGTATAGGTGGTTGGACTCCCTACCAGAACGGTTGGTTCGCAGTCTAGCTCTGCATATATATATATATATATATATATATATATATATATATATATATATATATTTTTTTTTTTTTTTTTTTTTTTTTTTTTCTATATTCCAACTTACTTCCTCTCGGGCATAGGCTGAGAGCCTTAACATTCACCGCTTTACAATGAACAGTGAAGCCCGTGAGGTCTTGTTCCAGTCTAGGGAGTGAGACATGTGAAGCACGTAGAGTACAACGAGCACCTGCCATCTTGCCTTCACATGAGGCACGGTGCTCACTCATGGCCCAAAACGACCCCATCTCTGAAGCCACCTCGTTCCCGTGCTTCACTGTCTCAACCCCTACACTCGGTCTCTCACACTTACACACACACAACGCCACCTGTTGAGCAAATAACTCACCAATATATATATATATATATATATATATATACTGTATATATATATATATATATATATATATATATTTATATTTATATATATATATATATATATATATATATATATATATATATATCCATATATATATATATATTATATATATATATATATATATATATATATATATATTCTACAGTATATATAAAATATTTACCCTTAAATAGCAAATTTGAAGCACTGTTGATTTAGGTAAGGTTTTCTCTCATAGATTTTTTTGTTCATATATCATAATTATTATTTCTATTATTATTAATATTATTATTAATATTATTATGTAGTTCATCTCACAAGCATACCCAAGCCATTTAATGTTTTGCTATCTCCACCATATGACTAATGGGCTACGGTGTGTATAAGCTAGGCAACTCATCTGTATTTATAAGATGTTAGAATTCTTAGCAGAGGACATACTATAGGTGAAGACCCATGTTTTTAGAAACAGATACAATACACAGTAATTATAGAATTGTTCTCTGTATATTCTTAGATTCTATTTTCTCGTCTTACATTCCATCTCTATCCTACACTAGCTTTCTCTTCTCAAGCACTCTCTATTGTTTCAACCTCCTAGCCACCTACTTCTCTCCCTCTTCCTTCAACTTTCTCTTTAAGCTTCTTCCTTTCCCCTCAATCTGTTCTTATCCTCCTTGTTCCCTTCCCCTCTTCGGCTCCTCATCTCCTGTCCTTCTTTCCCCTGTCCTTCCATTTACAGCCGTCCCACCCTCCTCTCTGTATCCACTCTCCTCTACTCCTTCACCCTTCTAGCTTTGCCTACCTCCCCTTTTTATCCACTCCTCCTCTGCTCTCCCCTCCTTCCTACCCTTCTATGTATCTTTCCTTCCCACCCTTCTATTTCCCTTCTCATTCCCTGTTCTCTTTTCCGTAGCTTCGGTGCCTTGACATCGGTTACAGACTGGCATGTGTATGCGTATGATATAACCTGAATTCAGTTTAATATCACAGAGAGCCTTGACTGATGAATTATGTATACCACCTCAGCCATGTGTGTGTGTTTGTGTGTGTGTGTGTATGTGTGTGTGATATCCAGTCATTGATAAGCTATTCTGTGTTCCTGACCTAGAGTGCCTCGCTTTGGGTGTTGCCGAGTCACATGTTCTCTCTCTCTCTCTCCTTCACTTGTGCTAGGGGTAACACGTGTTTAAGGTAACCCTCCTGACCGTCTGACCTGACCTTCTAAAGAACTTACCCACCGCTCACCTGCAGACCAGCTAAGGGAAGTTCCCATTTATTGTTATTGAATTTCATACCCCCAACGCTATTTCAATTTTAGAAATCTATCATTTGTGCATATACAATGGCCCCCATACGAGTAATATGTGATAGCTGCGAAAAGAAATGTTACAAAGAATGGTTTCCCAGGTATGGATATCCTGATGCTAAGTGCTTCATGTGCTTAACAAATGAGAATTTCAAGTTCTATGAATGCACAATAGATGCATATAAAAGCAAACTTGATGAACTAAATCATGAAAACTTCGAGCTGAAGGAAAAGCTCAGCATCCTGGAAAGCAAGATAAAGGAGATAAACGATTCTAATACAGTGGCTAAGCCATCAAATGACGTTTTCCAGGTTGTTAGAAATAATAGAAAAGAAAGGAATAAGGTAAGCTCTTCAGGCATCTCCACCTGGAACAAATATGACGTGTTGGCTGAGGTTAACACAAACGGTAAGTCCAGGCAGGAGAAAAATAACCCTCAGAAAAACATACAGGTAACCAAAAGTGCTAACAACAAAGGTAAGGCAAACAATTTCAAACCAATTAATAACAACAATAATAAAATCTACTGCGGGGACAAGATCCTGCTTTTGCCGCAAGGAATGCAAAGAAAAGGTCAGTGAAGGTTATCCCAGGAGGTAAGGTAGAGCACATTACCAATGACGTAACTAAAGCTCATATTCCTGCTAACGCCTGTGTTATGGTTAACGTGGGTAGCAACGATTGCTTTGATGGAGGAAAGGTCCCAATAAGAGATATAGTAGATAAATACCAAACTCTAATCAAGGAAATTAAAAAGAAGGCAACGAAATGTATAGTAAATGGCATGGTGTCACATCCCTCGCCACTGTGAAGCTTCGAGAGTTTCTGCTGTGCTCGACCCCTTTTGACTCTATAGCTCGGCACTCTGAGTTGTTTTGTTGTGCCAGCCAGGGTCGACTATGACGTCTCAGTTGAGATTAATTTTGTATATTATTTAATGTTCTTAATAATAGATGGCGCTGTACTTGCCAATCTTCTGTTTTCTAGTTACCTTTCTGTACGTGTATAAGGGGTTCAGGCTGTGACGGAGGGTGTTGCAATTCCTCTTGAATTCATAATTATGCAATCAGTATATACTCAACCAGCGTCTTGGATATATCGGCCCCTGGAGATTTGTGTGGAAGTGTTATCCTGTATTGTGTGCTACTAAATACCGCTAGCTGTGCTGATAACCAGGGAGTAGTGTCTTGTCTGTCATAGCCTGATTCCTATTATTACGTGTGTCATTAGTTTACATTAGTATATAAGGTTCTTTTCTTTTTTCCTTTGTTTTGTTTGTTTGTTCATAGAGATAAATTATTATAATTTATATATTAATATTCATATAAATATATTATTTTCCTTTCTAATCTAGTTACTTGCAATTCTTTATATCATATAAACACCTTTCTTTTATAATTAATTATATATATATATATTAAATTATCTTCTTTTTTCTTAACCATTATATTATGTGCATTAGTTTGGTACAAAGGGGTTAGTGGTGTGGTCAAGTTTATAAGATCAAAGTGGCTTATGATATAATAACTTACATAAATAAACTGCTATTTAAGCTATAACTACCATCTCTAAAATAGACTACTGAGTCTTGGCATAAGTCTGTTAAACAGACTATTACTCTCCTCACTGAATTCACTTCTAATCTATTCAGTCTAGTGTGACAATTTGGGAGTTACCATACCCGTAGTGCTTACCAGGCCTAATTAAAACTCCTTATAACTTCCGGGTTGTAACACATGGTACCAAGACTTAAGACAGGATCGTATAGTCTACAGCGAGCCACTGAAATCAATGATGCAATCCAGACTATGTGTGCAAGCGAAAAGGTACATTTTGTACGCAACTGGAAGAATTTCGAGGGGAAACCAGACCTGTACACAAGGGATGGCGTTCATCTTTCAGACAAAGGAGTTGATTATATGAGTGAAATATTAAACAAGGTAGTTTATGATGTCCATGCAAATATTGAGTTCAGAATTCACGCATCTGAGTATTGACATAGTCTATCAGCATCTACTTCCCCTCGCCGTATTACTTCTGTGACCCGCAAAATTAAATCCTCAGTAAATTCCACCCAGGACAACAATAATTCCATTCTTAGCGGGGATAAACCTCACCCCCTATCCCCGACACACCTCTTTTGACCCCGACCCCCCCCCCCCCCCCCCCCCGCGCAAACCGTCACAGGTCAACCCACCAGTAATTACCCTCCAATTATCTCGAAGGTCGCCCAACCATCAGCTTCAGCTAAGACCTCCGGTCAGGCCTTTAAACACAGAAGGGTTGAAAATTCCATTAACAAATCCATGAAGATAATGTCTTTCAATGCCTGCTCTATTAAAAATAAGGGTCAATATACAGGAGGCGCTACAATATTGGTAAAAAAATAAGCTCACTAGCATGTGATTAAGCGATTTTTCTCCAAATTGTTGATGTAGGCGTCATTCCCGGGAAACTAACATAATACATATTATATGGATATTTACGTTTTAAGGGTTTGTTTACACTTCTTCTTTTTCGTCTTCATCTGGGAGACTTCTTTTCCGTGACTGTCAGTCAACAACTGAGACATCTGGTGGCGAATGCAATGAACTATACTGGTGGCGTCGTAGCCAAAGTAATCACCTTGCCTAATTCATGCCAAGAGTACTCGAGTTCACTGACACGTGATGTCTATCGACCAATCAGGTGATGCCATGATTTGGAAAACAGGTGGCCCAGGATATAAGCTGTCAGTTTGACTCTGGCCAGCTTGTGTAGAGGGTGTGAGCCGATCAAAGCTTTTTCCACCGTCTTTAAAAACACTGAGGCTGCTTAAGACCTTTTCGCCTTCCAATAAGTGTAAACTGTCCAAAGTGCAATAACCAGTGTTCCAAATACAGCTGACGAGGACAGCTGGTTTTGAAATGCACATACACTTGTTTTACATGGAAAAATTCGAAAAAAAAATCCACCAGCTGTTGACCAAGATGAGTGGTGATCGAGCCTCCAGCGGCCAGCCAGGCAGCCCAGTACCTCCTCTGTTCATTAAGGTTAGTTGGTTGGTTGGGACAACATAAAGGAGCCGGACCACAGCTAGCTCGGGAATCTTAATGGGTCATCGCAAAGTAACATAAAGTAACAGATTTTTTCGCATAGGATTAAACTGGCATGCAAGGGCTAGTTGGTTATACTGATGTTTTGGACCGACAGTTAGCCCATCGATCTTTTTAGGCCTAATAGGTCCGGTAGAGCATAGGCTATACATCCTTGCTATATATGTCATTAAGAGCTGAAATGTATTATAAGGGAGAACAAAAATAAAATAAAATACATAGGCCTACTGTAAAACAATAAGTTTTTCAGCCAGTACCCAACCAGCGGGGGTGTGGGGGCGGCAGCCCCCACCAATAATACTAGGTTAGGTTAGGTAAGGTTGTAAGGTTAGGCTAATGTTAACCCCATTCTTACTAGGTTAGGTTAGGTAAGGTTGTTAGGTTAGGCTAATGTTAACCCCATTCTTACTAGGTTAGGTTAGGTAAGGTTGTTATGTTAGGCTAATGTTAACCCCATTCTTACTAGGTTATGTTAGGTAAGGTTGTTAGGTTAGGCTAATGTTAACCCCATTCTTACTAGGTTAGGTTAGGTAAGGTTGTTAGGTTAGGCTAATATTAACCCCATTCTTACTAGGTTAGGTTAGGTAAGGTTGTTAGGTTAGGCTAATGTTAACCCCATTCTTACTTCGTTAGGTTAGGCTAATGTTAACCTTATGAAAACCCAAACAAAGATTTTATTAGGGTTACTGTGTAATTTTAACATGAACATTAGTAAAATCCGAGCCAAGTTTCGTCAAAACTTGGCGAGTGTTTTCTAAATGTCGGGTTATATGGGTATGGAAATTTACAAAACCCGAGCCAACATGTTAATAAGGTTACTGTGTTATTTTCATTTTTAAATTAGTTAAATCCGAGCCAAGTTTCGTCAAAACTTGGCTAGGGTTTTCAAAAAGTCGGGTTTTATGGGTCTGGAAATTGACAAAACCCGAGCCAATAATTTACCAAGGTTACTGTGTTTTTTTCATTTTTACATTTGTTAAATCCGAGCCAAGTTTCGTCAAAACTTGGCTCGGGTTTTCAAAAAGTCGGGTTTTATGGGTCTGGAAATTGACAAAACCCGAGCCAATATTTTACCAAAGGTTACTGTATTTTTTTCATTTTTAAATTTGTTAAATCCGAGCCAAGTTTCGTCAAAACTTGGCTCGGGTTTTCAAAAAATCAGGTTTTATGGGTCTGGAAATTGAACAAACCCGAGCCAAATTTGGGTTACAAATGTGTATTATCGTGTTCTATAGTGTTCTATACGCTTTTTACCCCTCAATTTCCCTGATCTTCATAGCCCTCCCCACTATCGGGGGGCGTGTCTTTAGATTGATGGATAATGGGTAAATGCTTAATTCCCATTCAATTTCATCACTAGATACGACTAAAACACCAAAAACAAAATCAAAATACAAAAAAAAAAATACCTGAAAAACACATTGTTGCGTCTCCTGTATATTAACCAAAATAAGATCAATGAATTACGGCGTCTTCTATTAATTGAACAAACTAATATCATAAGCATCACCGAAACTCTTCTTTATTTAAATAATAAAGATCTAATATCCTAATACAATATCAATGGCTACAAATTTATTCATAAAGACCATACAAATGGAAAGAAAGGAGGAAGTGTGGCCATGTATACGGTATATAATCTAAGTTGATGCCAGAAGAAATCCCCCTCCCCCTCTAGTAATCTAGAAATAGTTTGTGCCCGAATTAATATCAATAAAACGAAGATTCATATTACAACAGCTTACAGACCCCCTAGCTGCAGTGATAGTGACTATGTAATATTTTACGATATGCTAAATAAAACTCTTTCGGATATATGTATTGTTCTATGCGACTATAATGTCCCTAATATAGAATGGAATCTTGTCACAGGAAATAACGCTAATTCAATCAAAATAATAGATGCCATATAAAATAATTTCCTAGATCAGTGTGTAAAGGAAGCAGCGCATGAAAATAATATTCTTGACCTTATAACTACCCATGCAAATTTAGTTACTAATTTAGAAGTAGGTGCACATCTGTCAAATTCCGACCATAGAATCATTAGGTTCGATGTTAATTGCACCTATACTATTGAGAAAAAAGAAATCTTGGTACCAGATTTAAAAAATGCTGATTTTGACAAATTTAGGCAAGCACTGTATAACACACACTCACGGCTAGATATATATAACTAAATAAACGAGATGTGGAAATAGTTTAAGAACATGTTTATGATGGCACAGAACAAATATGTACCAAAACAAGTTAAACAAATGAGTTTAATTAAAAAAAATCCATGGTTCAACAGTGAAATCCGTAATGCAATAATACATATACAGAAAATGCTCAAGCTTAAAAATATTACTGTTCTAATGACCAAGTAAAGGTATTATACAACCTTGCTAGAAGCAATGTTAAGAAAATTATTAGATCCGCTAAGCGTGAGTATGAAGTATCTATAGCCAAAAATAGCGCTGACAACCCAAAGCATTTTTATAGCTAAGTAAATAATAACCGAGAAATAAAAACCGGAATGGGCCCAAGAGAGGCTGACCCTTACACCCCCAAGTCAGCCTGTATAAGAGATTGTGTTTCTGGCATTATTCAATCTTATTACAAATGGAAATACTAAGACTCGCTGAAAAAATCAGCTCTGCATGCAAAATTTCATTGCACTTTCGTAAAATCATCTAGTCACTCAAAAAATTTCAAATTTCCCCCAATTTTTGCATGGCATAGCGTACAAGCATCCCCTACAACGTAGCGTTTAAATAAACCCCTATTGAATAATAGAAGGTGCTGAAAAAAAATATATTACATAATTATTTTTGGGTTACAGCTGATTTGACTCCAAAAATGGTCAAAACTCGGATATTTTCGGCAAAACGGCAATTATTTAAACGTACAGGCGTTTCTATGTACGCCTATGTACTCTATTTAGAAGGGGAATGCATTTGAGCAATACATAAAAATATAGTGACACTCGTAAGTGCCAAAAAATGATAGCAAACTACTGACATTCATAGATTTTTATCAGTCAAAATTATTTTTGGGGCAGATAAAATAGTTAGTCCTCCTTAGCTTCTGTTTTCTACCATAGCGCGCACATAGAAGATCGAGTTTAATGACCAACTAAACAACATTTTCGTCAGGGGCATGCTTCACAGATTTTATGAGATAATTTTTTACCAAAATCCATAATATTGGGGCCCCCTTGGTGGGGCCCTAGGGATGTCATATGGGTGTTTATGCCCTCATATGATCATTTCTATTGCTTACAGCAGCCCTTTAGACTACAGACACAACAAAACAATTTGGGTGGCTGAAAGATTTGTTTTTTTAGTTTTTCGGGGGTCGAGGTCGAACCCCTTGCCCGGGGGGTTATGGATGTGATATGTTTTTTTGTTTCTTCCTATGATATTCTCCTATGTTGAAAGAAGCATTATAGAACAAGAACACACAAATTTTAAATTTTGATCTCTGGGCTCAGCAGAGGGGTCAGCCTCCCCTTAGTGATGATCAAATAGTGACAACCGACATAAATATTGCAAATACACTTAACGAATATTTGTGTTCTTGTTTTAAAAACGAAGTAAAGAATAATACAAAACATAGGGCAGTAACAACGCAAGAAATAGGAATATTACTATCAGCGCAAGTGAAGTATTATGTAAATTAAATAAACTAAATATCAACAAGACTCCGGGGCCTGATAATTTCCATAATAGGATAGTAAAACAAGTAAAACAAGAAATATGCGAATCCCTGACAATTATCTTTAACTCTTCACTACGGGATGGTTGCATCCCTAACGATTGGAAAACAGCCAACATTACACCTATTCACAAAAAGGGTGATCGAGCCAAAGCTAGTAATTACAAAGCTTAACGTCAGTAATAGGAACAATACTTGAAACCATTTTAAGAGATAAAAAAGTTGAGTATCTTGAATCTAATGAATTAATAAGAAACAGGCAGCACGGATTTAGGACCAGAAAATCGTGCCTAACAAACTTCCTCAAATTGTATAATACATTGTTTACTCTAAATAACTCAACTAAGGCGCTTGACATAGTTTACCTAGATTTTCAAAAGGTGTTGTTGTTGTTGTTGTTCCCTAAGCTGCCTGGCCGAACAGCCCCGAGTCCCTGAGGAAGGCCATGGCCATGATTGGGCTTTCCCACAGAGCTCTCATTGAGTGTAGATTGTGTTGTTGGCGTAAGTGGTTGTGTGAAATGCATTCTTCTATGATGTGTTTAATGGTATGGGGTGCTGTGTTACATCCCGGGCAGGTGTCGACAACGGAGCCATCCAGTCTCTTCTGATAGCTCAGGAGAGCTGGATGGTGTCCGCATCTCAGCCTGGCCAGGTGGACTCTGTCCTCGCGAGGAAGGGAGGATTCGGAAGGATGGATTTAGGGAGGTCGTGCATGCAGCTGCGTGTTGTCTGTGAGTGAGTGGATGGATCGGTGAGAGAGATATGAGTATGGATGTGCTTCTGGAAGTTGGTTCGGGGTGGGCAGGGAGGGAGAGGACAATAATTGTGTGTGATACCGTGTGCTGGGTGTTGTTTTGATATTTCTTGGTGTCTGTGGGTGTGTTGCCATGTAGTTTAGTGGGTGGTCTTGGTTCGTGGAGGCTGCTGCCAGGAATTGAGTGCCTCATGTCCAGATGGTCTTTGACTTTGAGGATTTTGGTTTCTTGATGTAGGTGATCTGTGGGTGCAGTAGCTGTGCAGCCTGTAATGATCTTCAGGGCTTTGTTTTGAATAGTCTGTAAGGTCTTATGATGTGTTTCAGCTAGGTTAGAAGCCCAGGCTGGGCTTGCAAATTCCATCACTGATCTTATGTATTGTTTATATACTGTGGTGGTAGTTTCTTTGTTGTGTCCAAATTTTGTGTGAGCAAGTGACCTGAGGGCGTTAAGTCTGGGTGTCAGTTTCTTTCAAAAGGTGTTTGACAAGATGCCTCACAGTAAATTAATAGAGCAATTGGAAGTGCTCGGAATAAAGGGTAATATATATATATATCAATAGATTAAAAGCTGGCTTGCAAACAGAAAGCAAAGAGTTGTTATTAATGGTGTAGAATCAGATTGAGTGCCTGTTACCAGCGGTGTGCCTCAATGATCGGCCCTTGGTCCGGTTTTATTTACCATATATATAAATTATATTGATGTAGGTCTGAATAACTTTATCTTCAAATTTGCTGATGATACAAAGATAGGGAACATAGTCTAGAATGAGGAAGACAGAAATAGCCTACAGTCCGACTTAAGCAAAATAGTGGATTGGTCAGAAAAGTGGGAAATGCCCTTTAATGTTGCCAAATGTCAAATTTTGCACGTTGGTTCGAAAAACAAAAAGTATGATTATCAAATGAAAGGCCATCCAATAATAGATAACTCTAAGGTTAAAGTTCTCGGGGTTATGATATCAGAAAACGTAAATTTTTCGATAGAAAAATGTAAAATCCTCAGAGCAATGTGCGGCTGCGGCAAATAAAGCTAACAAAGCCTTGGGATTTATATAAAAAAACAAATATATATAAAAACGAAAACATTATTTTGCCGTTATTCAAAAGCATTTTTAGACCCCATCTTGAATATGGCGTTCAGTTCTGGTCCCCGTATCTCAAGAAGGAAATTAAACAAAATTAAAAAACTCGAATCTGTGCAGCGTAGAGCAACTAAACTAGTTTCCTCTCTGAAAAAACAAGACATTTTATGGAAGATTAGAAATAAAATTTGTTCTCGCTAAAGAAAAGAAGGTTGCGAGGCCAACTTATCGAGTGTTTTAAGATACTTAAGGGCTTTGACAGAGTATATATCAGTGCACTGTACACGATTAATAATAATGCTGCAACCCGAGGTAATGGGATTAAATTAATTAGAAAAAAGGCATCCTTAGATGTGACACATTTCTTCACATAAAATGTGGTTAAAGAGTGGCATAGTTTACCAAGGGAGGTGGTCGATAGTAATTGTATTGATACGTTTAAGAAAAGACTGCACGATCATCTAATGAAGATTGGATTAACATGAATTAATCAGTAGGCATGTGCAATTTCCTTTTCAAACTAATTTCTTCCTATATTAGATAAAAAGTTTCCTTGTGGGCATTTCCTGACCCGTAAGGTTACACGTAATCCTATTTTCCGGTACGGCTTTTTAGCCGGAGGGAGCGAAGGGTGGGGAGAGAGCCTTCTACTTTACTGTCCCATTCTTCCACTATAAATTGTCCCTGTCTAGTAGTATTAAGGCCGGACCACCTAGTTGGGACCGCAAGGTCTGTGTGGTCTCAGTAGCTGTGTAACTCTGTGTAACTCTCTCTCTCTCTCATCACAATACATAACACTGTTCTCTCCCCACACTGCACTACACAAAGGTTTTCACCAAAACGAACGGCCACAAGGCAAACAAATATTCATAAAGAAATATTCCATTCACTTAACCCGTCCAGCCCCGGCTAGTTTTGTAATGTTTGTTCACCAGAACCCGGCCGGTTTTCAAAAAATGGTTTTATTCCAGAAACAATAGCGAATGGGTTAGGAATGAAGGAAAAACCACGAAAAACCGCTCAAAAAGCTTAAAGAATGGTCCAACAGAGCCCCCGAAAACGTATTTTACAAGAGTAAAAAATTGAAGGCAATTACCCCCCAAAAACAGGTTATTGTGCGCTCACGCGCACACACATGGACTTTGAGAGTTTTCAACCATCGGCACGGTTGCGTGGGATACGTACACAGTTCCCATACAAATCTGAGCCCTCTTGAGTGGCTACACCTGAGGTTACGGTCGGTGCAATTAGGGTGACGCGCCAGGCGCGTCTCTGGGGCTGTGCGTTACATACATCGCCGACGCGTCAGGCGCGTCGCTGGGGCTGTACGGGTTAATGGTGTTCTGTAATGGAAAGCCTACAGAAAATGGATTTCGATGTATGTGAATTTTAAGTTGGTGGATATGTACTATGAGGGATTTCGAAAGAAATTTGGTTCTCTGAATAAATTAATTTTGAAAAAGAAAAAACATCTCTGCAACAACGCCACTCCTCACCTCAATAAAACATAGCACACCTCACAGCACCATAACTCAGCCGACTTGATCTCACCATAATCCCACACATCACAGGTCACCACACTACTCTACACAACGCAGCAATATCCCAGAATCGACTGTCGTTAACATAATAACACCACTCTGTGCAACACTACCACCATAATTCTTCCACATAATACAGTGCGGAGCTAAGCATATAACCCCTCCCTGCACCACATATATTACAGTACTATCTCCTCTTCCTATATTCAGTTATACTGTATATTTAATATTAACTATAGTAGCACTCCCTTAGTATACAACTCAACCCAAAACGTCACGATGTAACTCAATACATAAAAACAAAACACACACATACAGCATCGTACTTCATGCCACACTAAGCCTAAACATATCACAACATAACCACACACACACACACACACACACACACACACACACACACACACAGACTACATCAAACCTACATGCATCCACACACTCACACTAGACCCCATATACCGGTACCACACCAACAGCCACAATATCGTATATTACAGCAGTCATAGCTTAAGATACAATGTATCAAATACCGGTATATACAGTAGCTGTAAGCCAAAACAAAATGTACACGGGAACACACATACTATATACTACATCAAACGCACATACATAACATTCACACACACAATTACACAATAAAACACGGACACTGCACCACACACATAAATACAGACATCACACAAAAAGCCATATTCCAATTACACTTAACGCCATCTGGATCCCGTAGCGGTACTAAATAGAGAGGTACAAACAAAGACAATTTGAAAATTACTGTCCTTAGGCAATTTTATAACAGCTTGTCTGGCAACTCATTATATTGGAATTCTCAAAATAATAATGTTAGTGAAGTAAAATAATTATTTTTTACATTCATGCAGAGGTACGAAATATCTACAAATTGTTTACACACGAATGCGGCAACCCAACAACTATGAACTGCAAACTGTGTATTCTTAACAGACCAGTTTAATCAACAGTCTGTCGTTATTTTTGTACTTCAATATATACATAATTATTTAGTGTAATAACTCCATAAATTCATCTATATTTGTTTGCTCATCTAATCTTGCTTTATGTGTATTTTTATAAACTATATATATTTACATTATTTAGAATCGTCCAATGTATTTAAATAATTCCTAGAAATATTCTACATGCCTGTGAAGTTTTAAATGCCAAGTTTAAAACTGCAATAATAATTCTGATCTTTTGTCTTTGATTGGTTGTTGGAATAAGGACATTACACACATTATCTCTCTCTCTCTCTCTCTCTCTCTCTCTCTCTCTCTCTCTCTCTCTCTCTCTCTCTCTCTCTCTCTCTCTCTCTCTCTCTCTCTCACACACACACACACACACACACACACACACCAACAATAGCAAGTGTCGTATAACCCAGCCGTCATAACTTGAAATTAATTGTTTATGTTACACCCCAGCAGTAATAACTTCACAGGCCCGCCCACTTACCTCAAGCAGCACAAGCGACACCCGGGTTCTGATTGGCTCAAACACACACACACACACACACACACACACACACACACCACACCAACACACCACAAATACGCCACCCATACAAAACACCTCTCTACACACACATACTACACCAAGCCACACACACACATATAACACCACACACATACACACACACCACACCAATCCACACACAACACACCAACACATACACAGCACACCAACACATACACTCACACCACACCACACCAACACCCTCACACCACACCAACACATACACTCACACCACACCAACACCCTCACACCACACCAACACCCTCACACCACACCAACACACACACACAACACACATACCCAACCCATACAACACACCTCACTGCACACACACATACTACACTACGCCATACACACACATACACACACGCCACATAGACACACACACAAACACACACACACACATACTTACCTCAAGCAACAGAAACAATACCCGGGTTCTGATTGACTCGGCGTTTGGGTTACTGGTTGGTTGTTGTGGTGTGTGTCTGATTTATAATTGGGTAAATTTAGAGTTTATTACCGGGTACTGTTTATATATTACTTGTGATATATTATGTATTCATGTGTTTATTACCGGGTACTGTTTATATATTACTTGTGATATATTATGTATTCATGTGTTTATTACCGGGTACTGTTTATATATTACTTGTGATATATTATGTATTCATGTGTTTATTACCGGGTACTGTTTATATATTACTTGTGATATATTATGTATTCATGTGTTTATTACCGGGTACTGTTTATATATTACTTGTGATATATTATGTATTCATGTGTTTATTACCGGGTACTGTTTATATATTACTTGTGATATATTATGTATTCATGTGTTTATTACCGGGTACTGTTTATATATTACTTGTGATATATGTGTTCATGTGTTTAGTGTAATTATGTGTTTTAGTGTTTTTACTGTATCGGAAATACATAAAACCCATGTTCTATCAATTATAAATCACGGCCCTCCCTAGTGGGAAGGGTTATGGAGATCAGGGAAATTGTGGGGTAAAAGATAATATTATATCAACCTAAGCTAACCTAACCTAACCTAGATTATACCTTATTGATAAGAAGCGTGCTTTGACTTGATTGGACCCGGCACCTGTAAAACAAAAGGCCATTAGCAAAGCCGTGAGTAGGGAACATCTGAAAACTCGCCATCTATTAGGTGACTTCTGTAATAACTACATACGCTATTTCTATAATATAAATACGCATCTCCGACATGAATGTGGAATATACACATGTAATACACAATAATACTCAACATGTGTTTGCTTATTCATGATAATCATAAAACCCGGAAATAAACTCCAATAATACCTCTGATTGGCTGATATGGTGTGTGTGGGGTCTTGATAGCGTAATGCATAAATACGTGGAATTTCGGTGTGAGTATCCTAGGTTCGAGTCCTTGGAGGGCCACATGTATTTGTTGATTTCATTAATTGAGTTTAGAAGTAAAGTTGGTTGGTGAAAAAATATGAATATGTATACATTATTCGCTAATTGGTTACTCGATGTGTGTTACGTGCTGATTGGCTGTTATATTGTGAATTACATCCTGATTGGATGATATGGCGTGTGTGTATTTTCAGATTGTCTGATTTGTGTACATACCATTTCCTGAGTGGCTAGGTGTGTATCTTCTAGAACGTTGTATGTCGTGAGTTTTGCATTTTTAGTAGTCGTAGTATGTATACATAATAGTTCTTGATTAGCTATTGTTGTGACCATCTCACTCTGATTGGCTCATTTGTTGGATGTTGCACTTTAATTGACGTTTGTATACACTGCTTCCTGATTGGCTGTAGTGGTGAGTGGCGCAATCGGATTGGATGCTACAGTGTGTTCCTCTTTTTGATTGACTGTTATTATGAGTGTTGTGTTCTGAATGGTTGTGTTGCATGCATACTATGGTTCACAATAACTTGTCATTTCTGTCGGTGTTGTGTTTTGATTGATTGTTATTATTAGTACTGTGTTTTGACTAGTCTACTGCAGCGAATGTGGCATTCTGATTGGTTGTTGTGAGTGTTGCACTTTGAATTATTATTGTAGTCCTTGTTGCATTCCGATTGGTTGTTGTAGTGAGTTGTATTGTTATTGTTTGCTGTAGCGTTTATTTAATTTTAATTGGTTAGTTTAGGGAGTTTCGTGTGTATTGGTTGTTGTAGCGTTTGTTTCATTCCGATTGGTTGTAATGACTGTTGTGTTTTGATTGGTTGTTGTAGCGTTTGTTTCATTCCGATTGGTTGTAATGACTGTTGTGTTTTGCTTGGTTGCTGTAGCGTTTGTTTCATTCCGATTGGTTGTTGTAGCGTTTGTGTCATTCCGATTGGTTGTAATGACTGTTGTGTTTTGATTGGTTGTTGTAGCGTTTGTGTCATTCCGATTGGTTGTAATAACTTGTGTTTTGATTGGTTGCTGTAGCGTTTGTTGCATTCCGATTGGTTGTTGTAGCGTTTGTGTCATTCCGATTGGTTGTAATGACTGTTGTGTTTTGATTGGTTGTTGTAGCGTTTGTGTCATTCCGATTGGTTGTAATAACTTGTGTTTTGATTGGTTGCTGTAGCGTTTATTTAATTCTAATCGGTTATTTTAGGAAGTGTTTTGTTATTATTGGTTGTTGTAGCGCTTGTGTCATTCCGATTGGTTGTTGTAGTGAGTGTTATGTTTTGATTGGTTGTTGAACCATTTATTTCATACTGATTGGTTGTTGTAGAGAGTTTAGTATATTGATTGGTTGATGTAGCGTTTACTGTATTCTAATAGGTTATTTTAGGGAGTGGTTCGTATTTATTGGTTGTTGTAGTGCTTGTTGCATTCAAATTGGTTGTTGTTGTGTGAGTTACGTTTTATTTGGTTGTTGAAGCGTTTGTTCAATTCTGATTAGTTAGTGTAGTGATTGTTACGTTTTGAATGGTTGTTGTAGCGTTTGTTTAATACCGATTGGTTGTTCTAGGGAGTGCTGTGTTTTGATTGGTTGTTGTAACGTGTGTTTCATGCTGATTGGTGCTTATATTTAGTGTTGTACTGTGGTCCTTGTAACGCTTGTTGCATTCTGAATAGTTGAACATAAACATGAATTAATATAGAGAAAGTGGGTGAATTTGAAAGAAGGGAAGTTTGTATTGGGTAATAAGGAGAAACAGTGGTAATAGTGAGAGAAATAGGGTGTCGGGGTTTGACCCAACATGCGTGAGTGAGTAATAGGGCTGGGGGGGATTGCTTTAAGTCGGAGAAGTTGTAGTTTTACTTTAAGGAGATTCAGTATGGGTTGCCAAGAAGGGAAATGGGATGGTGGGAGCAAAATAATTTAGGGTGGTAGAGAAAACGTTAATGCTTGCTATACATTTGGTTATACGCATGGCAGAGGGAGTCTACTCGAGAACTTGGATGGTAGTATATAATAATTAAACATTTAGGGTAGTAATAAAGCGAAAATGTTATAGTTGTTGTAAGGAGCGTTGCATTTTGATTGGATGTGGTAATGCTCGTTGTATTGCAGTGTTAGTTATACTGTATTTTGATTTGATATTGTAGGATATATTGCGTTCTGATTGGTTGTTTAAGCGATCATTGCATTCTGATTGGTTGTTGTAGTAAGTGTTTGTTTTGGTTGATTGCTGTACAAATATTTTCTCCTGATTGCATATTAAAATGTGATTGTATTATAACTGCTTGCTACGGTGTGCGTTGCTTTCTGATTGACTGTTGAATGGATGTGTTGCCTTCAAGTGATCCGTGTCCGTTCTGATTGCTCATAACAGTGTCCTGCTTATTGATTGGCTGTTGTATTGAACAAATGAATAATCAAACTTCTTAATTGGTGGATTTGTTAAATAACGTGTATTCTCACTGGGAAAATAACCCCTGTAATGCAAGAACTTCTGTCTACTTTTGTTCTGGTTAACATAACACAATCTTAATATTTAGTTAATGATTTATTTATAATAATTATTGATAATTAAATAACTATCTCCGTTACCCTTAGCCTCTACACATCTTTTCCTAAATCTAAGCAGTAGTCTGCTTCCTGATTAGCTGTTGTGTTGTATGTCGCTTAATTATACACTTTAAACAATCAAAGGTATACAAAGGCTAAAGACAATCAATTTTGGTATTTTGATTTTGAATTACCTCTATGTTTATGCTGTTCCATTCTATTATTATACTATAGTCTATTTCTTGTCAGGTGACGGTAAATTGCCATGTCCTAATCTTAATCACTAGGCTGTTACGAAGGTTTTGTAGCGAAATATGTTGTTTATAATAAAATCTTGATATTTATATGATGCCAAGAGACTATTTGTTTGGCCAGATGATAACAAACAGAGTATATACTGATATATTAAAATTTTATTCATTTACTGTACTTGTAAAGAATATAAAGATAAAGACAGTGTGAAAAGGAACACCTTGAGATGGTTCGGCCATATGGAACGTATGGGAAGCTACACAATGACTAAGAGGGTGTACGAGAGCGAGGTGGAAGGACAGAGAGGAAGAGGTAAACCGAGAGAGAGGTGGAAGGATGGAGTGAAAAAGTATATGGATGAAGGTGGTGCTGGTTGGGAGGAGGGGCATCGAATGGCTGGGGACAGAGGTGCATGGGAGCGTTTCGTTCGTGGCCACCCTTTCAGGGATCACGGCGTCAGGCAATAGATAGATAGATAGTTAGATAAAGATAAAATATACTATTTTCAAACCTATAATTTCTTAGAGTGATGGATATTTAAGCTTGCTTTTCTTTGAGAATGATTGTGAGGTGTCAGTTCTATTTTGTGGGTTGTACAAATGAATTGTGATTGTTTAAAACCTGAGTTAATACTACATATATTTCTTGATTAGCATTGTAGAAAATCAAAGCGGAAAATTAAATGAGAAGTGTTTACTGATATTGAATTACCTTTATTACGATATTTGATATTATTTTCAATTCATATACTGGATATGTGTATTACCACCTATATGGAATTTAGGGGTAAACTATTATAAACATGGATTGCATTTTCCATGTCTTCTTTAAATCTGCATATTTATACAATCTACTGTGGTAGGTGTCGTGTACTGTCATTAGTGTGTGCTGCATTCTAAATGGCACAGCTCAGGTGAGAGGCACTGCTCATCCATGTCTGTCAGAAAAAGATCAAAGTTGGGGGTAGAGAAGTCAACAATTTGCAAAATGTGGGTCTGTTCTTGTATGACACTGGTGTCGAGCTCTCTTTTAGATCCCCACTAATCACCACCAAATTGGCTGATGAATATTAGGGTTTAAAATCATTATAGGTATCTTCAATGTGGTTGATTCGTGCGGCACCGATGGGTGAACGCAGTGGATGATAGGCCGCGCAGTAGATTATGGAATTACAGTGTGACGAGAGTGGTAGGTCCTTCCAAGAGAGAGCAGAAGAAAAAGAGACGCCGAGAATATTGAGAGAAGATGAAGGATTGATTTTTGTATTGTTGAAATATAAGGGATAGTCCCCTGGGAGTTCCGGACGGGTAGTAAGATGGAGAAATTGGGTTTTTGAAAGCTTTAAAAGCAACAAGGTTTTCTTTGGCCCAATTATAAATAGAAGTTAAATCAGCAGATAAGTGTTGTATGGCTTCATTATGTTTGTTTATCAGGGATTGCTGGCTGGGGCGTTCTGGAAAACTAATTGAGTAGTGTAAGGTAGAGTTGTCTGGCGTATGAATGGATGGGACTGGAGGTATAGTTGAGAAGATCATTTATGAAAATTAAAAAGAGAATGGGAGATAGGACAGAGCCCTGAGGAACACCGGAGTTGATAGGATAAGGAAGTGAGCGATGGCCTTCTGCAGCTGCGGAACAGCCGGAAACGAAACTAGAGACAAAGCCACAGATGGAGGGATAGAAACCAAAAGAGGGTAGTTTAGAAATTAAAGATTTGTGCAAGACTCTATCGAAGGCCTTCGATATGTCTAGCACAATAAAAAAGGTCTCACCGAAGTCCCGAAAGAACGAGGACCAAGAGTTAGTAAGATATGAAAGAAGATCACCAGGAGAACGAACCTTAAGAAAGCCATACTGGCGATCTGAGAGTAGATTATGAGAAGAGAAATGCTTAATAAATTTGGAAGCAAGAATAGTTTCAAAAACTTTAGAAATACAAGAGATGAGAACAATTGTACGATAGTTGGAGGGTTGAGAGCGGTCAACCTACTATGGGACAAGTTGAATGAGAGCAAACTTCCAGCAAGATGGGAAGACGTTAGAAGAGAGACAGAAGCGAAAGAGTTTGCCTAGGCATGGAGTCAGCTCAGAAGCAAAGTTCTTGAGTACAACAGGAGGAACACCGTCAGGGCCGTACGCCTTCTTAGTATTAAGCCCAGAGAGGGTAGAAAGTACATCTTTGGAAGAGATTATTATGTTAGGAATAAGTTGGAGAGAGGGGGGTGAAGAGGTAGGAATAGCACCGGAATAATTCAAAGTGGAGTTATTAGAGAAAGTGTTAGCAAAGAGTTCAGCTCTGTCAGAGGAAGAAGTGACGGTAGTGCCGTCAGAGTGGAAAAGAGGAGGGAAAGACTAAATTGTTGGAGAGGTTTTTGGCTAGACGCCAGAAGGCTTGGGAAGAGCTAGAGTTAGATAGTTCAGTGCATTTATTTTTGATGAAAGAATGTTTAATGAGTCGAAGAACATATTTGGCTTGATTCCGGGCAGAAACATAGAAATTATGAGATTCTTTAACCCGTTGGCTGCGGGAGACGTTCCCAAACGCCATGGCAATTTACAGTAATCTACATGCTTTTTAAGCCTTGTAAAGCTTGTAAAATAGAGTGCGAGTGAGCGAGAGCGCGACAGGCCACCCGTCCTTCTCCCAGGCAGCCAGCCTGTACACTGAGGGCTCTAAGTCAGAGTCTCGCTAGATATACAGTGCTGCCAAAGGCAAAAATAGCACGACATTAGCAAGAATTGCTCATTATAGCTAATGTCTATGGTAGCGCTGCGGGTGAACCCCGCGAGCTACGAAGCTCGTTCTGGCGTCATTTTGAAGCTATTTTCTTCCAGTTTTCGCCTGACTAAATTTAATTTCATTCAGACTCTTGCCTAATCAATCAGGAGTGCCTGAATGAGCCCTAATATGGCGGAAATATGGCCGCACCGTAAGTGTTAATATGAAGGCGACGGGTCCGTTTAAATGCTTCCTCCTTATTGCGGACAGCAGTAGAGCAAGTAAACCAAGATCTTTTTGCAGTAAACTGAGATAAAGAAAATGGAATGTACGCTTCCATGTCCGAAAGGATTACCTCGTTAATACGTTCAGCACTCTCCGAGGGTCCCCGGCCACGAAAGCAAAAGTAATTCCATGGGAATTCAAAGAATTATTGCTGCAGAGCCTCCCTGTCGGCAAAGCCAAAGTGCCACAAGCGCCGCCGGCTGGGAGGACCGGGTGACCCCACCGGAGAGATAGGACGGGTGACAGAGATAAGTTTATGGTCGGAGGAGCCCAAAGGTGAGGAAAGATTTACAGCATAAGCAGAAGGGTTAGAAGTTAGATATATGTCAAGAATGTCGGGCCGATCTCCGAAGCGATCCGGGATACGGGTGGGTTGCTGGAATAACTGCTCTAGGTCATTTAGAATAGAAAAGATGTAGGCTTGTTCACCAGGTTGGTCGGTGGAAATAGAGGAGAGCTATTGGCGGTGGTGAACATTGAAATCTCCTAAGATGGAGATTTCTGTGAAATGGGAGATAGATAGAATGTGTTCCACTTTAGAAGTTAGATAGTCAAAGAATTTTGGATAGTCAGTAAAACTAGGGGTGAGATAAACAGCGCAGAAATATTTACATTGAGAGTAACAAGAAAGTTTTAGCCAGAGAGTAGAGAATTCAGAAGAGTAAAAGTTGGGAACACAAGAGAAAGTATGATTGTTATGCACATATACGCAACATCCACCTTTGGCTTGAAACTGAGGATAGAGATAGTAGGAGGATACAGAGAAGGGTTTGCTGTCAGTAGTCCGAGACAACTGAGTTTCGGTGAGAAAGAGAAGACCGGGGTTGGCAGAGGAGAGGTGGTGTTCCACAGAGTGGAAGTTAGAAGAAAGGCCACGAATGTTGCAAAAATTAATAGTAAGAGTAGAAGGTAGTGGTCCAGAGCATTTTAAGGAGTCGATGCCAGGGGTTAGTCCAGTGGGGGCATTTCTGGTCCCCACCCCTGGAGACTCCGAGGCGGGTCGTTGTTGTCATATCATAATTTTGTTTAAGAATAGTAGTGAAGTGTGTAATGTGTTTGGGGTATAATGTATTGATAGGAGGAGAAGGTGTTTTGGAGGACAGACTGGGGTTGCCCTCAATATTGTTGAGGCACAGAAAGGATCACTTAGGGAGGCCAGGTGGTGAAACAGGAGTTCCAGCTGTCCTTATCATATATACAGTATATCTATCTATCTATCTATTGCCTGAAGCAGTGATCCCCGAAGGGGTGGCCACGAACGAACCATCCCCATGCACCTCTGTCCCCAGTCAGTCGACGCCCCTCCTCCCAACAAGCACCGCCTTCATCCATATACTTCCTCACTCCATCCTTCCACCTCTCCTTCGGTCTACCTCTCCCTCTCTGTCCTTCCACCTCGCTCTCATACACCCTCTTAGTCATTCTCTCGCTTTCCATATGTTCTATATGGCCGAATCATCTCAAGTTGTTCCTTTTCACACTTTCCAGCACATCTACCTCCACACCACACCTCCTTCTCCTTCTACGAATGAGGAAGTATCCTCATTCGTCTGTCTATCCCTCCATGTAACTCTGCACGCACCTCTTAAGTAACTCATTTCCACCGCTCTCACTCTTGGTCTGAGTCTCTCAACCAACGTCCATGCTTCGCTTCCGTAAGTCAGTGTCGGGATTACCACACTGTCATGCAAGGACTTCTTCACTTCCATACTGACCACCCTATTTCTTGTTACCGCTTTCAGCATTCCTACTACCCTCTTCCCCTGTTGTACCCACTCCCGCACTTCTTCATCCATAGTCCCATCTTTACTTAACACACTGCCCAGATACTTAAAAGAGTTGACGATCTCCATAGCCTGACCGTTCAACTTCACCTCACACTCTGTGACTTCATCCCTTTCGAAGACCATAACCTTGCTCTTCCCCGCATTTACCTTCACATTCCGTTTTCGCACACTGCTCTAAACTCATTTACCGGCCCTGCAACTCCCATTCATTATCGCTCATCAGAACTGTATCATCCGCAAACAGCAGTATAGGCAGCTTCCACTCATTTCCCTCCCTTTTCAGCAATACACCAACATCCACTGCTCTTCCTAGTATTTCTTTCATGACTCCATCCATATATACAGTAAACAACCATGGGTACATCACACACCCCTGTTTCAACCCAACATTCAGGTCAAAGAACTCGCTCTGCTCATTCTCCACACGTACTGCCGCCTTTGCACCCTAATACATGCTCTTCACTGCTTTCAGCAACTTGCCATCTACTCCGTTTATTCTAAGTACTTTCCACAAACCTTCTCTATCCACTCTGTCATAGGCCTTCTCCAAGTCCATAAAGGCAACATACACCTTTTATTGCTTCTCCAGATATTTCTCCACAACACAATTTAGGGTAAAAATCTGATCTACACATCCTCTTCCCTTCCTAAAACCTCCCTGCTCGTCGCCTATCCCTTTCTCCGTTCTCAATCTCGCTCTCTCAATCACTACTCTACTGTACACCTTCCCTACTACGCTTAAAAGACATATTCCTCAGTGGTTTCCACACACTCCTCTTTGCCCTTATATAGGGGAACTATTATGCCAGACTTCCAGTCATCGGGTGCATTCCTCTTCTCCCATGCTAGCTTATACCCATTCGATCACTATCTCACCACCATGACTCAACATTTCCCCACACACTCCATCTGTTCCTGGTGCTTTCCCCAACTTCACTCTTTTCATAGCTTCCCACACTTCTGACCTCCTGATCCCCACTTCCTCCTCCACTACTTCTCTTCTTCTCCCTCCCATACCATATCTAACTATGTTTGCTGGCTCTTCATTCTTTACATTTAGCAACTTGTTGAAGTACTCCCTCCATCTTTCAACTCTCTCTTGCTTCTCGACTAGCATTCTCCCATTCTTATCTTTCACACCCTTACTGTTTCCCTTGCTACCTTCCCTAACTTTCTTGACTTCTTTCCAGAACAGTTTCTTACACTCCCTCCATTTTACACTCAGATTCCTTCCAAATTCCTTCTCTTACTTTCCTTCACTACTCTCTTCACCACTCCCTTTCTCTCCACGTACCTCGCTCGTGTCTGCCTCTCCAAATCTTCATTCCCTCTACTACCCAACCACTCTCTATACGCTTTCTTCTTGTCTTCCAGAGCTATTTTTACCTCCTCTGTCCACCATGCTGTACCTTTCACTCACCTTCCCCATCTCCTTACTCCACACACCTCCTCACATGCTGCACAGATCTCTTCCTTAAACACCTTGCTCATCTCCTCCACTTCCTCCATAACTTCCAGGTCGAACCCACCTAGTCGTCTTTCTACTGCTCTCCTGTACTCTTCCCTGATTTCCTCCTCCTGTAACCTCTCCACCCCCCTCACCATTCCACCTTCCTCTCGCCTCCCTCCAGCTCTCCTCACCCACTTCTTTTGTATTCTAATTTTAGCTACTACTACATAATGATCCGACAGACCCCCTCCAATACCCCTATACACCCTAGCATCCAGCACAGATTTCTTCATTCGTTCATCCACTCGAATATATACAGTATATATATATATATATATATATATATATATATATATATATATATATTGGAAGAATGGGTGGTATGGAAACACAGGGTAAGGGCTAGGATTTTATTTTGGTAACGTTTCGGCTTCACAGAGCCTTCGTCATAACTGAAAAATATAAGGGCATTCTGCGGTTATATATAAAAGTGTTGTTCTAGCCCTTACCCTATGTTTCCATACCACCCATTCTTCCAACATTGTAACAATGGATAACACACACATATATATATATATATATATATATATATATATATATATATATATATATATATTATATCCTGTTTATATATGTACGTGCACTATAGTGTATAGTGTCGATGCTTGTTTAGTATACAATATGCGGACGCGTAACCCTGTTTGGTCCGAGGGGTCGGGGGGGTTGGGGGGTTGTATTTTTGGACTGACCCTGTTTCGTTCCATTAGTTTGGATAAATTAAGATTTTCACCCCATATATTTGCGATAATACGACACTTCACCCCCTCTAATTGTCGGGCGGACGATAGCGAGCCTGTAACTTAGAAGAAGTCGGCATTTGGACGGGACATGTTTATAACGAAAAATTTATATATTTAGCTTGAAAGTGATCTGGGTGGGTATTTTTTTTATGTTAAGGCAGTCTGTGAGGTCGTTTTGTTAGCCTAAGGAACAAACTAATATACATTGCTTGATATATGGCAAAAGTTAGCAGAATCATTGCAATAATAATCAAACAATTTATCATAATAGACGTCGAATCAGATAGTGATAATACAATTGTTGAGTTGTCAGATTTGGATGCTGCATTTTTTTTTTTTTTTCTATGTGATTGAGGGAGGCAAAAGGCAGAATTGCCTATAGCGAGTGCCTCCCCCATAGTTGAAAGAGTGACAGGGCCAATATCAAGGGACGATCGAGCCAAAATGCCTGGACACACGGAGTTTGAAGCAATTTAAGTCATAGGAAGAGGGAAAGACTGATTCTGGAAGAGAGTTCCAGAGCTCCGCTGTCAAGTAGAAGAAAGTTTGAGAGTAACGTTTCACTCTTGGGTTAGAGAGTTGCACAGAGTAGGGGTGGGATTGAGTTGCAAGACGGGTACCACGTGCCCTACGTAAAGGAGGTGGTATGCACTGGGAAAGCTCTGAGGAACACTGATTATTATAGTAGCGATAGAATAGCGAGAGAGATGCAACATTGCGGCGGAGAGAGAGAGATTGCAGATAGTTGGTGAGTGGATGGGAGTTAATGATACGAAAGGCCTTCCTTTCAACTTTGTCTAGGAGAGTGGTGTGAGAGGAACCTCCCCACACATGTGAACAATACTCAATACAAGGACGCACTATGCCCCTGTACAGAGCAAGAAGCTGTGCTGGGGAAAAGAACCCCCTAAGGCGGTTGAGCACACCCAGCTTCTGGGAGGCTGCCTTAGCAAGACTGGTAATATGGTCCTTCCAAATGAGAGGAGAAGAAAAAGAGACACCAAGAATATTGAGAGAAGATGAAGGGTTGATTTGTGTATTGTTGAAGAATAAGGGATAGTCCGCTGGGAGATCCTGATGGGTAGATAGATGGAGAAATTGGGTTTTGGAAGCATTAAAGGTAACAAGGTTTTCTCTGCCCCAATTGGAGATAGTATTTAGATCAGAATTTAAGAGTTCTATGGCTTCATTACGTTTGTCGTTAGGGGATTGCTGGCTGGGGCGTTCTGAAAAACTAATGGAGTAGTGTAAGGTTGAGTCTTCTGCGTATGAATTGATGGGAATTAAGGTACAGTTAAGGAGATCATTTATAAAAAATAGAAAGATAATAGGGGATAGGACAGAGCCCTGAGGAACACCAGAGTTTATAGGGTGAGGAAGTGAACAATGGCAGTCCACAACCGTGGCTATGGAACGGCCGGAAAGGAAATTAGAGACAAAGGCACAGATGGAGGGATAGAAACCGAAGGAGGGTAGTTTAGAAATTTAAGATTTATGCCAGACTCTATCGAAAGCTTTCGATATGTCTAGTGCAATAGAAAAAGTTTCTCCGAAGTCCCGAAAGGAGGATGACCAAGAGTTAGTAAGATATGAAAGAAGATCACCAGTAGAGCGACCCTTAAGGAAGCCATACTGGCGATCTGAGAGTAGATTATGAAAAGAGAAATGCTTAAGAAATTTGGAAGCAAGAATAGTTTCAAAAACTTTAGAAAGACAAGAGATGAGAGCAATTGGACGATAGTTAGAGGGTTGAGAGCGGTCACCCTTCTTTGGGACAGGTTGAATGTGAGCAAGACACAGCTTTGTTCTGGACATTTAAAGATAAGTGTCACCAAGTATTTGATGGGCTGATGGATGGAAGATGATTGATTGGAGAGCTGCAAGCTGTCTTATCTATCTAATTTTGTGTTTGGTGTTGTGGTGAAGTTAATACAAAATAGATTATTAGTAGGTTCAGGGATATTTCGTAGCGAGGCCGGTCTATATGATCTGTGTCCCATGAATATTCTTTCCTCTAACTTAAACATTAGGCTACCATGGTGCGGTGGGAGTATGAACATGATTGGATTAATATCCAGTATTCGAGAATGGATAATAAGTCGTAGGCATGTGCATAAACCTAAATGGTTAAGGTGTCAAAAATATGTGTGTGATAACCCGGGTTCGAATCCTGGTGGATCGCACATGTGCTTACATTAATTTCATTGGAGGTGTTTGGTGTTGTGGTGAAGTTAATACAAAATAGATTATTATGTGTCTTATGCATTGATAATCCATTCCCAAAATGATATCACACGAACGCTTTTCTGATCAACGTTTTTCTCTGTCATTCTGATCTTTCAACTTCTGAAATACAGTTGTATAGCAATTTTGTTAACTATAATAATTCAGTGTAATTGTCAATACTGATGCCAAATAGTCTTATTATATTACCAGACTAAGGATACAATTGAACATTTAGTGATATAAACTCTCATGTGATAACCCTTTTACCAACATATTTCAGAATATTAAATTGACTTGAAGCAAAAGAATTAGCAAATGACAGGAATGAATGGAGGAAGTTTGTTAGAGAGAGTACATGAAGGTTTCTGGACCCTTCTAAATGACAAACCTGGAAGGTCCATAGATGGTGATGTGAAAAGATCTTGTCCGGAAGTATAACATCTGAGATGCAGTCATTGATTTCGGGGACTGATGAGTGATTGGTGCTTCTGAATGTTTGTGTGCTTGCTTTTTGTGGGCAAAATATGATATGTGTTCTTCACCTGTCGCCTCTTTTTCCTTTCTTGTGTCTCTTGTTGATACTCTCTACCCCTTGTGAGAGTAAGGACTGGCTACTTACTTACTGACATTGACTACTGATTGACAAAGTTATGTGAAGTCTATATATTCCAGCACATCACCAATGCATGTACTGTATAGAGACAAACTATATCAAATATGAGAGTGAATGTATACAGTATACAAGTACCTATATTATCAATTTACATATCAGCATTGTATTTGCAGTAGGACTATTATTAACATGCATGATGTACTTTTGCATAATTAAATGCAACCAGAATTATCATATTAATGATGCTGTTAAACTATTCTATGCTTTGAGGAAGCAACTGAATGTTTAAGCACATCAGCTCTCGAAAGTCATAGTTTATACATGTTCTATATGCAAAGTTTATTTGCGAAATAGACGTGCCAGACTTCAGGATTTGATTATATAGATTATTCTAAGTATACAATGTTCTATACAAAACAATCTGAATCTCAACCGTTTAAGAGGTACCGGTATTGAAGGTTTTATATAGTGTACTCCCCCCACATCGCTGTAATTGACTCTTCCATGTTAAATAGTTTCCAGCAGGTCCAAAGTGAGCTAATTATGTCTATAATAAGTGTGAAACTTACATAGTTATATTATCTTGTTAATAACATGTCTTATGGGGAAATACTAAAGAAAATGCCATTTTCAACAGGCAATATCTCTGTAACGAGTAAAACTTAAAATTTTGCTTATAGAACATGTTATGCTTAGAATTGTTTTCTTAACCTAATCCTGAAGTTTGGCATGTCTATTTCGGGACACCCTGTATCCATTTGATAAATATTGCAGTTCATCGAAAATCTCATTAGCCCTTATTCATTCATCTATTGTCTACGTTTCCTTCATTGTATAGCTTATTCATTCATCTATTGTCTACGTTTCCTTCATTGTATAGCTTATTCATTCATCTATTGTCTACGTTTCCTTCATTGTATAGCTTATTCATTCATCTATTGTCTAAGTTTCCTTCATTGTATAGCTTATTCATTCATCTATTGTCTACGTTTCCTTCATTGTATAGCTTATTCATTCATCTATTGTCTAAGTTTCCTTCATTGTATAGCTTATTCATTCATCTATTGTCTACGTTTCCTTCATTGTATAGCTTATTCATTCATCTATTGTATACGTTTCCTTCATTGTATAGCTTATTCATTCATCTATTGTCTACGTTTCCTTCATTGTATAGCTTATTCATTCATCTATTGTCTACGTTTCCTTCATTGTATAGCTTATTCCTTTGTCAGTACTGTGGTAAGGTTTATAACCCCTTTTACTAGATGGAGGTATTTTAATAAACAATTAGTTAACACTGGACGATTTCGTTCAGCTTAGGAAGGAACAACTACCTATTTCTATATATACCCTTTAATTCTCACAGATCATTCGTAAGCTGAATAGACTGCCCTAATGGTATCCAGCATACCTGTATTTGCCGGGTCAGAGCGTCAAGGATTGAAATGTTTAACGCTTTGAGGATTATGATACGTTATGAAGGGTCATTGTGGCTGTTATTAGACGGTTTAATTAAGGGAGCCCACCTCGCTTTTTTTCTCTTTCTCTCCCTCTCTCTTTGGCTTGTATCCATTCGGCCCCATTCAGCCTAGTGTTTTTAGACGTTTACCCCCATCCAGGTGTCAATATTTTCCTGGCGAGCGGTAGCGAGCCTGCATATATATATTTTGTTTTGACAGAAAGCTAAATTTGTAAATTTTTCGGTTGAACAATGTCTCCGGCGAAGCTGGATTTCTCCATACAATGCTGGCTCGCGATAATCGACACCTGGATGGGGATAAACGTCTTAACACAGTTGGGTGAATGGGGCCGAATGGATACAAACCAGGGAAAGAGAGAAAAGGAGAGAAAGATAAATAAAAGTATATGTAGAACCTGTGGGAGCTAGAGATTTAATTGAGATTAACCCCTTTGATTTCTAGAAATCCTTCCTAAATTGAACAAAACCGTCTAATGATAAACAAAATAAAGTGCCAAAATGCGTGCTCATATACGGAAAGGGTTAGGACAATGCCAGTAAGTGTGATGAAGATAAAGAAAGGCGGCTTTATTTTGGTAAACCGGTAAAGGAGGGATGATCGACATGCAAGCCCCATGAACCTCCAGGATGTACCACACAGACAAAGTGGATACAGGGATCATAGCAGACTCACACAAATAAAAGAATAAATCAATAAATGGATGATTCAGGTGGATAGAGATGATGGAAGACAAGGAAATGTGTGGTCGGTGATGTGGACAGAGAGATAATGGAAACTAAAGATGAAGTAAATATAAGAATGGTGCAAGTTGATAAAGGGATGGTGGAAGACAGAGACGAAAATATTATAAGGATGGTTCCAGAAGATAGATGATGAAAATATAAGGATGGTTCAACTGGATAGAGAGATGGTGGAAGCCAAAGACTAAGTGAATGTTAGGATGGTTAAAGGGGATATGACAGGATTAGTTATTTGTCCTTAATTATGTGTGATGGAAGGAGAGGTAAATGGCGTTATGTTGATACACCGGTACAGGAGGGATGATCGACACAGAAGCCACCGTCAGCCGCCCGGATACAACCCAGGGAAATAGCTGATACTGGGATGATGGCACACACACACACACACACACACACACACACACACACACACACACACACAAAACATAAGGATGGTTCAGGTGGATGGTAGACGAAGAAGAAACAAATAATTATATGGATGATTTTAAAGTAGAGATGATGCAAAACACAGACAAAGAATATATAAGGTTGGTATAAGTAGAAGGATTAGATGGGAAAAACATAATGTGTATATAATTATAAGGATGGTTCAAGTAAAATTACAGATGATGGAAGACAAGATGAAGCAAAAATGTTATGGTATAAGTGGATGGAAAAGTGATGGAAACAAAGACAAATGTATTAGGTATGAAATGTATAGATGATGGAAAACACATACGAATCATACATAAGGACGGTACAAGTGGATAGACAAGGACAACACATTATGGGGATAGTTCAAGTGCATTAGATAATCAAAGACACTGCCAGAGTAAATATACGGATGTTTTAAGTGCACAGACAAAACAAATACATTATTAAAATGCTTCAAGTGGGTAGCCTAAATGATGGAAAACACAGACAAAGAAAATATCAGGATGGTATATGTGGATAGACGAACACATTATGAGGATGATACAAGTGGATAGATATGATAGAAGACACACAAATAATTATAAGGATGGTGAAGTGAATAGATAGGTAGTGGGATACAAAGACAAACACAACATGATAATGTTTGAAGTGGACAGAACGATGATGAAAAACGAAGACGAAGCAAACACATGGGTGTTTCAAGTGGATAAAAAGAAGATGGGATACAAAGATGAGGGAAATATAAGAATGGTCCAGGGAGATAGACGGATGCTGGAAGACAAAGCTGAAGTAAATAATTATAAGAAGGCAGACTGGTAACAAATATGATGGAAGAAAAACTAATTTGTGAATGGCTGAAGTGTATAGAGAGATGGTGAGGTACAAAGATGAAGTCAATATAAGAATTGTACAGAGGGATGGTGAAAGACAAACATGAAGACAAATGTAAGGATGGTTTTAAGTAAATACAGAGATACTGGAAACAAAGAACATATAAAGAACAAGACACCAGTAATCCTTGAAGGACGATATAAACACAAATGTATTGTTGTGTTTAACCCTTTCAGTGTACAATGATGCTTTCCTTACATCATTCTGGCTATCCTTATACACTACTACTCAGTTTTGGAAGGCTTTTGGAAGGAATCAAAGAGGGGTAAACATAACTCAAATAAACCTCTGAAAATCAAAATTCGTTCGTAATCTCAATAAAATCGTGTAAAAGAATAGCGTCATCTTATATTGAAATTATTAAAAAGGAGCATGGTAATGATAATATACCATAAATCAACATCAATGTCCTTGGTATTTGTTCGATATGGGCCTGTCAATACTCTTTCCACGTAATCAAGAAAACGGTCAATCATCATCTTTTCCTTTTAATTTTCCAAATCTCGCTTTGTGTTTCAAAATTCTTTCCAACTTGTTCCACCCCCATTTTATTCGTTCCTCTTTATCACCTTCTCAACATTTCTGGACAGCTTTCATCCTATGGTATTTGTTTCGCCTTCACAAAAGTTAAATAGAATAGTTCACAGTACGGATTAAATATAGTAAATATCGTAAATATCATAATAATTGTAAAGATGGTAAGGATCAATTTTAGAACTGATGTTTGCTTAGCTGTGTAGTCCTAC
This sequence comes from Paralithodes platypus, assembly GCA_032716605.1. NCBI lineage: Eukaryota > Metazoa > Arthropoda > Malacostraca > Decapoda > Lithodidae > Paralithodes > Paralithodes platypus. Next base: position 23,143,723 of record CM064554.1, read on the forward strand.
ATACAATACTTCTCTTGACTTTCTCTTTTTGCCTATATTTGTTTTTCTACTGTCAACCTAAACTTGTCATACAGTTGTTCCTGCATTCATCCATTCTTCTATGCCTTTCTTCTTTCCTTCCTTGTACGCCTTCTTCACCATTCTTTTTAATATATATTTACTTCATCCTTTCTTCTTGCTATCTCTTTCTTAATCTATTGCAAGACGCCTCAATCCCCGAAAGGGTGGCCACAATTAAATCACTTGGACGCTCTTCTGTCATCCGTCAGTCAGCGCCCGTCCTCCCATCACATACCACTGTCACTCATGAGCCGTACCTCTCATCTCCATCATTCAATCTCAGTCTAGGTTTGCCTCTCCCTCTCTACCCTTCCACGTATCTCTCATGAACTCTTTATGTTATTATCTCATTCTCCAAACCCTCCACATGACCGAAACACCCTCAAGGTGCTCCTTTTCACATTAACCAGATCTTCTCTATCTACTCCACCACATTGCTCGCATACTTCTCATTTATCTGTCTCTCCATTTGACTCCACACGCACTTCTCAAATAACTAATTTCGATCCTTCTCACTCTTGATGTATATGCCCATGCTTTACTGCCGTACGTCAATGTTGAGATCTCCACACTATCACGCAGTGACTTCTAAATTCCATGTTCACCTCCCAATTCAGAGTTAAAGCTTTCAGCATTCCTATAACTGCCCTGTTGTACCTCTTAATTCTGTAAATTTCCATCTTTACATATCACACTGCCCAACTACATTTATTAGCTGACATGTTTCATTACCTGGCCATTCAAACTTACTTCAAACTCTGTGACTACCTTCCTCTTAAGGATATTTCAGCTTCTGTTTCTCACACACTATTCCAAACATATTAACCAAACCCTGCAACTCCAACTCATTGTCACTCAATAGAAATATACCAACCAGAAGTACAGGCAACTCCTACTCACTCCCTTTATCAGGGGTACCTAAACATGTCCACTGCTCTTCTTTGTATATCTTTCCTGACTATGTTTTACATTTCGAAACCCATACGCCATCATACAGTACACTAGGACCATACGGCTGGGATAGTGCAGATAGAAGAGAAGAGGTTTTGTAGATAGAGGAAGGGGTTGGAATGGCTTTGTTGTGTATGTCATTAGTCTGTATGTGTCATAGAGGCGTCCCCCCGACTGGGTGCGAGCATGTGAGACACGCTAAAGCGGGCGTCCCATACAGTACGTAAAGACCCGACTAGAGCCGATCTTTTCAAAATATTTGAATTTTTGATAAATCGTCTATGATCGAGTATAATCGTGTAAATCAATCGGCTCTACTCGAGTTTATCTGGAACTGGACGGGGTGCCCGACGACAGGTCCGTGAAGTCGGCCAATAATTAGTGTATACACTATTTTTCAGCCGACTGTTTTTGATGGTCGGGGAAAAAAAACGTTAAATTTTGGACGTGTTGCTGACGTATGTCGAACGGTTTTCGGACGTGCAGCAATCGTTTTTGACGTACAATAGTCGGGAAATAATCGGGCAAAATGTTCGAACAAGACTAAAGTAAGCTCGACACGACCATGACATGACAAACGCCCGACTAAAAAGAGACAACCCAGTATGCCATACGTCCACAAGATGTTTGGAATCACCTCCACAACACGTCAAGCACCCGACATCAGGTTGACTCACACGCCAGCGAACAGATAAATGCGACCAAATGTTCATGCTCACACGATCAGTGACCCCTAGGCTAGTGGACATTGCAAACTTGGACCGCTACCTGGAGAATGCCGTCGCTGGGCCGCTGAGGGACTTCACTTATTAGTTTCTCTTGTCCACCCTATCTCTATTTTCCTATCGGTTTTGTTTTATTAGTGTAAATTCACCAAATAGCATTTCTTTTCCCCCCTATATATCTCTATTTTCGTATCTGTTTTTTGTACTTTTATAATAAAAAACAAATTGTAATATGTTGTTTGCCATATCCTTGACCTAATGTAAGTTTAATTCATGTAAACGCTAAGATAACTCTGCACATATATGACTTCAATTACCTAAATATTTATAGAAATGTTAGTACCAATTAATCCTACCATAATATCTCTTGCAACAAACATAGAACAAACCAAGTACAGAAGGAATGAAATAAAATAATGATAAATAATGATAAATAATGATAAATAAAATAATAATAATGAATATAAATACATGTCAGGGAAAATAAATAAATTAACGAAAATATAAGTTTGTTACAAATACCTAGAACAAATAGGAAATTTTTTGAGAGGCAAAATCAATTAGAAAAGAAATAGAAATTTGTAGAAATTTATAGAACAATTATGAACCATGTTGAGAATGAAAATAAAATATAAAAGAGATGGAAATATATGGAAAAAATATGAAACATGTTGAGGGCAAAGCAAATGTTAAAGAAAAATATAAAGGCGATAGAAATATTTAGAACAAATATGAAACACATGTTGAGAGGAAAACAAATGTATAAGAGAGAAATATAAGAGATAGCAATATATGGAACAATTATTAAACATGTTGAGGGCAAAGCAAATGTTATAGAAAACTATAAAGGAGATAGAAATATTTAGAACAAATATAAAACCTATGTTGAGAGGGAAAAAGGAAATATAAGAGATAAATATAACCGAGATAGAAATCTATAGAACAAATATGAAAGATATGTTAACGTTTACATGGCCATGTGTCATGTGTCACCTGTGCTATATTTTATAAAATAAAAAGTATACATAAATCAGGTTGTATTAATCATGAAGTATACACTATTATCTTTACTTATTAAATGCCATTGGTAATTGCATTAATAGATAGAATGCGTGTATAATGTTAAGATATAGTAAAACGACTCTAATACCTGATTATATAATACCCGACCTTTATATAGGGTTGGGTACTTGGTCGTGCTTCTGTTGTAGGAGTCGACCCTGTCGGGTGACACACGTATGTATCGTGCGATACACTTGCGCAGCACATATGCTGCTCGTCTGGCAGATGACTAACATCCTAACAACATCCTAACAACACCCAACTTAGCGTACTGTGAACGTGTTGCGCGGACGTGTGTGTCGTACTGACATCATTATAGGGTCACGAGTTAACGTGTGACAGACATAACTGTGTCGTGAGTGACGTGTGACTGACGTGTGAGTGACGTGTGACTGACGTGTGAGTGACGTGCGGCTGTCCTTGTCTGGCGAGCCTCGTGTCAAACGTGTCGATTCGGCAAAAAGTTGTTAAATCGGCTAACAACGGCCGTTGTCGTGTCTTGACGTACTGTATGGGACGCGGCCTTAATAAGACGTACTATCACAACCACTAAACGCCCGCCTTGGCTGGGATTGAACCCTGGTCAAGCAAATTCACACTTGAGCGTGCTCTCCACTCGACCGCCGCGGTTCTGACATACAGTATATATACAGTATATATAAAATATAATATATATATACTGTATATATATATATATATATATATATATATATATATATATATATATATAAACTCCACCTCGGATGATTTCGGTGCTATTCCTCCTTCTCCATCCCCCTCTCTCCTACTTATGCCTAAAATCATAATCTCTTCCAAGGATGTACTTTCCATCCTCTCTGGGCTTAATACTAAGAAGGTGTACAGTCCGGACGGTGTTCCTCCTGTTGTGCTCAAAACTGTGCTTCCGAGCTGATTCCCTACCTAGGCAAACTCTTCCGTCTCTGTCTCTCCTCTAATATCTTCCCTTCTTGCTGGAAGTTCGCTCTCATTCAACCTGTCCCAAAGAAGGGTGACCGCTCTCAGCCCTCCAACTATCGTCCAATTGCTCTCATTTTTTGCATCTCTAAAGTTCTTTAAACAATTCTTACCTCAAAATGTATTAATCATTTATCTCCTCATAACCTACTCCCAGACATCCAGTATGGCTTCCTCGAGCGCTGCTCTACTGGTGATATTCTTTCTTACTAACTCTTGTGGTCATCCTCCATTCTGGATTTCGGTGAAACTTTTTCTGTTGCAGCCTTCGATAGAGTCTGGCACATATCTCTAACTTCCTTTCCGGCCGTTCCATAGCTGCACCCGAATTCCCGAAGGAAGATGACCAAGAATTAGTAAGATAAGCAGGAATAATAATAATCATAAAAATAATAATAATAATATATATATATATATATATATATATATATATATATATATATATATATATATATATATATCCCTCAAATCCCTCAAAGACAAACGTAATGAAGCCATACAACACATATCTTCTGATCTAACTACTATTTCTAATTGGGGCAGATAAAACCTTGGTACCTTTAATGCTTCCAAAACCCAATTTCTTCATCTAACTACCCGTTCGGAACTTCCAGAGGAATATCCATTACACTTCAACAATACAAAAATCAATCCTTCATCTTCTCTCAATATTCTCGGTGTCTCCTTTTCTTCTGCTCTCACCTGGAGGGACGATATTACCAGTCTTTGTAAGGCAGCCTCCCAGAAGCTGGGTGTGCTCAACTGCCTCAAGAGGTTCTTTACCCCTGCGCAGCTTCTGGCACTCGCTGCGGGCAGTTCTGCCTTTTGTCTCCCTCACTCACATAGAACCAAAAACAATATATATATATACTGTATATATATATATATATATATATATATATATATATATATATATATAATCAAAATATGTAGCTGAAGAACCATTTACGCACCACACTACCTTGCCTTAACCCAACTTTTAGGTTAAAGAACGTCATTTATGTTTTAGATATTGTCCAGGTAACAATGATTAAGGCTATATCAGATTCAACATAGTCAGATTTTTTTCTCTGGCGACAATTATCTTGTCCCAGGCATAATTGGTATGCTACAGGGGGGCAATACCTAGTGAGTTAATTGATCAATAGGTGGCGTTCTGAGAGTGAGGGTCGGAGCCTGGGAAGTGAGACTGTGAGGCGCAGAGGTGAAGCAGCTTCAGAGATGGAGTTGGGTTAGAGTCGTGAATGGGTGCTTTGCATGTCTCACTCCCTAGGCTGGAACAAGACCTCACGGGCCTCACCGTGTTCAGCAGTAGAGTGTAAAGGCTATCAGCCTATGACCGAGAGGGAGTAGTTGGAATATAGAAAACATAAAATAAAAAAATAACATGAATTGACACAACTCTCTCTTAAATTGCAAGTAATTAATGAAATAATCAACTGTTGAAGGAGTAAGCGTTTCTCCAGGTGACACAAAATCGAGTATAGGGTCCCTACTGTACATCGAGTATAGGGCCCCTACTGTACATCGAGTATAGGGCCCCTACTGTACATCGAGTATAGGGCCCCTACTGTACATCGAGTATAGGGCCCCTACTGTACATCGAGTATAGGGCCCCTACTGTACATCGAGTATAGGGCCCCTACTGTACATCGAGTATAGGGCCCCTACTGTACATCGAGTATAGGGCCCCTACTGTACATTTTAAGCTAGTGTTTCAAGAATAATGTTTCCTGCAAATTTAACTGGCACTAAATACAAGTAAAACAAAATGTAATACTAGAGTCATATAGTGCCATTTTAAATCTGATGGACCATAATACTGTATTGTGAAAATTATTACCAAAAGGATTAAGCAGCACAAAGTTCTCCAAATTTACTGAAAACTCGTAGTGAATTCCCTGACTGCGAAAAGATCCGTCGGTAATTTTGCTCGTGTGATAGTGATGTATACTGACACTGTAAACTCTCTATTATTGATTGCATCTATATTAATTTTGTCCTATGTCTCCATTTACCACTACCAACGTTGTTCACTGCGTCATTATGTACTTTCACTTGTTCATTTTTTATTTTATGTACAGTATATTAAATTTCATGTTCTTTTTTGTATTAGTGTGTCTTCCTCTTTCTCTCTCTCTCTCTCTCTCTCTCTCTCTCTCTCTCTCTCTCTCTCTCTCTCTCTCTCTCTCTCTCTCTCTCTCTCTCTCTCTCTCTCTCCTTTTACTGCTAACCCCCGATCCTCCACTCCCTACAATTTCTGTTCATAGCTTCATTTTTTTTCTATTATTTTATTGCCGGACACCGCAATTCCCGAGACAGGGTGGCCATGAACATTAGGCGTTTGTCACGGATTGCTACGTCTTTTTGTCCGGGCTTGACATCAACCAATACAATTTTGACAGTGCGGGCTCCATCCACCGACTCTTTGATCTGCAACCAACGCTCAACAGATTATGCCACGGCTCGCGACTACAAGTTCCGTTTATAGCTTGATACCACACTTTATTTCCATTGTTATACATCCTTTACTGTAATTTAGGTTCATAGCTTCATACCACACTTTATTTCCATTGTTATACATCCTTTACTGTAATTTAGGTTCATAACTTGATACCACACTTTATTTCCATTGTTATACATTCTTTACTGTAATTTAGGTTCATAGCTTCATACCACACTTTATTTCCATTGTTATACATCCTTTACTGTAATTTAGGTTCATAGCTTGATACCACACTTTATTTCCATTGTTATACATCCTTTACTGTAATTTAGGTTCATAGCTTGATACCACACTTTATTTCCATTGTTATACATTCTTTACTGTAATTTAGGTTCATAGCTTGATACCACACTTTATTTCCATTGTTATACATCCTTTACTGTAATTTAGGTACATAGCTTCATACCACACTTTATTTCCATTGTTATACATCCTTTACTATAATTTAGGTTCATAGCTTGATACCACACTTTATTTCCATTGTTATACACCCTTTACTGTAATTTAGGTTCATAGCTTCATACCACACTTTATTTCCATTGTTATACATCCTTTACTATAATTTAGGTTCATAGCTTGATACCACACTTTATTTCCATTGTTATACACCCTTTACTGTAATTTAGGTTCATAACTTGATACCACACTTTATTTCCATTGTTATACAACCTTTACTGTAATTTAGGTTCATAGCTTCATACCACACTTTATTTCCATTGTTATACATCCTTTACTGTAATTTAGGTTCATAGCTTGATACCACACTTTATTTCCATTGTTATACATCCTTTACTGTAATTTAGGTTCATAGCTTGATACCACACTTTATTTCCACTGTTATACATCCTTTACTGTAATTTAGGTTCATAGCTTCATACCATACTTTATTTCCATTGTTATACATCCTTTACTGTAATTTAGGTTCATAGCTTGATACCACACTTTATTTCCATTGTTATACATCCTTTACTGTAATTTAGGTTCATAGCTTGATACCACACTTTATTTCCATTGTTATACATCCTTTACTGTAATTTAGGTTCATAGCTTGATACCACACTTTATTTCCATTGTTATACATCCTTTACTGTATTTTAGGTTCATAGCTTCATACCACACTTTATTTCCAATGTTATACATCCTTTACTGTAATTTAGGTTCATAGCTTGATACCACACTTTATTTCCATTGTTATACACCCTTTACTGTAATTTAGGTTCATAGCTTGATACCACACTTTATTTCCATTGTTATACATCCTTTACTGTAATTTAGGTTCATAGCTTCATACCACACTTTATTTCCATTGTTATACATCCTTTACTGTAATTTAGGTTCATAGCTTCATACCATACTTTATTTTCATTCTCTTACATTATTTGCCACAATTTGTCTTATATTATTTTGTTTGTTTTCAAAACTATCTATATACAACTTTTATTTGTTCAAGCAAATCAATTAAATTTCTTGTCGCATTCCTCAGTCAATTTGATTTTTTTTAAACTGTTAATACCGATCCTTATAATGTATGTTTTATTCATCCATAACTAATATCAATTGTCTTTAAACGTATTGTTTGTGTTCTAGCTTCTTCTCATCACTAAAAATGTAAGCGTTTTCCATAGTCCTGTATTTCCTTCATATAGTGAAGAATAACAAATGCCAATATTTTGAAATATGTATTGCCACGATAACATTAATGTATACAATAATACCACTTTGCTAAAACAAAATGTTCATTCTAAGACATAATAATTGTGGCTAATGTGCCATAAACAAATCTTAGTTTGTCATGTGTGTCTAGTTTATTTGATAGAGGAGCCAAACCTAGCCGCTTCCTTCTCAATAGATTTGTTTGTATTGTTTTGCTCTCTCTCTCTCTCTCTTTCTCCCCCTTCTCTCTCTCTCTCTCTCTCCCACTTCTCTCTCTCTCTCTCTCTCTCTCTCTCTCTCTCTCTCTCTCTCTCTCTCTACTCCATTGCCCCTTGCAACTATTATTCTTTTTCTTCCACCAACTAATTACCACAACTTACAAATTAAGAAAGAAAGATGGCATAAGTTTCCTCATTCTTTTATCGCTCTTACCTCAGCTTTTTTAGTCAAATATTGTTCTCTCTCATTATAATTGTCTTCAATATTTGTTTTATTCGTTGTACTATCGATTATTAATGTTCCCTTTTCGCATTATTGTATATATTGTTATCAATAATCAGTAAAAGCTAATTCATATTCTATTTTCAGTATATAATGATAGTAAAATATTAGCATTTCATTCAAGCTCTTTATTTATTTAGTTCTGCTAAGGCTTTTCAGTGTCTGCATGTTCGATCTTCCATCTCTTTATATCATTAGAATAATCCTCTGATATTTCTGCACTCTAGTAAGCTTAATATCGTAAATTCTGGCAACAAATTTTTGAACAGTCCGCATCAATGTTTATTTACGTTCCGTTATCGTAATTTAGAGGCATAACACAGTTGAGAAACTGTAAAATATAATTATTTTTTACGATAGTATAGTGCAGCTTATAAGTTCAGTGTATTTCAAGTGCATTTTCTATCTTTTACAATAAAGTATATCCTATAATTATTGTATTTTCATATCTGCTACAGAAAATCTTGTTTCTTTCAATGCTGCCCAAACCCAATTTCTCCATATAATTATTTACCTGTCAAGAACTCCCACATGTCAATCCCTTCTACTTTAACAACATACACATTAACCATTTATCTTCTCTCAGTATTCTCGATGTCTCTTTTTCTTCTAATCTCTCATGGAAAAAACATATTTCCACTTTTTCTAAAACGGCTTCCCAGAAGCTGGGTGTGCTCAACCGCCTCCAGTGGTTCTTTACCTCTGCACAGCTTCATGCTCTGTACAGGGGTACAGTGCGTCCATGTATTGAGTAATGTTCGCATGTGTGGGGAGGATCCTCTCATACATCACTTCTAGACAAAGTAGAAAATAAAGCATTTCGTCTCGTTAATTCATGTCCATTCACCGATTCTCTGTAATCTTTCTCTCTCTTTGCCGCAATGTTGCATCTCTCTCGCTATTCTCCCACTATTATAATATTCAATCTTCCTCAGCGCTCTCTCTACATAGAGCACGTAGCACCCGTCTTGCAACACAATTGTATACTAACTCCGTGTATCTCACTATCCTTAAGAGTAAAACGACAATTCCTATTTTCTTCTATTCAACAACTGAGCTCAGGAACGCTCTATCTGAATCCATCTTTCAAAACTTCGTGTGTCCAGATATTTTTTCTCGTAGATTCCTTGGTGTTGGCCCTGTCACTCTTTCAACTCTGGGGAAGACACTCGTCACAGGCAGTTTTGCCTGTGACGAGTGCCGAGTGTATACCCTTCATTATAATAATGCCCTTCTTCCTTTTATACTGGTTAACATTTGATGGTTTTATTCAGTTTATGTGGGATTAGTGTTAGTCCAAAGAGTTAATAGAGATGGTTTGTGACTCAGGAGTAAATTTAGTAAACTCGTCTAAAGATAGCAAATACACTGCTTGTTAAATGATGCCATGGTATGTGTTATTTAATTATGCAGTTTGTTCTACTAAAACCACCTTGCCTACAATAGGTCTTCCTAACTGAGAAACCACCTTGCCTACAATAGGTCTTCCTAACTGAGAAACCACCTTGCCTACAATAGGTCTTCCTAACTGAGAAACCACCTTGCCTACAATAGGTCTTCCTAACTGAGAAACCACCTTGCCTACAATAGGTCTTCCTAACTGAGAAACCACCTTGCCTACAATAGGTCTTCCTAACTGAGAAACCACCTTGCCTACAATAGGTCTTCCTAACTGAGAAACCACCTTGCCTACAATAGGTCTTCCTAACTGAGAAACCACCTTGCCTACAATAGGTCTTCCTAACTGAGAAACCACCTTGCCTACAATAGGTCTTCCTAACTGAGAAACCACCTTGCCTACAATAGGTCTTCCTAACTGAGAAACCATCTTGCCTACAATAGGTCTTCCTAACTGAGAAACCACCTTGCCTACAATAGGTCTTCCTAACTGAGAAACCACCTTGCCTACAATAGGTCTTCCTAACTGAGAAACCACCTTGCCTACAATAGGTCTTCCTAACTGAGAAAATTCATCAATTGAATATTAACAGCACCTAAGATAAGTTCAGCCCATCATAATATTAACAACACCTAAGATAAGTTCAGCCCATCATAATTGAATATTAACAGCACCTAAGATAAGTTCAGCCCATCATAATATTAACAGCACCTAAGATAAGTTCAGCCCATCATAATATTAACAGCACCTAAGATAAGTTCAGCCCATCATAATTGAATATTAACAGCACCTAAGATAAGTTCAGCCCATCATAATTGATTATTAACAGCACCTAAGATAAGTTCAGCCCATCATAATTGAATATTAACAGCACCTAAGATAAGTTCAGCCCATCATAATTTACAAATGGTTCCTTTTAAGTGGAATACAATCAAATAAAGTTAGAACAATAACCTTGGAAACATCAACATAAATCCACTTTTACAAAGTCATCGTACTTAAAACATTAATAGTGATTGTTTTAAAGTATATTTTCCGTTTTTCTATCTTCAATGCCACTTATTAGTTCATTCAACCTTACATGCTCTCTGTCCAGTTATTTTAATCTTCCAGCGAGCTTACGCCTTCTGATCGTTCCTCTTTCATCCAATATCACGTTTCCATTTTTATTTTGTAAATTCTTCATAATTTCATTAATCCTCCTTTTTTCTTACCATTTATATTTTGTTTGTTTCTTTCTTCTTCAATTGCCTCTCCCCTTTCATCTATTTGGATAAACTAAACTATCCTATTACTAATATTCCATATATGAATATTAGTTGCATGGTTTGTACAGTATACTACTTTAACCCCTTCACTATGACAGCTTTTACCGAGGTTCATCTTTGCAGTATTTGAAGGCGTAACTTACATTTTGTTCTGGTTATCATTAGACGATGTTATACAGTTTATGAAGGGTCTCTAGGAATCAACAAAGGAAAAATATCATAATTCACCCTCTGACTTCGAATTTACATTCCGGAACTAAATCAAATTTGCTAATTATTGCCAAAATGTAAGGATGAAACGCGTCTTCGAATACTGAAGGGTTAATAGAATCGTCTAGTATTATCCAGAACACAAGAACAACATTTGAGGCAATTATTAATATCTGAATGAAAATAATGGAATTTGAACTAGAATAGAATAGGTCCTCATCTCTGTTGAGGAGGTTCTTATCTGCTCTTATTCCTCTATATTTCATATCTTATATTAATCCTTTCAGTTTTCCGAGGACTATTGTTCACCTAAATCAGGTTAACATAAGACGATTTTATTGAGTTGTGGATGGCTGTCTAGCAATCAAAGAACCAAATCTTATCGTAATTTACCATCTGCATCCCAAAATACCTTCCTAATCTGAATAAAATCGTCTACTAAAGCCAGAATAAACGGAAGAAATGCGTCCTCGTATATACTATAGAACGGGTTAAACTCTTATAAGTATTCTACTTTCATTGTAACTTATATTGCAAGACATTTGAATAAATTACGGTCTCTCCGTAATGTTATCATGTTTGTCTCATTTCACTCAACATACCTTCATGTTAAACTAAAAACTAAACATATTTATTTCACTCCAACTACTTCCTACCATTCATTATCAGCAATTTATCTCCATATCGTGAATTTTGCGCACCCATCCTTCCTCTGATATGCATTATTTTGTTAGATATCTTGGGTTTTTTCCTGTTTCAATATCACTTAATTCGCTTGTTTGTCATACGTATTTCCTAACTTTTTACTGAACATACATATCACTTAATATTCTCTCGCAGATCATGACCCGTTAGTGTCCGTAATGGATTATTTAGTTTAATATGAAAATATCTTATGTTGCTTAGGTAGGAACTGTAGGTGTCCAGTATATATATATATATATATATATATATATAAACCAAATAAACAGATACAATTACCCAGTACCACACCAAACTCTCTGCCGTCTGTTTTTATTTATACATATGTATATATTTACTGTTTGTATTCTGTTTTATTTATATATATGTATATATTTACTGTTTGTATTCTGTGTGTTTTATTTATATATATGTATATATTTACTGTTTGTATTCTGTGTTTTTTATATACCGGTATATATATATTTTTGTACAACCAAATTTTCAGTTCCATTTGTTATATCTTCTATCGGTCTGTCAGTTTATGCTATCGCTTGCTGACCTCTCGTCTTCCCTTACCTCTTCTATACCGGCAACGTCTTTTTAACATAAATCTGGCTACTATTAGACGATTTTGTTCAGTTTCAAAAGGGCATCCAGCAATTAACAGGCTTCAAACTATCTCACTTAACCCTTTTAACTATCACAGATCCTACTTAAACTGCACACAATCCTCTAAATATAGCTATAATATAATAAAAAGACGTCGCCGGCACAAAAGGGGTTAACGCTTTGGCTATTTTAAGTCTTGCTCGAGTGTAGCAAAATCGCCTTATGTTACCCGGAATACGCGAAGTCAACGCTTAATTGTATTGAAGGGATTACTAGAGCTAATTTTAAACCTCTTGACATTTAATTGTATTTTCCAATACGAATATGTGCGCTTAATACATCTATCTATCTATCTATTGCCTGACGCCGTGATCCCCGAAGGGGTGGCCACGAACGAACCGCCCCCATGCACCTCTGTCCCCAGTCAGTCGACGCCCCTCCCCCCAACCAGCACCCCCTTCGTTCATGTACTTCCTCACTCCATCCTTCCACCTCTCATTCGGTCTACCTCTCCCTCTCTGTCCCTCCACCACGTTCTCGTACACCCTCTTAGTCATTCTCTCGCTTTCCATACGTTCCATATAGCCGAACCATCTCAAGTTGTTCCTTTTCACACTTTCCAGCACATCTACCTCCACACCACACCTCCTTCTTACTTCCTCATTAGTCTGTCTATCCCTCCATGTAACTCTGCACGCACTCCTTAAGTAATTCATTTCCACTGCTCTCACTCTTGGTCTGAGTCTCTCAACCAACGTCCATGCTTCGCTTCCGTAAGTCAGTGTCGGGATTACCACACTGTCATGCAAGGACTTCTTCACTTCCATACTGACCACCCTATTTCTTGTTACTGCTTTTAGCGTTCCTACAACCCTCTTCCCCTGTTGTACCCTCTCCCGCACTTCTTCATCCATAGTCCCATCTTTACTCAACACACTGCCCAGATACTTAAAAGAGTTGACGATCTCCATAGCCTGACCGTTCAGCTTCACCTCACACTCTGTGACTTCACCCATTTCGAAGACCATAACCTTGCTCTTCCCCGCATTTATCTTCAAATTCCGTTTTTCGCACACTGTTCCAAACTCATTTACCAGACCCTGCAACTCCCATTCATTATCACTCGTCAGAACTGTATCATCCGCAAACAGCACTATAGGTAGCTTCCACTCAATTCCCTCCCTTTTCAGCGATACACCAACATTCACTGCTCTTGATTGTATTTCTTTCATGACTCCATCCATATATACAGTAAACAACCACGGGGACATCACACACCCCTGTTTTAAACCAACATTCAGGTCAAAGAACTCGCTCTGCTCACTCTCCACACGTACTGCCGCCTTTGCACCCTCATACATGCTCTTCACTGCTTTCAGCAACTTGCCCTCTACTCCGTATATTCTAAGTACTTTCCACAAACCTTCTCTATCCACTCTGTCATAGGCCTTCTCCAAGTCCATAAAGGCAACATACACCTTTTGTTTCTTCTCCAGATATTTCTCCACAACACAATTCAGGGTAAAAATCTTATCTACACATCCTCTTCCCTTCCTAAAACCTCCCTGCTCGTCACCTATCCATTTCTCCATTCTGACTCTCACTCTCTCAATCACTACCCTACTGTATACCTTCCCTACTACGCTTAGAAGACATATTCCTCGGTGATTACCACACACTCCTCTTTCCCCTTTGCCCTTATATAGGAGGACTATTATGCCAGTCTTCCAGTCATCGGGTGCACTCCCCTTCTCCCATGCTAGTTTGCACATTTTCCATACCCATTCTATCACTATCTCACCACCATACCTCAACATTTCCCCACACACTCCATCTGTTCCTGGTGCTTTCCCCAACTTCACTCTTTTCATGGCTTCCCACACTTCTGACCTCCTGATCCCCACCTCCTCCTCCACTACTTCTCTTCTTCTCCCTCCCATACCATATCCAGCTATGTTTGCTGGCTCTTCATTCCTTACATTTAGCAACTCATTGAAGTACTCCCTCCATCTTTCGACTCTCTCTTGCTTCTCGGCTAGCATTCTCCCATTCTTATCTTTCACACCCTTACTGTTTCCCTTGCTACCTTCCCTAACTTTCTTGACTTCTTTCCAGAACAGTTTCTTACTCTCCCTCCATTTTACACTCAGATTCCTTCCAAATTCCTCATCTACTCTTCTCTTACTTTCCTTCACTACTCTCTTCACCACCCTCTTACTCTCCACGTACCTCGCTCGTTTCTGTCCCTCGAAATCTTCATTCCCTCTACTACCCAACCACTCTCTATATGCTTTCTTCTTTTCTTCCACAGCTATTCTTACCTCTGCTGTCAACCATGCTGTACCTTTCACTCCCTCCCTCTTCTCCTCACTCCACACACCTCCTCACATGCTGCACAGATCTCATCCTTAAACACCTTGCTCATCTCCTCCACTTCCTCCATAACTTCCAGGTCGAACCCACCTAGTCGTCTTTCCACTGCTCTCCTGTACTCCTCCCTGACTTCCTCCTCCTGCAACCTCTCCATCCTCCTCACCATTCCACCCTTCTCTCGCCTCCCTCCAGCTCTCCTCACCCACTTCTTTTGTATCCTAACCTTAGCTATCACTACATAATGATCAGACAGACCCCCTCCAATACCCCTATACACCCTAGCATCCATCACACATTTCTTCATTCGTTCATCCACACATACATAATCAAACAATGACTTTCGTTCCACCACTGTCTTATCCTTCATCGTCAACATCCGTTTCCACGTGTACCTGTGGATCATTCTGTGTCGGAAGAACGTGTTGGCTATCCACAGCCTCCTCCCCACACATACGTCCACAAGTGCACTACCATTCCCATTCACCTCTGATGGTATCCCCCACCCTCCCACCACTCCCTCAACTTTCCTATCACCCACCTTACCATTCATATCCCCAATCAGAAATATTCTTTCGTTCTTGTCAAACTTCTCCAGGCACGCCTCCACATTCATCCAGAACTCCTCTTTCTTTCTTTCAAGTATATCCTCTGTCGGGGCATACACGCATACAATCACCCACGTTTGTATTCCTACTTTCATTCTCACCCACACAATCCTTGAACCCACAGACCCATACTCTCTTACACATTCCTTCCATTTGCTACTTGCAAACAAACATGCACCTTCTCTCGCTGTTCCTTCACTCACTCCAGCACACACACCCATTCCACACTCCCACTCTCTCACATCTGAACCTTTCCATTTGGTCTCTGTCATTCCACATACATCCAGCCTGGCATTCACTAACACTTCCAGAACCTCTCTCTCTTTTGTGCCATCATTCATGCCACTAACATTCCACGTGGCCATTCTCAGAATGTCCTAAGGAATGTCCTTAGTCGGTCGTGGTTCGTCAACGTAGGTTCCGTCCGCATCCGAGGCTGTTCGTTCGTTTTTCTTTGCTTAGATATTTTTTCCGGGTGGGGGTCGCAAGCCCACCGACCCAACCTCTTTAGTCGCCTCTTACGACACACAGAAGGCACATGCCATAACTAAATAATATGAGTATCCATACATACTAAGAGGCTTCCTCATGCGAGTTTTAGATTATATGCATAAGGCAATTCAAACTGTATTCATTGATATTTAGCAGAGTTATAAAGCTGAAATGCGTATGATAGTGATGAATGAAAGGATGTTGTACCGTATTAGATGTATATATTGCAATTAGGTGTATATTTTGGTTGTATTTCAGCTGAATACAAATAACTGGGGTTTCTTATTACGATCAGATTGTATTTCGCCCCCATCTTCTTATCTCGATATTCTTTCGTGGGTCCCTCCTCCTCTCACAATTGCATTTATTTTGAATCCAGATTGACTTTTGTTTACTTTAATTTCAAGTTAAACTCTTGCCTGTCTTTGATCTATTTTCTCCATTTCTGTTTTATGTTTAGTCCATTTACCTGATATCTCCTATTATTTGTAACGTAACATTCGCTCTAAAGACCACCCTCATTTTCCAATGCGTTTTGTATTTATTACTGTATTCATTTCGTAGTGCTATTTCTTGCATCTTATGTGTTTTACGTCACGTCATGCGCTCGATAGTTTGTTTTTATTCACTCCAGTATCTGCCTGTTATATTAATTGTATATATAATACCTAACGTTTACCTCTATTTACTTCTCTGTAAGTTTCGTGCTATGCATTCATTTATCTGTCCTATTGTTCCCTACATCTGCTCTACCCTCTTCCTGTCTATCACTTTTTTCGCTACCCATCTCTTAATTGAATTAATTTGTTTTGGTCTCATTTAGTTACATAAGTAAAACTTATGCTAACAAGTCTCATTATACATCCAATTGTTCTTCATTATCTCCCTGTCCTTTACGTTTTATTTTTAATTTATATTCAAATTGTTTTTCTGTTGTATATCTGTTCTATTTTCATATACTGTATATACTTATTCTATGTTTCTCCTTTCCCCATGTCTATTATTATACCGTAATCCACCCCATATTCTACCCCTTCACTCTTCTGTCCTCCTCCTCTACCATTCCGATCAAATCATCCAAACTGTCTCCATATTTTCGATTCTGCCCATTTCCATTCTTATACCGTAGTCCATTCCTTGTTCAATCCTTTCCTATTAATTATTTCGCTCTGCTATCCTTCTCCTCTCCCATCCCATCCATCTGGCGCCCCAGCTTAGGGGAAACTTTCGAGGTAAAGGCAACACATTAACTGCTCTGTCCTCTCTTCATTCGTCCTCCTTTCTTCCAGCTTCGTTCTTCCCTTTTTCTTTAGTTAAGTTGTGTTAACTCCGACTATCAATTTTATATTAATACAAATAATAATAATAATAATAATGTTCATGATGATGATGATAATAATAATAGAAACGGTATATATAAAATTGTAGCCATTGGATGAAAACATACATTAGAGTACATTATATAATTATTAATAATACCGGAAAGCTATATTAACAATAATGAACATATGTAATAACTTTACAAAACATACATTAGAGTACATTATATATTAATAATACCGGAAAGCTATATTAACAATAATGAACATTTGTATTAACTTTACAAATTTAGGCCTTTGTATGTTTTTTTAGGTAGGCCTATATATTTAATGAAATCCCAAATGTCAGTGGAGTGATGTTTTGGAAGAGAACCTGTATTATTGTCCTTGTTTCCAACTCAGTAGCAAGTATATACTATAAGTATAGACTGCAATGTCTATGAGGTCTCGCTCTCTCTCTCTCTCTCTCTTGCTGTGCACCCTACTCAATCTCTCTCCTCCTCCTCTTTGCCATCCATCCATCCATCCTGCCTGCTCCTTCTTCGGCCCATCTCCTATAAGCGAGGACCGAGAGATGACTTGAGTGCCCGAGGTAACGATATTACTCATAAACTAATGCCGAGACTTAACAAGGGAGCGGTGGCAGCCAAACAAGACAATCAGGAGGGTGAGGGTGGAGGGGGGAGGGGAGGATGGGGGATAGAGGGGAAGAGGATGGTGGGAGAGTGCAGAATGGAGGGAACAGCAGGAGGATGGGAAGGGTACTCATCTTATGGCGAAGGAAGAGGAGAGACTGTCGGATGGATGAAAGATAAGAAAGGGAAATTAAAACGGAAATAAAATCGGCATAAATATTTCATAAATCAGCTGTTTTATCTACCTGTTTTTCAGGTAGATTAACCCGTGGAGCCCCGGCTAGTTTTGTAATGTTTGCGCACCAGAACCCGGCCGGTTTTCAAAAAATGGTTTTATTCCAGAAACAATAGCGAATGGGTTAGGAATGAAGGAAAAACCACGAAAAACCGCTCAAAAAGCTTAAAAAATGGTCCTACAGAGCCCCCGAAAACGGATTTTATAAGAGTAAAAAATTGAAGGCAATTATCCCAAAAAAACAGGTTTTTGCGCGCTCGCGCGCACGCACGTGGACTTTGAGAGTTTTCAACCATCGGCACGGTTGCGTGGGATACGTACACAGTTCCCATACAAATCTGAGCCCTCTTGAGTGGCTACACCTGAGGTTACGGTCGGCGCAATTAGGGTGACGCGCCAGGCGCGTCTCTGGGGCTGTGCGTTACATACATCGCCGACGCGTCAGGCGCGTCGCTGGGGCTGTACGGGTTAATATGTTTTATTTATATGAATAAATTGTCTAGGTTTCGAAATTGTGGTTAGCTGTATCGAATTAGCAGTATAAGTTGCGTCTCCCTTAGTGTAAAATATTCTTTTACATGTGTTTTAGAATATGAATTAACAACATAATATTATATTGATCTGGATATAACCTTATTCTGCAAAGAATAAATTATTAATGTTACTAAAATTGTATGTCGACGTGGTGGAGTACTTTCGAACTGAGTACACATCTGTGACATTCTTGCTTCGAGTTCGACTAGGTTATAGATTTGTTTTTCTTTTTTCTATATTCCAACTACTCCCTCTTGGGCATAGGCTGAGATTCTGTACACTCAACCGTACATTGAACGGCGAAGCCCGTGAGGTCTCGTTCCAGTTTAGGAAGTGAGACATGTGAAGCACTTTGAGATACAACCTGCCCCTGATATCTTGCCTTCGCAAGATGTACAGTCTACGACAGAACTGTTGTCCATGGCCTGAGGCAGTGTGTTAGTTCACTTATCTTTTAATAGATGGCCCTCTAATCGCTTCTAATAAAAGGGGGCGGGGTTAATACAGAGGTTTGAAGGAGGAGGAGACAAATGTGTGTGTGTGTGTGTGTGTTCGAGACCAGCACACAGAATAAGTGAAATGTTACACAACACACAGGCTATATTATAAGACTAGCCCATGCTGGAAGTTTAGATCACAAATAAGTAATGCACATCAGGTGTTATGTTATTCATAGAGTTAAATATACCGAGGATCAAGTTTCTGTCCTTCGCTCTTCTCCTCCCTCTCTCTTTCTGCTACCTTCCCCGATTTCCCTCTTCTCTCGTTTCCTCTCCCGTTCTCTCTCGTAACCGAATATAAAATATTCCTCATCGTGTTCAAAGCTGTCAATAAATATTACTATTGGGTTTTACGAACTGTTATTATTTACCTTTACTGATTCTCAATTATTAACTCGTATTCTGTGTATTACCTCATACATTTTATTATAGAAAATCAATGTATATGCTCCATTGGAACACCACTTAAAAGTTACCAACCTTGACGTATTGTGTACGCCCCTGTCGTATACATGTAAAAGTGATCGAGAAGGGATGTTACAATCCACGCGTCAAACAAGTTGGATCGCATTGTAATCTAGCTTGGAGCAAATTATAACCACATAACGAACAGTTCATGTATTATAAAGACATGCCAATAACAGCTCAGTTAGGACAAAGCTTTAGCTGAGGGTATACATTGTTGTCCATTCCATTATTCACGGCACTGTGATTGACCAATACATAATTTACCTTAATTAGTATGTAATATGACACGCTAGGATTATTGCATTATACTTTTATCGGTGGATTCTTAATCACTAGCTACATTACTGTGATTTATCACTAAGATCATTAAACAGTTCGGCGCTACCCATTGTAATATTTTACTGTAAATTAAGTCATCGTATTGAACTGTTAACGATAATCCAACTTTCTAAACAATTGATATTAACTTTAAAAGTTGATATAAGTTGTTTAAGCTTTTCTACTTTTACTTCTAAATTGTATAATTATCCTCTAAACATAATTTACAGTTTACTATAGTTTTGTGTTTGCTACCGTGAATGTTATTCAATGTTTTAATATTTCACCATTATTATGTTTACGGTGAACATTGGAAACACATATACATTATATAATACAGTATATATAAAGGGTTTAAAAGATAAACACAACTTTTACAATGTATATTTATTGAATAAATATGAACTCCACCCACCAGCTGCATCAACTACCTCCTCCTGTATTCTCGTTGGAACAGAGTTAATCAATTTCCAACTTATTAAGCGGGTATCACACTAGGCCAAATTTTCGCCCTTCTCCAATCTCGGTTTTCAGCTAGTAGCGCAGGCAACTCCTATCACACACGTATAGGCTTTACCTACTGGCTTTACCACGGTTAAGCGATCGTTATATAGTGGTGTTTCACCTATACTATAGAATAATATGGATTGATATTGACAAATTTAGTGTAATAGGATCCAATCTATACGCTAATGTTGCTATGTTATGCGTTTGAAGCTTATATAAGTAGCAACAGGGAAGTTTTTTGCAATATATACAGCCTGACGCGCCGACACCCCTGTCGTTACCGCAACACTAAACGATCGTTTTATTGTACTGGTTCACCTATTATTTAGAGTAATATGGATTTATATCAACAATTATATTATTGTGTTGGTTCACCTATAATTTAGAGTAATATGGATTTATATCAACAATTATATTTCAATATGACTCAATCTACAAGTTTGTGTTATTAATTTTTATATTTGGAACATATTTGAGGAAATATTTTGGACTTTTCGGAGGTTTTACAATGTTTTTGCTTCATACCAATCGCCGTGGCGTAGGTAGGAAGGGGTTATTTAGCTGCAAGTGGAGTAGCTATTTTAGCATTAACCCTTAATTAGCGGCGAGCAACATAAGTCGAGTTAAAAAAAGCTGGACTATGTGGCGGCGCTCGACATAGGTCGAGTGGCAATTTCAGCACGTAATGTGGCTGAGAGAGAGAGACAAGTGGTGGCAGGAGACTAGCGAGCGTATGACTGCTCCAGACCACCGCGGCGAACCTACTGACACAAATCTCAGCTCCCTCCTCCCTCTCTCACTCGCTACATACTCAATTATGTACCGAAAGTACCGAATTACCTGCTTTTTGCACTCGCGTTGCACGGTTATTGCAAGAAAACTATCCATCATACAAGGATCGTTATGGTGTCATTCGAAAGCTCTGTTTATGCCCTTTCAGGGATAGGTACTTGTTTTACGTTCTGGGTCTTATTTAGGCATGAAAATGATCACGTAAACAGCCCTATTTTGGCTAAAAACACCCCGCTGTGCGGTACATATAATAAACCGCATAGGCCGCTCGTAAGGTGTTAATTCACTTAGTTTATGTCTATCCGCAGCCCTTCTCACAATCAAAACACATAATTTTGTAGCAAAATATTTATTTCGACGTCATTTACTGGAGATATCATTGAGATTAAATGCGAGCTGTAAAGAGGCTGACAATTTACCTCCGTCAAAAGACGATTCTTCCCACCCAATGCGGGCTGCATCGTAGCTCCGTCAAACTGCGATATTTATGTCGGAGAAGGGCGGTAGCTCCGTTTTTTGCGGTAGAAGGGCGAACATTGGCCCAGTGTGATACCCCCTTAAGGGCGGCGACGGATACCCTCCCACTCCTCCTGTGCTTTCCTCCCCACCGCTTCAATGTTACTAATCTGGACCACATTCCAGGCCATAGACATGATGGCCCACACATTATCTATGGGGATCATGTCACACACCCTTGTGGACCAGCTAAACCCCGGATGGAGTAAGGCTCATGAATGATCATGGTACGCACTGAGGGCAACAACACTTCCTCAAAAATATTAATACTTTTACTAGTTTGCCTGGGCCAAGGTGTGTGTGTGCGTGTGTGTGTGTGTGTTATCATGTGTGAGTGTTTTGTGCCCTGTGCGTTGTATGTGATCATGTATGTAATTATTATGATCTCTCCACCAACCAACTCTACTCCTAAAATCGATTAATGAAATTAACAGACACATGTGGTAGTCCGGGGATTCGAACCCAGGATGCTCACACCGAAAATCAACACACTATGCACTGCACCACGAAGACAGTTAAAAGAATACTGCACAAGCCTACGATTTATTATGCAGTTTCGAATCCTGCATACCAATCTTAGCATGTACAATATCCCAACTGCACTATCGGAGGCTATGCATAGGTGAAAGGAAATAGTAATTAATGGGGCAATTGCGTTTTATGTTATCATGTGTGTGTGTGTGTTCTTTGTATCCTGTGTCGGTGTGTGGGTTAGTGCTTGCATATTATGGACAGAGGAGAGGGTTTGAAGCATCGTCTCCCCAAACATTAAAAGGTGTAGTCATAAATGTATGCATTTTCCAACTTATTCCAAATAAACACACAAATAACTTAAATCCTTGGTGAATTATGCTTAACATAAACCAGTGTCTCAAACTGATTAGCTCACACATGTTATTGTTACACTTAGTATATATTAACAGATATATTATTGTTACACTTAGTATATATTAACAGATATATTATTGTTACACTTAGTATATATTAACAGATATATTATTGTTACACTTGGTATATATTAACAGATATATTATTGTTACACTTAGTATATATTAACAGATACATTATTGTTACACTTAGTATATATTAACAGATATATTATTGTTACACTTAGTATATATTAACAGATATAGACGTGTTCTTCGGGAATCGTAGTTTAACACCTTACGAGCGGCCTATGCGGTTTATTTATGTGTACCGCACAGCGGGGTGTTTTTAGCCAAAATAGGGCTGTTTACGTGATCATTTTCATGCCTAAATAAGACCCAGAACGTAAAACAAGTACCTATCCCTGAAAGGGCATAAACAGAGCTTTCGAATGACACCATAACGATCCTTGTATGATGGATAGTTTTCTTGCAATAACCGTGCAACGCGAGTGCAAAAAGCAGGTAATTCGGTACTTTCGGTACATAATTGAGTATGTAGCGAGTGAGAGAGGGAGGAGGGAGCTGAGATTTGTGTCAGTAGGTTCGCCGCGGTGGTCTGGAGCAGTCATACGCTCGCTAGTCTCCTGCCACCACTTGTCTCTCTCTCTCAGCCACATTACGTGCTGAAATTGCCACTCGAGTTATGTCGAGCGCCGCCACATAGTCCAGCTTTATTTAACTCGACTTATGTTGCTCGCCGCTAAATAAGGGTTAAGTAACAATAGGATAACCAGCGAGACAGCGGGCAACAGATGTTGTTCGCTGCCTCGCTAGTTATCCTATTACTAAGCAAAATTGGTATGTTTATTTGTCATGTATTACTAAATCTGAAGCAATCGCATTATATTTATCTGCGTAATTTAGAGGGTATCATTTGCGTCCTTGAGAGAGAGAGAGAGAGAGAGAGAGGGGGTGAGGAGGGGAGAGGACGGGAGTGGAGACTTGGGGTGAAAGAAAGAGGGGGAGGAGGAGGGACTGGGAAGTGCGAAGGACAGAAACCTGATCATCGGTATATTTAACTCTATAAATAACATAACACCTGATGTGCATTACTTATTTGTGATCTAGACTTCCAGCATGGGCTAGTCTTATAATATAGCCTGTGTTGTGTAACATTAAACTTATTCTGTGTGCTGGTCTCGAACACACACTGTGACGCCTCCCGGCGTTGACAGAATGGTTGCGTGGGGCATTGCAGCTCGCTAGCGCTCGCCAGGATGGGGGGATGGGCTACAGTTGTCCTAGAATGATCTGCTTTATTTTATTAGTGTCGTGTTGCCACAGACAGTCTAGAAATGGTCTTTGTTTTGGTCTGTGACCGCGCCTTATATTTTATATTCATATAATATAAATGTTGCTTGTGTGGGAAGCGAGCGAGAGAGGGTCAGGGGGTACACCTGGCAGCGGGGTGAGCTAGCGGCTCGCTTGGGCGCTGACAGCGTTGGCGGCCGGGTGGTCAACTAGTCCCTGCCCATCGCGGCCGCGTGTTCTTTACCAGCTCAGAGTTTGCCTGACACGCGTATCGTCTACATCCTTTGCAATTCTGTCCCCCATACTCGCCACTTTGCATACTATTTCTCTCTCTCGACTTCTCCTTTCTCATTCTCTAATCTTTATTAAACTCAACATCCCTTCTGGTTTCAGCATAGACGTTCACCGTCGACCAGTCGTATTGTACGCGAAGCTCTCAGATATTTCTATGTATGAGGTTTGGAGAGATGGACTTTTCCGTGTGTGTCCTCTCTCGGGAAGGTTGTAGACCGGTATATGTCTCCCTGGCAAGGTGTTGAGTGATTCTGCTTGGTTATTTAAAGCTAGACTAGTGGTAAGGTTACTGTGTCATTGTCTCCGATGTGTGCAGTGTTAGCTAAGCCCTGCACGACATCGACAGGTACTGTGGGAGCCTAAGTTGTCTTCGGGTGGGTTTACCTTGCAAGCACAGCGCTGTGGTGTGAGAGGGCCATAGCCTATCCCTCACAACGTAGTGCTGCCTCTTTGTGTTGACTTCTGAGGGATCGCCAGGATAGAACTAGGTACTAGAGACCTAGATTTATCAAGAGAGCATCCCCGTTATATAACGTAATCTTCATTATACCACCTTCGGACAACGTTAAGCTACGAGCCGCATGCTCGCCCATTGTTGCCCTGCCTTGATACCCCAGCTAGACTTTATTAACTAAGCAGACACTGGTTAGAGATAAGCTCCATTATTATATGTATGCAACATTATTATTAGCTGCACTTTTGAGCCGAGGTTGTTGTTGAGTTGCACAACCCTAGTAGGCTGTTGCGTTGTGTCACGAAGCATTTCTTTAGTTGTCGAGCATTACTACCTTTGCGCAGTCTTTATTATTCGCCTGCCTATTATTACTATATGTCCTAGTATTTATTGTGACCCGTATTCTGCATTATAATTGTTCAAGATTCTTTACGAACATCTTCCCAGCATCAGACTTATTTCAGAAGTTTCCAGTTGATGTTGCAGGACTAGCATTGCACTTTCTTTAATACAGGAGTGCCAGTTATTTGAGTATCTACCGTAACGTTAATTAATCACGTTAACTATCTTTTCTTTGTGTAACATAATCGAGTAATCTTTTACTGTTTGAGAATAGGCTGTTTCATCGAGCGTCAGCCTAGTGTGTGTGCACCAGTTACCGAGTCATAGGATACCTCGTTGTCCAGGAACGACTCAGGGCGGTAATGGTGTTTTGTTTTCCAGTGTTTAAGGCAGGGGTTGGATCTAGTGTTACCGTTGTTGCATTTTGCCATTATCTAGTCCAATGTTGAAGAGCCCTGTGTCTTTGAGAACCTGGATCGTAACAACACACACACACACACACACACCCACGTTTGTCTCCTCCTTCAAACTTCTGTATTAACCCCGCCCCCTTTTATTAGAAGCGATTAGAGGGCCATCTATTGAAAGATAAGTGAACTAACACACTGCCTCAGGCCATGGACAACAGTTCTGTCGTAGACATATTTTGAATATGGGAATATTCATACAATGCTATTTAATCAGGGAACAATGAGGGTATTTTTTTATGTTTCGGTGGGCTTTGTGGTAATGCACTGATACCAGGTACAGCACAAATTCCATCCCAATAATATCTTCCCATTGATACATCGGGATTCAAACTTGGGACCATTGGATTACCAGTCCAGTGGCATGACCACTCCACCACACCTCCCCATATGTATATATGTGCATATGTAGGCACAGTATGTTTGCGTCAAAAACACATACGCACACAAGCACAAACACACGCTCACATATGATTATGTATTAAATATATGTTTAATGAGAGGTTTGCTTATAAAGAAGCTCATACAGAAAGGAAAGATAATCTGAGAAGATAAATAACAAGGGTTGGAAGGATGGAAAATGTGTTCGTTAGCTGATTAAACGGGCTTGTTTACAGGATTTATCAAGTTAATCTCTCTGACTGGGATATACTGACGGACATGCTTGGAAAGTCGAGGAGATAGATATAGAAACTAAATGATAAATGTTGCAATATATGTATATATGTATTGTTTCG
This sequence comes from Paralithodes platypus, assembly GCA_032716605.1. NCBI lineage: Eukaryota > Metazoa > Arthropoda > Malacostraca > Decapoda > Lithodidae > Paralithodes > Paralithodes platypus. Next base: position 23,170,094 of record CM064554.1, read on the forward strand.
ATTGTTATGTTTATTTATATGAAGAAATGTCGGACATTTGATTGTGCTAAGCATAGCTTTGAAAGGATAACTTGCTATTATGTTGACAAGGTAGTGTAAAATAATACCGGTATTTCCGGCTAAAGCCTCTGTCACACTATGCCGGATTAAGTGCCGACGCTCCACGACTTAGGGGTCGGGAGCAGGTCTTTGCCTACATCGCCGCGCGACGTGGGTGGGCACCTACTCAAGAGAGCCGTCGGGAGAGGTCGTCAGGGACCTCAGGAAAAGTTCGACATGCACAACTCTCATGAGTTGAGTCGGTGGTTAATTAATTTTATGGCACGGGGACGGTAGGCTGGCGGCGTCGGGCGTCGTCCGGTATGCGTCGTACGTTACAAGGGCGCCAGCCTGTCTGCATCAGACGCCGCTTATAAGGTAGGTCGCCTTCAGGCAGCGACCCGGTAACGCCCAGGCGCCGTCATAGGGGAGGGCATACCGTGAGTTCGCGACCTGGCAACGTCGTTGATAGATGGTTTTGGGGGTGTTTTTGTTTTAACCTTGATGGAGGTCTAGCGAGGAAACTAAAAAATAAATTAATATATAAATAAATAGACCCTAAAAATCACCACTGTCCCCTTAATCCGATCCCATCAACGAGTGACTATCTATAAACCCTTTCAATAGCGGTGGCGTCTATTTTGCCATAGTTCTGCTATACTTAGACGATTTTATGCAGCTTAAGAACGGTCTGTGGGAGTTAAGAGAGATAAATGAGAGAAATGGAAGTTTTGTGATTGCTACAGGCCCTTGTAAGCATAATACAATAACCTAATAGTTGCCAGACTATAACGAGAAAGACGTCACCGGTACTGAAAGGGTTAACTATAGATGGCCTTGTTTTACCAATTACTAAAAAAAAATAACAGTTAATTAAGGGGAGATGGGCGCATTTGTTTGCTCATTTATGGATCTTTTTATTATGTTTTTAATTTCCTCCCTGGATCTCAAGCTTAACTCCCCCCCCCCCCCCCCCCCCCCCCCCAACCCCCCCCCCCCCCCAAACCCACCCCCCCCCCCCCCCCCACCCCCCCCCCCCCCCCCCCCCCCACCCCCCCCCACCCCCCCCCCCCCCCCCCCCCCCCCCCCCCCCCCCCCCTCCCCCCCACACACACACACACAAACGTCGCCTCCGACGGACCGGTTTGCCTCGGTCGGGATCAAGTGTGACGGAGTAGGGGTCCAGGGTGGCTGTCCATCGCCGCCGTAGTATCTATCGGCGCCGCCCTACCTCCTATAGGCGCCGCTCGTCAGGAGCTTTGTCGCCAACCAGTTTGCGTGCTACGGCGCATGACGCCGCCCCAGCGGCATCATTTATCTTCCATAGGTCTTGCATGGTTGCCTCTCCATCCCTTCCAGTTGCCGTTAGGCGGCATGCCCGTCCATACTGCCCGCCGTGGGCGTCTCGCCCCTCTATCACCCACGATACTCGGCAGTAGTCTCCCCCTTGTATCGCCACTCCTTAAGTCGTGGAACCTCGGCACTTAAATCGGCATAGTGTGACAGAGGCTTAACCAGTTTAAGATAGAAGTCTTCTCATACCATTAATTCAACCGTCTTTGTTGCAAGGGAAGCAATTCATAAATTACACTTTACCAAAGGCATTTAACAATGGCAAGCCATGAGTTGAATTATGAGAAGTATAATTCAACATGATAAGAAAGGTAAGAGATATGGAGACGTAAATGGTAAACAAGCAAGCCAAAGCAGCATGGAAGACGTGAAGCAGAAAACAACTGACTCAATTATGAGAGCTGAAAGCACAGGGGAAAAAACCGTTTTGCAATGATCGCAAAACGAAAAACAAATTATTTGTGCATGCAAGAGTTCAAAATGAAAGAGTCTGGAAGATAAAACAATAAACGGATCAAGGAACAGGAGCATAATAGTATAGAGAAAAAAGGAAACTTCAACAGAAGGAAAACGCAAACAATATAATATGAATGAATACCCAATATATTTAAACATATGTAAATATAATATAGTAAAGGTAAATTTAAAATAATAAGTAAGAAACGGATATGTATAAACACGATAAAGATATATGATCTGAAGTTATCTATAGAAGGCAAAGTAAAATAATAAACAATACAGTGAGTGAGAAATACAACACGAAAAGATAAAAAAATAAATTAGGTACACAATACACACACCCACATCCCGTATATATAATTATATATATATATATATATATATATACTGTATATATATATATATATATATATATATATATATTTATTATTATGTTACCTCCACCAACCGACTTTACCCCTAAACTCAAATAATGAAATCAACAAATACATGTGGCAGTCCAGGGATTCGAACCTAGGATGCTCACACCGAAATGCAGTGCATTTATCCATTGCGCTATGAAGACAGTTAAAGACAGTTATATATATATATATACAGGGTTTATTGAAACAACTGTTACAGACTATGACGAACACATTGTAAAATGATGGAAAATAAACATATATTGTCGTATCACATTTTCCCCCCAAAAAGTGTTATTAATGAGATATATGCTTATTTAGAAATCTAGCATAACAGGGTTACAAATAAAGCACTAAATAATTGATACATGATTAACATGTTTACTATGGACTTAACTAAAGGGAAAGTATAGGTTTACCTATTCACACACAAAGTATCTTAGAATATGGTGATGATATTACGTAGTTAGCAGAAAAATACTAATTATTTGAAACAGATTAGCGTAACAAATTTTGTTGTAACATTTGCAACTCTGGTCAAGGGGTATAATGCGAGAGGGTCTGTACGCCGCCACATACCTAATGCGCATGTGCAGCCCCGCCCACTGCCCAAAATGTACAAATATTATATTAGATTAGATTAACCTAACTTAACCCAACCTAACCTAACCTAACCTAACCTAACCCTAATATAATATAATATAATATAATATAATATAATATAACATAACATAAATAAAAAAATAAAAATAAAAAAATACATCCAATCCGAGTGGGATCGGAAACTGGTTTTATCGGTGTCGGTTGAGAGCTCTACTGACTGAGCTACAGAGCGACCTGGCAGTAACGGTTTGAAGGCTATATTTAAGCGCGGGAAACGGGGGGCGGGGCCAAGGGAGGCTTACATTTTCGCGCATGCGCAGGGGGTAATGTATGTGGCGGCGTACATCCCCTCCCGTATAATGCTGATGCCCAAGTCTGGGTCGAGTATCCAAACGTAGTTGAAGGTAATTCAATCGTTTATGAAGCATAGTTCTTGATTCATAGATTCACTGTGGGCTGATCGTTCCTATCTTGAATGAAATTCAGAAAATGTTTTATGACTCTGTATAAAGATTCAAAGATTAAAAATATTGGGTATGATTGATTTCTGTATTATATCAGTTGGTGATAATCAAAATATTGGGTATGATTGATTTCTGTATTATATCAGTTGGTGATAATCAAAATATTGGGTATGATTGATTTCTGTATTATATCAGTTGGTGATAATCAAAATGATTTAAATTAATCTCCTCTAATTACACTGTAATCAACATGTACAGTAGTGGTAATTAATTCTTTTCGATTTTGAAGTCTCGAACTTATTAAACGAATCTCTGAAATGCAAATGCTCAGTAAGAATTAGTAAGGAGATTCAATTCAACCCGAAACCGCTTCGAATAAGTTTGTATTTGAATTAATGTTCACTACTGTACAATTAATTAAATAACATTAGGCAATAACTTTGTAATGCCCACATTGTTTTGGTATTTTTAGCATTCAGCATTGCTTTTTTATTGACTAACATAATTATGACAGTAATGTCTGCAGACCACTTGAAGATCGTAATTTGATTCATCCAAGATGACTTTGGTCTTTCCTATATTGAAAAAAATAAAATTGAATTAACAAAAAATAATTTGAGTTGTACACAGTGTATAAAGGGAATATTACTTACATTGCTTCACCCTGAAAACTAATTATGTTTATAATTCAATATTCCTGGGTATAAACTATGAGTTGAAGGGGGGGGGGGGGGGGGGGGAGCATGAAAGGGGAGACCAATGCCAGTGTTCGGATTATAACCCATGCTTGGACGGCACTGAATATTTTACTTTATATCCTTTAAATAATTAATTATTAATTATTTTTTATTTTTTATAGAATAAAGTGAACTTGTTTTTTTTATTCCGTACTTAGCACTTGAAGTATGTAAGTGTTTTTTTCAATACACCCTGTATATATATATATATATATATATATATATATATATATATATATATATATATATCGGTATATATATATATATTTATTTATCTTTTCTTATTTTTATTTGTTTTATGTGGATGAGGGAGACAAAACACAAAGCTGCCTGTGACGAGTGCCTCCCCCCGAGTTGAAAAAGTGACAGGGCCAAAATCAAGGAATGTTCGAGGCAAAATGTTTGGACACACAGAGTTTGAAGCAATTTTAGTCATAGGATGAGGGAAAGGTAGATTCCGTGAAAGTTCCAGAGCTCAGCTGTTGAATAGAAGAAAGATTGGGAGTATCGTTTCACTCTTGGGTTTCAGAGTTGCACAGAGTATGGGTGGGATTGTGTTGCAAGACGGGTACTACGTACCCTATGTAGAGGAGGTGGTATATACAGTGAGAGAGCTCTGAGAAACACTGATTATTGTAATAGCAACATTGCGGCGAATAGAGATTGCAGAGAATCGGTAAGTGAACGGGAGTTAATGAGACGAAAGTTTTCTTTTCTACTTTGTCAAGAAATGCTTTGTGAGAGGATACTCCCCACACATATGAACAATACTTCATACATTGACACACTGTGCCCCTTTACAGAGCAAAAAGCTGTGAAGGGATAAAGAACCCCTTGAGGCGGTTGAGCACACACAGCTTCTGGGAAGCCGCTTTAGCAAGAGTGGTAATATGGTCTTCCCAAGAGAGATCAAAAGAAAAACAGAAATCGATAATACTGAGAGAAGATGAAGGGTTGATTTTTGTATTGTTGAAACATAAAGGATAGTCCTCTGGCAGTTCTTGACGGGTAGATAAATGGAGGAATTGGGTTTTGGAAGCATAAGCAACAAGGTTTTCTCTGCCCAAATTGGAAATAGTTGTTAGATCAGAAGATAAGTGTTCCATGGCTTCATCATGTGAGTTTTTGAGGGATTGCTTGCCAGGGCGTTCTGGAAAACTAGTTGAATAGTGTAAGGTAGATTCGTCAGCATATGTATGGAAAGGGCTTGAGCTACAGTTGAGAAGATCATTATTTTATGATTATAAAAAAGATAATTGGAGATAGGACCGAACCCTGAAGAACACTGGAGTTGATAGAATGAGGAAGTGAAAGATGGTCGTCCACAAACGCAACTATGGAACGGCCAGAAAGGAAAATAGAGATAAAGGCACAGATGGGGAGATAGAAACCAAAGGAAAGTAGTTAAGGCATTTGAGAATTGTGCCAGACTCTATCGAAGGCCTTCGATATGTCCAGTGCAATAGAACAGGTCTCACCGAAGTCCCGAAAGGAGGATGACCAAGAATTAGTAAGATATGAAAGAAGATCACCAGTAGAGCGACCCCTAAGGAAGCAATACTGGCGATCTGAGAGTAGATTATGAGAAGAGAAATGCTAAAGTAATTATGAAGGAAGAATAGTTTAAAAACTTTGGAGATGCAAGAAATGAGAGCAATTGGACGATAGTTGGAGGGTTTAGAGCAGCCACCCATCTTTGGGACCGGTTGAATGAGAGCAAATTTCCAGCAAGAAGGAAAGACGTTATAGGAGAGACAGAGACAGAAGAGTTTGCCTAGGCAAGGAGTCAGCACCGAAGAACAGTTTTTGAGTACAACAAGAGGATCACCATCTGGTCCATATGCCTTCTTAGTATTAAGCCCAGAGGGAGTAGAAAGTACATCTTTAGAAGAGATTACGATATTAGGCATAAATAGGAGAAATGGGGGTGGAGAGGGAGGAATAGCACCGAAATCATCAAAGGTGTAGTTTCTAGTGAAAGTTTGAGTGAAGAGTTCAGCTTTGTCACAGGAAGAAGTGATAGTTGTGCCATCAGAGTGGATAAGGAGAGGGAAAGACGCGGAAGAAAAATTGTTGGGGAGGTTTTTGGCTAGATACCAGAAAGTTTGGGAAGAGGTACAGTTGGATAGTTCAGTGCATCAATTATATTGATGAAAGAGTGTTTGGTTAGTCAATGAACAGATTTGGCTTGATTACGGGCAGAAACATTGGAAGAATGAGATTCTTGAGTTTGAAGACGTCAGTGCCGTTTGAATTCTTCCTCCTTATTGCGGACAGCAGTAAAACAAGTATGAGTGAACCAAGATTTGTTTGCATTAGTCTGAGAGAAAGAAAATGGTATGTATGCTTCCATACCTGAGAGGATTACCTCGGTAATGCGCTCAGCACTCTCCAAGGGTCCCCGGCCACGAAAGCAAAAATAATTCAATGGGAAGTCAATGAAGTACTGCCGAAGAGCCTCCCAATCGGCAGCGCGAAAGTGCCACAAGCGCCGCTGACTAGAGGGATCGGGTGACTGTACTGGAGAGATAGGATAGGTGATAGAGATAAGTTTATGGTCGGAGGAGCCCAAAGGAGAGACAAGATCGACAGTATAAGCGGAAGGTTTTGAAGTTAGAAACAAGTCGAGAATTTTGGGTCGATTTCTGAAGCGATTTAGGATACGGGTGGGTTGCTGAACCAACTGCTATTGGTCATTTAGGATAGAAAAGATGTAGGAGTATCAGGCTGCGGTCCAAGACATTTTGATGGGTCGTTGGGTGGGTATCCAGCCTGTATTTTGAGGGCATTTATGCCCCCCCCCCCCACACTCCCCCTCCCCCTCTGAGTTTTGTTTGTTTATGTGGCATCATTGTTTTTTTTTTTGTTTTTTTTTTTTTTAATTGGAAACAAGTACAGTATAGTGTGCTTGTGTGGTGTAGTGTTAAAGAGAGAGAGTGTTTGTGAGAGCTAGCTGGATTACTCTGTGTATGTGAGGCAGAAAGAACATCTGTAAGAGAGGCTAACCAAATGAAACAGGAGTTCCAGCTATTCTTTATCACATACCTATAACCACTCCCTGTTCGATTGGTGCCTACAATCTCCCCCCAATTATATAAATATATATATATATATTTTCTCTCTCATACACACGCGTACGCACCCGCACACCTGCAGTCTCTCTCTCACTCTCTCTCACACACACACACACGTGAATGCACACAAGCAAACAATACACAAAAACACACACACATTGCTGGGCTGGAGTTTCGTGTACATCCGACGGACTGGCTGGGGATTCTCCTCCGTAGGTTGGTTATGGTGGAAAAGTCGGCGAGTTACCGTACTTTGTTCTCTCTCTCTCTCTCTCTCTCTCTCTCTCTCTCTCTCTCTCTCTTAGTTACATACTTTTTCCTCTTACATGTGTTTTTTATATATATATAAATATAGATATATACCGTATATATATATATATATATATATATATATATATATATATACCGGTATATATATACCGGTATATATATACCGGTATATATATATTTGTTTTTTTCTTCTATGTGATTGAGGGAGGCAAAAGGCATAACTGCCTATAGCGAGTGCCTCCCCCATAGTTGAAAGAGTGACAGGGCCAAAATCAAGGGACGTTCGAGCCAAAATGCCTGGACACACGGAGTTTGAAGCAATTTAAGTCATAGGAAGAGGGAAAGACTGATTCTGGGAGAGAGTTCCAGAGCTCAGCTGTTGAGTAGAAGAAAGTTTGAGAGTAACGTTTCACTCTTGGGTTGGAGAGTTGCACAGAGTAGGGGTGGGATTGAGTTGCAAGACGGGTACCAAGTGCCCTACGTAAAGGAGGTAAATGCACTGGGATAGCTCTGAGAAACACTGATTATTATAGTAGCGATAGAATAGCGAGAGAGATGCAACATTGCGGCGGAGAGAGAGAGATTGCAGAGGAAAAAGTATCTAACTAAGAGAGAAAGAGAGAGAGAGTGAGAGAGAGAGAGAACAAATATATATATATATTGCCTGACGCCGTGATACCCGAAGGGGTGGCCACGAACGAACCACCCCCATGCACCTCTGTCCCTAGTCAGTCGACGCCCCTCCTCCCAACCAGCACCGCTTTCATCCATATACTTCCTCACTCCATCCTTCCACCTCTCTCTCGGTCTACTTCTCCCTCTCTGTCCTTCCACCTCGCTCTCGTACACCTTCTTAGTCATTCGCTCGCTTCCCATACGTTCCATATGGCCGAACCATCTCAAGGTGTTCCTTTTCACACTCTCCAGCACATCTACTTCCACACCACACCTCCTTCTTACTTCCTCATTCGTCTGTCTATCCCTCCATGTAACTCTGCACACACTTCTCAAGTAACTAATATATATATATATATATATATATATATATATATATATATATATATATATATACAGTTTTTATTTGTACTTCTTTGAGGAACTTGAAGCTCAAGGTACTTGTGAGTTTTTAGAGACTAATAACCGGTGTATCACAGCTATAAATCACACTTCACACGCCGCCAGTTAGTTAGTTGAATATCTACTGAATTATGTTATGGATTACTAATTTCAAAAGGCAAGATTTAATTATGACATTATGGTTTATTCATTGTAAAGTTGTCCTGGAATGTAAACCTACAACAATTAATCCAAAACATGTGTTCCTTAAATACTTTACTCGTATATACTTGATTCGTGCGATCGTGGGTATTTTGTCGGTGGTATAGAAATATCGCTGCATTATTTTTACCAAGTTGTTTGCAGTATTTCGATTTTTCTTGATCTCTGAACATTCTTATACTCCTTATTAGATTATCTATAGCATTCCCACACCAATTAAAAGTGCATACCGGTGTCTTATGTAGCATATAGCCATAATGGATATGTTCCCTCACATAATAACTATTTGGGTTTCTCAGAACATTACGTACCGGTATTTTATTTCCGGTATGCACATTATCACTCATTATTTATTACCTAAAACTTTCCCACACCAATTAACAACTCACATCGTGTACGGTAGATTTTTACTAACGTATATAGTTTAATTATCTCACTAGCTCATACTGTATATGCTTTTCATGACTTATTTTCCTTTTATATACGCTCTCCATATTACGAAATATCTTGTAAACTTCCAAATGTATATTCCCAAACTAATAAATAATTTACACCTCATTCGGTATATGTACACAGTGACTACACACATATCTTATTTGGAGGTTTTCATTAGTTTATTCCTTGTATTAATATGTTGTTGTTCTTTATTCTCACAAACTTGCTATTTTTTTAGGATGAATTTTGTTTGCCTCTTATGCACTTTAATTATTCACAGTAATGCTTTCCTTCTCACAGCCACACTCGCGTTTGTTTATTTCCCTAGAGAGAGAGAGAGAGAGAGAGAGAGAGAGAGAGAGAGAGAGAGAGAGAGAGAGAGAGAGAGTGAGAGAGAGAGTTAGTCTGTCACGCTATCATACCATTATATATTAATGGAATTGCCATTTTGATCTGGTTCTGTGTTAGAAAACGCCCAACTGAGTCCCGGCCACAGCACTTTTGTGCAAGTTTCGATAGTAAATTCTACATAAATGCATGTTGCTTAGACCGTATAATTTATTATTACCATATTTTGTGTTTTGTCTATGCTTCAACTCTACCTCCGAACATAGATTAACAGCGTGCATATTCAATCATTGAACACGGTGATGTCAGGGGGTCTTAATCTAGGATTCTAGATGGTGAGTCAGACAGTTTGAGTGTTACAACTTACTCCTTCATGGTCTTACCATCGTAAACCTTCGACGCCTGATTGTCCCCTCGGGGCCCTTTGAAACTCTGACTTCTCGAAGCTGTATCGCCGCTGTCTCGCTGTGTCATCTCACAATCTCAGACACTTCTAACAGACAATTCAGTTTATTAAGTTTACAAAGGGCCTCCAGTAATTAACCGGCTTCGAACTATCTTGATTAACCCTTTTTACAACCACAGATCCTTCCTAAGCTGCACAAAATCGTCTAAATATAGGTAGTATAAAATATACAAGACGTCGCTGATACAGAAGGGGGTTAATTGTCTACATATGTCCAATGATTGCAAAGGCTGTGTGCGTGTGTATATTTGTGTGATGTGAGTCTCTCTCTCTCTCTCTCTGTCTCTGACACTTCTTGCTTCATTGTTCCTGTATAGTTTTAATTTGTTTCACTTGTTTCCCTGCAGTAACTCACTAGTATATATTGCGTCTTTGATATAAAACACAGTATTTAACATTAACCCGTTCAATACCAGGGACGTCCTTTTTATCATACTCTGGCAACTATTTGATGATTTTATTTATCTTAGGAAGGACCTCTAGCAATAAAATTGCTTTAAACTATCGCAATCAGCCATTTTAACTACCACATACCCTACGTACGCTGCATAATTACATCTAACTATAGCTAGAATATAATATAACACACATCGCTGGTACCATACTCAAATGGTTAACGCTTACTGTACCATGACATATTAGACTAAATGTACCCTCCAGTATCAGCTACTGTTGCCAAAAGTGACGAGACAGCACTCTCCCAGCATAAGAGTTGGTGGGTGACACTCAGGTGGCCTGGAGCAGCTGAGAGGGAGCATGAGAAGTGTTTCCAACTTCTCACAACAGTGCCTCCAAGTCATATTAGGAGTTGCAGCTAGATATTAGCAGGAAAAAAGATCGCATATTATTGATGGACAATAGCCGTCGCTGGTACTGACACGTAACTTTTTTCTGGTGGACATCAGCCGTCTCTGGTACTGTATGGGTTAATGGCAGAACCTTTGACATACTGTATACACTATACTGTGTATATATATATACTGTATATATATATATATATATAATTATATATATATATATATATATATATATATATATATATATATATATATATAAATTATATGCACATTTGTTTTCAAGATTATATCATGAGCATGTATATGAAGGTAAAAATAAAGAAGGGTAAGCCCACACCGTTTTCTCAATTACCCCTGCTTGTTGTTGAATTAATGGTGGTAGTGTTTCTCCCACCAACACTACCACATGATTGTTCCCACACCTTCCACCTCTTGACCTATTCCCACACACAATATAGTTACACAGTCATCTGCATTACACTGTGTTTACATTTTTTCAACAGCTTTTTCTTTTGTAGTTTATTTTGTGTACATGTTTTTCTCATAAACACTCAAACACATCTCTCTTCAAAATGTTTGTAGTTAGTAGTTTAGTTTTAGTTGTTTATTTACTTCTGCGTTTATAATTACTTTCATATACGTCATACTCACAACGATTCTGCTTCTGCGTTTATAATTACTTTCATATACGTCATACTCACAACGATTCTGCTTCTGCGTTTATAATTACTTTCATATACGTCATACTCACAACGATTCTGCTTCTGCGTTTATAATTACTTTCATATACGTCATACTCACAACGATTCTGCTTCTGCGTTTATAATTACTTTCATATACGTCATACTCACAACGATTCTGCTTCTGCGTTTATAATTACTTTCATATACGTCATACTCACAACGATTCTGCTTCTGCGTTTATAATTACTTTCATATACGTCATACTCACAACGATTCTGCTTCTGCGTTTATAATTACTTTCATATACGTCATACTCACAACGATTCTGCTTCTGCGTTTATAATTACTTTCATATACGTCATACTCACAACGATTCTGCTTCTGCGTTTATAATTACTTTCATATACGTCATACTCACAACGATTCTGCTTCTGCGTTTATAATTACTTTCATATACGTCATACTCACAACGATTCTGCTTCTGCGTTTATATTTTTTTTTTGTTTTTTTTTTTAAGAGACAATGAACGGAGGAAGGAAAAACACAGATAAAACAAAAAGGTCCATGTGCCTAAAGGCATCCTCCATTCATAAAATGTTTGTAACAACTGGATTTAAACATTTGTTGATTGTAAGTTTGTGGAAAGCAATTCGAGGGAAGTGAATTCCAAAGAGTAGTAGCTCTGGGGATAAATGAATTCTGATAAGCAGAAGTTCTGCATTGTGGAGGAGAAAGTGTAAATTCATGGGCGCTCTCAGCTGCCCTAGTTCTACGGGGAAAGATGTGGAGAGGCGGCACAATCGAAGCAAGTTCCTCGGAACAATTGCTGTGAAAATATCTGTAGAATAATGCAAGGGATGCAACGTTTCTTCGTATGGCTAATGTAGGAAGGTCCTGTGTGATTGCAGGGTTATTGATTAATCTAATAGCTTTATTTTGAATTTTGTCCAACTGCCTCAATGCAACCACTCCACTTCCACTCCACAGAGGTGAACAGTAATCCATCTGAGAGCGCACATGACTTTTATATATTACGGCCAACTGCTCGTCAGTGAAGAATTCTCGAACTCTGTACAGGAGTCCCAGTTTTTTAGAGGCATTCTTAGCAATGCTTCTAACATAATGTGTCCAGCTCAAGTTAGTAGTTAATGTTACACCGAGAATGTCAATACTAGGAGAAGTGGGAATATTTACATCATTAAAAAATATATGGGAGTCAGTGAGATTCTGTCGGTTAGAAAATTGAATGTACTTGGTTTTCTGTGCATTAAAGGAAACTAGATTCTCTTACTTGCATATACGTCATACTCACAACGATTCTGCTTCTGCGTTTATAATTACTTGCATATACGTCATACTCACAACGATTCTGCTTCTGCGTTTATAATTACTTGCATATACATCATACTCACAACGATTCTGCTTCTGCGTTTATAATTACTTGCATATACGTCATACTCACAACGATTTACACCTTTCTTAAACATTATCTTCATTAGCAATTTGTTTCTATTTATATATGTATTTATTTATTTATTATTATTTTTGTTTGTAATAGTCTACTCCCACACATGCCATATAGCTCCAGAATCACCTTTAGTTCTCTCTCTCTCTCTCTCTCTCTCTAACCTTACAGCCTTGCCTAACTATGTGTCTGTGTTGGCCACCACTTATTTTCATGGTCGGTAATAGGGTGGCCGGCAGAGTGTACCGCGCGTTGACACAGTTTTTCACTCAAATATTTTTGGGTTTGGCCGGACTAGACATTTTGTTTTCACCTCGTGTAGTACTAATAAATATATATCAATTGATACAAAGTCAATTACAAACGCTTTATATTTGAATGTTGAGAGAGAAAGACGAAAATAATACTTTCTTATTAATTTCTCATTGATCAAATCAAGATAGGCACACAAATGAAATTTATGTTTGTACTTGGTGAATCAAAAATCTTTGGTCTTTGGATATATTGGCCCTTAGTACAATGAAGTACAAAGCAATATTAAGAAACAATCTTGCAAATCAATACATCTCTATGAATTTGCTTATTTATCAACAAGCAAGCACAACAAATAAAAACAAATCTAGCATATCATGAAGGCTCATTGGAAGAGGCACGACATTCATGTTTTCAATTGAGAAAACTATAGGTAATGGCAAACTGAATTCTTTGTTTATGCGAGGCTTTGCTTATATTTACATAATTGTACACTGAAAGATGCATTTCAGCATAGATAGGCCTATTATCACGGTAAACTAATTAACTACTAAATTAATCATGAATTACATAATGCGACTATAGACTTACCAAATGCATATACGCTGTATAATCATGAATTACATAATGCGACTATAGGTTTACCAAATGCATATACGCTGTATAATCATGAATTACATAATGCGACTATAGGTTTACCAAATGCATATACGCTGTATAATCATGAATTACATAATGCGACTATAGATTTACCAAATGCATATACGCTGTATAATCGTGAATTACATAATGCGACTATAGATTTACCAAATGCATATACGCTCTATAATTTAAATGTTTTGACCTAGTAAATAAATGCCATGAACATTAAAGCAAAAATGAAATGGGAAAAGTATTGAAAATACATATGATATATATGTGATATTAACATTTTGTATTGTTTATCATTTATTATTAACAATGGTAAATATAATAAAATACATATGATATATATGTGATGTTAACATTTGTATTGTTTATCATTTATTATTAACAATGGTAAATATAATAAAATACATATGATATATATGTGATGTTAACATTTGTATTGTTTATCATTTATTATTAACAATGGTAAATATAATAAAATAGTGTAAAGAACCAATTGTCCTAACATTAATGATGCAGTATTGGAGAACGAATAATGAAAACTAATGTCATAGAAACACATATGAATGATTGTGTTATGCTATTCTAGCTGCATTAAGAACCAAATGTAAATGGCGAACGGTGATTAAACACACACAACCACATACACACAACCACATACACACAACCACATACACACAACCACGCATATAGACACACACATACCAGACAACATTGGTAAGATAAACAAAAATGGGCAACAATTTATTTGTACCTTGCAATATTGAAACCATCCTGGCAGGTCACAGTTGATTCACAATGGCATGAATTAAAGAAGATATGCAATATTATATGAGTGGCAACCGAGAGAGCTGTGTTAGCCTCGGACAGGTTGGGATAATGTTAACACCGAGAGAGAGAGAGAGAGAAAGAGAGAGAGAGAGAGAGAGAGAGAGAGAGAGAGAGAGAGAGAGAGAGCCATCGAGAACGAGTGAGATTGATTTGCATATAGTTGCATGGATACATATTGACCATATAAACCTTCCAATGCAAGCGAGGTGGTCAGCACTTAATTATAATCGATAACGGAACCCATAGTTGCACGGTAACCTGCGTTGGCCGAGGCGTCATTTTAGAACGTGTATATATTATAAATGTGTTGTAAGTTATCCAGCCTATAATAGTACACATAGTTATCCAGCCTATAATAGTACACATAGTTATCCAGCCTATAATAGTACACATAGTTATCCAGCCTATAATAGTACACATAGTTATCCAGCCTATAATAGTACACATAGTTATCCAGCCTATAATAGTACACATAGTTATCCAGCCTATAATAGTACACATAGTTATCCAGCCTATAATAGTACACATAGTTATCCAGCCTATAATAGTACACATAGTTATCCAGCCTATAATAGTACACATAGTTATCCAGCCTATAATAGTACACATGGGTCCCTTACTTCATAGTATTCAGGTTACCACAGTTCACTTACCCAGATGGAACATCTGGTATGTCATGTATAGTTAAGAGAGCAAGCATTTAACCATTATGAAAATATTGATGGTGGAGGTGACATTGATAGAAATATGATTATCAACTAACTACATCATCAATTAGAATAAAAGCAGCATCAACATATATGACATAACAACAAGAGTTATCATAGCGATCATAATTGGAAATACATAATACTAATAAATAGCTGTGCAGTTTTTGCATTTACAGATATATAAAACAAAATAAATATACTGTATATATACTGCATAACCAACTCTGCGACCTAGAATTTTGAAATGGGTGTTTAGGGGAGGTGTGGCGGAGTGGTCTTGCCACTGGCCTGGTAATCCAAAGGTCCCGGGTTCAAATCCCGATGTATCAATGGGAAGATATTATTGGGATGGAATTTGTGCTGTACCTAGTATCAGTGCATTACCACAAAACCCACCGAAACGCTAATAAAATACCCTCATTGTTCCCTGATTAAATAGCACTGTATGCATATTCCCATATTCAAAATATGCTATAGGGGTGCAATGCCTGGTGAGTTAGCTGCTCAACAGGTAGCGTTGTGTGTGTGTGTAAGAGTGAGTGTCCGAGTGTAGGGGGTGAGACAGTTAAACACGGGAACGAGGTGGCTTCAGAGATGGGGTCGCTTCGGACCATGAGTGAACACCGTGCCTCATGTGAAGGCAATATGGCAGGTGCTCGTTGTACTCTACGTGCTTCACATGCCTCACTCCCTAGACTGGAACAAGACCTCACGGGTTTCGCTGCTCATTGTACAGCTGTGAATGTCCAGGCTCTCAGCCTATGCCCGAGAGGGAGTAAGTTGGAATATAGAAAAAAATAAAACAACAAAAAGTCTCTTAATCTCTTTGGTAAAAACGATATACATATATATATATACAGTATATTGTTTTGTATTAAGTTATCGACAGGTGATATTTATATTTCTTTGTTAATTAAGAAGTTTACATTTTAGTAGCACCAGGATAATTTAATCAGTTTAAGAAAGTCCTGTCAAAGTTATGAAATTCGATTTTGATATAGTACATTATTCCCCTAATCCTTTGTAAGTTGAGTATTATCCTCTGGTTGTATCAACTATACAACATTGACATCACCTTCTGATTATAGGCATTAAGTATATAGGACTTCTCTTACATTGAATGGTCAATTAACTAAGCATACATAGTAGTGATCACTTTTGACTACAGTAACGAATTTTGGGAGCATTAGTCACGGAATTTTATTTTCAGTTGAAGAAGAATAAGTCGTTTTGAAGGGGCTAAGATTGTCCATATATTTGATTGAGTCGTCCTTGCAGGGTGTCAATCCACAAAATATGAATTGTGTTATCATTATGGTTTATTATTGTGTTATCATTATGGTTTATTATTTTGTTATCATTATAGCACGGCGAAGGCGCGAGCTCTAGGGGGATCCGGGGGCATGCCCCCCAGATTTTTTTTTTTGAGAATTTAGGTGTCTAAAACAGTATTTCCTGCAATAAAAAAACAATCAAAATGGAAAATATGGAGACCAAAATTGTGTCAATTTAGCCTAGCCTACTTTTTTTTTTTTGGGGGGGGGGTTTCTGTTATCATTATACAAAAAGTTAATTGCGTTATCACTAAAAAAAACGGCGTCGTTTGACACCCTGCGTCCTTGAGTCACACACAGTATATCTTTGATTTACTGTAACTTCTTTAGCATACGATGGTGCAGTTTGCATTTTAATGTGGCCATATATTCGGGAATTGTGTCCGTCCTCGAGTAAACAGTACCATAACTAATCCATTCATTTCTACATGGCCTGCCTAAGACCTATAAAATTAATCTAATGAACATTAGAGTATACTGTATATAATAAAATTAAGAAACAGGTACCGGTAATTGTAAACGGAAAGGGGTAAGTTTGGCTACATTTTCTTTCTTGTAGGAAATGTAAATGCATTAATTACTGCATTTACAATTCATACAAGGCCATACTTCTGGGAGTATGTGGTACAATGTCATCATAATATTGAAATAAAATTATATATATGTTCATCTTGATTTAAACAAATACCAATCTTATTATTATACCAAATCATACTATGGGTGCATAGTTAAATCTAAGCTCATTATATCACAATCTGTGTATGTGTTTGACTTGTGTTTGTCAGTTTAGCATTGTTCGTGCACAACCAATAGCAAAACGAAATTAATTCAATTGTAATTTTGTTCAATACTTACTTATTTATTTATTTGACATAATATATCTGAACTAATCCTTTAATAATACAAGGCTGAAGAGCTATTATATATACACAATTGATAATAATAAGTAATAATAATATACGAAATTATATTAGTAATGAGAAAAATCGTAACACTAATCAAAATAGTAATACAAATAATAATAATGATAATAACAATAATAATAATCATCATCATATTTATCATCATCATTGCTATTTGTATTATTATTATAATTATTATTATTATTATTATTGAAAGAACAATGAGATAAACTAAGGCAATCAGTCTTTTCATTGAAGATAATGACTATATATTACACTGAAATAGAAATATTTTGAGAAGTCCTGCAAACAAACAGACAACATAACACACAGGCACATTTAAATAATCACATAATATCTACAAAACTTGGTTTTGGCGAGGATTACAATCAAATAACACAAGGTTTACGTCTGTATAATGTCACTGACTCACCTTATTGACGATCATATTGATGGAGCCTGAATGACGAACAAGCCAGATACAAGTGTCACCAAACACCGGGTTTGTGGAGACTTAACAGTGAGCGGGACAGGTGTGAAGAAGCAGGTGTATTGGTTAGGGTTGGTGTACAGTTGGGGAGGGGTGAGGGGGGTGACTCACGTGGTGCCAGTTCAACACCCCGTTTAGTGACCTCTTCTGGGCTTTCCCTTTCCTGTTTGCTTAATTAACCTAACGCTTTTTTTCTTCTCCTGCCATGTTCTTGTTGTATCTAAAGTATTGGCATTTGTATACTTGTCGTGTAGCCTCAAGCAAATGTTTCTTTTCTTCCACTTTTTTCTTACTACCTCATACCAAACATGTTCACTACTATGTTCCCGCCTTATTTGTTATAATGTTTGCCGTTTGTTCACTTGTGTTAATATTGTCTTTTATATTACGTTCCTTTGTCGCGTTTAAGTTTGTATGTCGTACCGGTATTTGCTTCCCTCCCACACGTCATCCTTGTAACAAGCTTTAAGTTTGTATGTCGTACCGGTATTTGCTTCCCTCCCACACGTCATCCTTGTAACAAGCTTTTAAGAACGTCACTCACTTATTTTGCCTGCGCTTCTCAGTATTTACAGCAGTAAATTTTGTTGTGGTTTGTGGGTTCCTCTTTTAATTGTTTTCCTACTCAACCCCCTATTCTTTCCCTTCCAAATTTCAGCAGTTCCATTCTTTATGCTGCCGTGCCCTATTACTTATCGTTGATTACATACCGACACGTTTGTATACATTCCGTTTGAATTTTCCTACCTCTAAAATATGCCATTTTGCCACAAGTATTCCTAGTTTTCCATTTAACCATGCTCTCGTTTTTCGAAGATAAGTTTCGAGTGGTTAAATTTGGCATTTGTTTTTTCTTCTTTACTTAGCTGGTGGCTAGAATGACAAATCCTATTTTGCTCCTTCACTCCACAGTCACTCAATCTCGCTCGATCGATCAGGCGTAATTAGTAAATACATTATAAATGTAGCCCACGACGTCTTTGTTCTCGGTTGGACCAACTTCACGGCAGAGCGGGAGGTGGGGAGGGAAGTATTAACTAGTCTAGAGATCAAGGCTAGGAAATATTTCAACACAATCCCTATTCAAAAAATGCACTCTAGCTATCACAAGGCCCTTCCGTTCGTCTCGGTACGTACTATTAATATATTTTAATTTAAATGTATTCCAGATACCAAAGAATAGTATGGAACTTCGAACGTCCTTTGTTATTACTACAATCACCACAGAAGCTCATTGTTTCCGATTAATTCGTCTATATTTAGATTAGGACGTTTTCTGTATTTACAGAAGAAACCGCACCACGATTTTTTTGTTTTTCATTCATGAACTTACTTAAAGTTTAATCTAACTACCACTAGAGGATGTTATTTAAATTTGGACCTACTATTTATTTACCTAGCTATGAAATCAAATTGAGCTATTTCAATCATATTTAGCAATTATGATGAATCATAAGCCTTCTGATGATGTAATTCAGCCTAATATGTGTCTCTTGGGGTCTACCTAGATCTACATATTCCATTAAACAATTAATTCAGCAGGCGACTATTTTCTAGATATCAAACTATTTCATAGTTAAAACAATAAATATATATATATATATATATATATATATATATATATATCTTTAATAAATTTTGCCTCAATGAAGACATACTGCCTACTTATATATATATATATATATATATATATATATATATATATATATATATATATATATGCAGATGTGTTTGTATTATCACATTTCAAATGCATGAACATTTATTTATTGTGTATTTATTTATTTTCAGTTCGTGGAAGTCAGCTGGTATTTTTATAAGTGGAAAGAGGTTGGATTAGTTTCGGGGATAAACTTTGGCTTTGTGCGCTAAGTTTTGGCACTGAGATAAAAGAAAAAAAAAAAAAAA